>SJYO01015487.1:325264-630000 GCA_006410555.1 Capra ibex | reverse complement strand
AATTTTAATTTTAAGAGTAAGTCGTCGGTTCATTCTTAAGTCAAGAATAACTTAAGTTGAATAAGTTGACATTCATTCGACTTATTAGAATGAGTTGAGAAAATTCGTCACGATTGTATATAAGTGACACTTCGACCATGTAAACAAATACATTAATTGAGGTCACTTTCATGTTACTATATATTGAGTAATATAATCAATCCCAATAGGTCTCTTTGTTGATTCTTCTACACTCACCCACACTCATATATCTCCGCCCCCGACCTAAATAAAATTCTTTAGCTGAGTGTACTAACACCTTCGACCGTTCAAACTTTAGACGTCCCACCCAGCCGTCTGACCTCCGGGTCCCTTCTCAACTATTATCGTCAAACTCAGGTTTCCGTCACCTGACCGTCTTAAGGACGACAACACCCACCAGTCAGAAGTAAATTTCTAGAAGGTGAGCAACCTGATGGGTGTAATACCTCCCATTAGATGAAATGAGTTTTAGATATTTAAAGTACATGTTAGATAATCAGAGTACGTGGTAGGTCTGTACATACTGGTTTATAAAATTCGTAACGTCGGATCGATTTCACTGTGTTTTTTAATTGGAAACGCCGACGATTTTTTAAAAAAAAGTCTATGAGACAAAAACTCTAAAGGATACAATATCCTTAGTCAAAACCTCTCTAGTCTCTCGTAAATTTTTTTTTAACGAAGGTAGACTATTTTATACGTGGTCTTTTTAAAGTTTATAAATAAACTTAGACCCTTTTTAGGGACATGTATACAATATAAGGGGACCGTGGGGAAGGTTTACGGATTTGTGAAGTCTGGATGTATGGTTCAAAGACCCCACCGACACTTCAATAATTGTAAAAAGATTGACAGTTCTTTTCAGAACCGGATGGACACAAGTACTGAAACTCTACAACGGGACGTTTTTCTCCCGAATGAGTAGAATTACAGATGGGGAGGTAAGAGTGAGATGTTAGAGTGAATAGTGTTATAGGAATTGAAGTTTGACTCGGGGGAGTGTCTTCTCTGTAGAACTTAAATTCTTCAGAGTCGGTAGACCGTTCAGTACGGTCGTGAAAAGAAACGACGTGAAAGGGTCCGTCTGATTGACGAACGAACGAGTAAAGGAAAGGGAGGAAGAGGGAGGAAGGGAGACGTTTACGACACCTTTTCTGTGATAAATTGTTCACGTTTCCATTTTAAAATTACTCTTTATCATGTTTTGAGGGAGGTCTTCCTTGACCAAGAATGAAATGAGAGGGGTTGACGATCAAAAACAGGAACTCCACCACCTACGATTGTCCCTACGTCCCCAGTTCTTCGTTGTTAATCTTGGTCTGTACCTTTTTACCTGACCAAGGTTTACTTTCCTCATGCTGTTCCGACATAAAACAGTGGGACGAATAAATTGAATATACGTCTCATGTAGTACACTTTACGGTCCGACCTACTTCGTGTTCGACCTTAAATCTAATGGTCCTCATTATAGTTATTGGAGTCTATACGTCTACTGTGGTGGGAATACCGTCTTTCGTTTCTCATTGTCTTCTCGGAGAACTACTTTCACTTTCTCCTCTCACTTTTTCGACCGTATTTTAGTTGTAAGTCTTTTGATTCTAACACCGTCGACCAGGGTAATTAAGTACCGTTTATCTACCCCTTTGTCACCTTTATCACTCTCTGATAAAAGAACCAGAGGTTTTAGTAACTTCTACCACTGACGTCGGTCACTACCGTCGGTACCTTAATTTTCTGTGAACGAGGAACCTTCTTTTCATACTGGTTGGATCTGTCGTATAATTTTTCGTCTCTGCAATGGAACGGTTGTCTCAAGATCAGTTTCGACACCAAAAAGGTCGTCAGTACATACCTACACTCTTAACCTGGTATTTCTTTCAACTCACGACTTCTTAACTACGAAAACTTGACACCACAACCTCTTCTAAGAACTCTCAGGGAACCTGTCGTTCTAGTTTGGTCAGGTAGGATCTCCTTTAGTCAGGACTTATAAATAACCTTCCTGACTACGATTTCGACTTTGAGGGTATGAAACCGGTATACTACACTTCTTGACTGAGTGACCTCTTCTGGGACTACGACCCTTCCTAACTTCCGTCCTCATCCCCTACTGTCGTCCTCAACCCTACTGTCTTCTACTCTACCAACCCACCGTAGTGGGTGAGCTAACTGACTCAAACTCGATCGAGGTCCTCTACCAACTTCCTGTCCCTTCGGACCACACGACGTCAGGTACCCCAGTGTTTCTCAACCTGTACTGACTCACCGAATTCACTTGACTGACTTGTCCCTACGTCAATCTCTCCGTTTTCCTGCGGGTCTTACAACATTGTCTATACTCAGGATTTTACAGATACGAGTCTAAGGACCTTACTCCGTAAGGAGTCCAGGGTCCTCGAACCGTCTGTGACCATAATTCAACGTAGAGAACAGTCCGAGACTTCTGGTCATTATAATCGGTGGCGACCCCCGAAAAGACTCTCTTCCGTTACCGTTGGGTGAGGTCTTGAGAACGGACCTTTTAGGGCACCTGCCTCCTCGGACCATCCGACGTCAAGTGCACCAGCGATTCTCAGCCTGTACTGACTCACTGAAGTGAAAGTGAAAAGAGAAAGTACGTAACCTCTTCCTTTACCGTTGGGTGAGGTCATAAGAACGGACCTCTTAGGGTCCCTACCCCCTCGGGCCACCCGACGACAGACACCCCAGTATGTCTCAGTCTGTACTGACTTCGCTGAATCGTCGTCGTCGTCGTCCCTCGAAAAGATCCGTACGTCCGAAATCCAGGACGGTGTCTGGACGACTTCGTAAAACCCTCTAAACATACAATTTGAGAGAACTCCTTTACTCTTTACTCCCACACCATACACTGGTGTGAACCAACCCTCAACGAAAAGTTTTCCATCTTTTCGGGATCTTTCTCTTACATCTTGACTCCATCCTTTCTATTTAGTACACGAAGTCTAAAACGTCTCCCAACGGAGACCAATGAACTTTAGACTTAACACTTCATAAGTACTAACCTAAATGGTACTTCTATTCTTTAAATATAAAGGTTCATATAACACATTATAAAACACTTACACAAGAAGTCTCTGTTTACGTGTATCTCTTTTCCTGTGTCTCAACCACATGTCGAACGGATTAGAAAGGTCTACCTTTCTAAACGTATGAGCTAAACGTATGAGTCGTGGGTCTAGTCCTTTGTCGTACAATGATCTTCGGGGGTACGAGGGAAGGGTAGTGATGTCGGGAAGAGACAGGGGGCGGGGCGTGTTCGAGAACGGACAAGAAAAAGAATGATGTACCCAAACCGAAGATCGTAAGTTGTGACAACGAACACTCGAAAACATCTAGAAAGTAAAGGTAACCACATCTCATAAGTAACCCACTTCTATGGTGTTAAGTAAATTGGTAAAATGAGAAGTACCGGTAAGCCCATGAACCATGAAAGACCAACAGCGTATATCACGACGGTACCCGTCAGGTAGTATGTAGAAAACCATTTGTATACCTCAGTGAGCTACGGAACGAAAATTATTGACAATTTCATTGAAGTCGAAAGGAACATTTGAGTCCCAGTAGCAATACTTCGACTCAAAGCAGGACCCGACACCATATCACTATAGGGGTCCTAAACACCCCTACCATCAAGTCGAACCGAAAAACACAAGAACACACGTAAAAGTAAACACAAGAACGACAGTCCGATGACACAATGTTAAATACTACCAGTTAGGAAGGAAGGAAGGACCCATGGACTTTTGAGTCTTTCGTTTTACTAGTCCATGTGATCTTAACATAAAATTGGACAAAACTCGTGTCCAATAAGGACACGGTTCCTCCCTATAGAGTGTAGGACGACAAGTAAGAAAGAACTAAAAGTCAGACGAAAACCTAAGAAGTACCATGGTTTATGCACTTAAAGTCTACTGACCTCATGACGACAGTAAAACTTTAGTGATAATAATAAAAAATGGTAAAATAAGGAAAAGGTAAAACTACATATAAAATTGAGGAAAGGGAGAAAACAAGTAAAACTTTCAAGCGGTTTTATCTGTGACATCAAGATTTAATGGAAATATCTTTAGTACGGTAAAGTTTTCCAGTTGTACTTTGTACCTAAATATCATAGTGATTATGTACAATCTTCATCGATAGACCGGTTCTCACCCGTATCATAATACGACTATACTTCGGTGTTCTCAGACCGTTCTATGCCCGAACGTAGACACAGAACCCGGGAGTCGAGTTACCAACCAGTGACTTTAATAAATATTACGAGAAAAAAAAGGACTCAGAACTCTTTTACGATGTCTTTGACATGTACCTCCCTTTGTCTATGATGGTGAAACATCCAAGAGGATCAGGTAAGTTCTTCTAATGACATTATTGAAATAATGTCGAGGAAGAAATCGTGGTGAACGAAAATTTCTTTGGTAAGACGTAAATAAAGATAAAACTAATCATCGAAAATTTGGTCAACATGACGGGTCTTCCTACAATGGGTGTGTCCACTCTCTCCCGTTGAGTATGGAGTCGCTTGGTCTTGACCTTTGGTACCTTCTTATTTCCCAACCCTACTTTTTACATTTGACTCCATTTACATTTATGTGTTAACTAACTTTAACGGAAAAGGAATAGACTACTTGGTCACTCAATTCACTACTTAGTTAATTCTGACTGAATTTTTTATTATATTAATGAGTTATCGACCCAGAAGTGACGACACGTCCGAAAAGAGATCAACGCCTCTCACCCCCGATGAGAAACAACGTTACGTGTCCGAAGAGGAACACCGCTGAAGAAAACAACCCCTCGAGCCCGAGGTCCCACACCGTGTACCCAAATCACCAACACCGAAGGTCCGAGATCTCGTGTTCGAGTTATCAACACCACGTACCCGAATCAACGAGACGTCGTGCACCCTAGAGGGACCTGGTCCCTAGTTTGGTCACAGAGGACGTAACCGTCCGTCTAAAAAGAAAAATGGTGACTCGGTGGACCCTTCGGGTTCTGACTGAAAAGAAAAGAATCAAAAGGACTCCAAACTCCAGTCTAATGAAGCCCTGTATCACAAACGTTTAGACTTCTGACATACGAGAAAATCACTCGACATCGAGACCCTCGAATTTTCACCTGATCAAAAGTCCCGTTGACTAGGACCATATTACACTTTTTCAATCCAGAATTATCCTAAAAACCGATGGAAGAAAAATTTATTGTAAAGTCTTTTAGTGGGAAGTCAAGAAGTCTTTTAGTTTACTTTTTCATTAATTTGAAAGGACGTCCAAAGACCCCTTCGTCACTTCACGTTTCAACTACTCGTCACTTCACATTGAGTCCTTTGAAGATGGAACACCTTTTATAATTATGTGGGGTCCGTGGTAACTTACTCTGGTTCTGTGAGAGTTTCCCAAAATTGGTAACTTTACAGTTTTAACTTCTATAGTTGTCGTAAAACAAAATTTCCCCTTTACACAAGTTCTTTTAAACATTCTTTTAAAGAAAAAAATTTTTAAAATCAAACTATAAAAAAACCAGAGAGAAACGTAATTTGTCTTTCTGACCTTTCGATAGAGACATTCTCTGAACCGTAGTCGGAATCAAACTGTGTTATACAAAGAGTGGATGGACCAAAACTTCTTAAATAAATTTAATTTTTTTTTTAGAGAAAGAGAGTCCTTTTTACGTTTCGACTCCTTCGGGAGTCACTGGACATATTTTGTGTTGACTGTATAGATGTCACTACTTTTTCTTTGAGTTTTTCCATCCATGTCCCGTCGACCTGAGACTCCTATAAAGTCACACATACTTATTGATCGTTGGATTTTGTATACATTAGTATAACTTCGTCACCTACCTAGTCTAAAGTCTTAGTTTAACCTGAGGAACCGTTCTTTTTTAAAAATTTCCGGAGATTAAAGAAAAAGACAAAGATTCCCTTCGGATGGAAATTTTTTTAGTAAATAAAAAGTAACTTCCTACTAACGAAATATTATAACACAACAAAGACAGTATGTACTTGTACTTAGTCGGTAGTCAAGTCAAGTCAAGTCAAGTCAGCGAGTCAGCACAGGTCGAGAAACACTGGGGTACTTAGTGTCGTGCGACCCGGAGGGACAGGTAGTGGTTGAGGGCCTCAAGTGAGTCTGAGTGTAGGTAGCTCAGTCACTACGGTAGGTCGGTAGAGTAGGAGACAGTAGGGGAAGAGGAGGACGGGGGTTTAGGGAGGGTCGTAGTTTCAGAAAAGGTTACTCAGTTGAGAAGCGCACTCCACCGGTTACATGACCTCAAAGTCGAAATCGTAGTAAGGGAGGCTTCTTTAGGGTCCCAACTAGAGGAAGTCTTATCTGACCAACCTAGAGGAACGTCAGGTTCCGTCAGAGATCTCAGAAGAGGTTGTGGTGTCAAGTTTTCGTAGTTAAGAAGTCGCGAGTCGGAAGAAGTGTCAGGTTGAGAGTGTAGGTATGTACTGATGACCTTTTTGGTATCGGAACTGATCTACCTGGAAACAACCGTTTCATTACAGAGACGAAAAGTTGTACGATAGATCCAACCAGTATTTAAAAGGGGAGGGAGAACTTGGAGGGAGGGTGGAGGGTGGGATAGAGTGGGAAGATCCAACAGTGTCTCGGGGTCAAACTCAAAGGACTGAGTATGTCGTTTAAGGGTTACCGATAGATAAAATATATACCATTAGATATATAAAGGTACTATGAGAGGTAAACAGGGTGGGAGAGGAAGACGTGGTACAGATGTTCAGACAAGAGATACAGACGTAGAGGTAACGACGGGACGTTTATCCAAGTAGTCATAGTAGAAAGACCTAAAGTACATATACACAATTATATGTTATATATAAAAAGTGAAAGACTGAATGAAGTGAGACATATTATCCAAGATCTAAGTAGGTAGAGTAATCGTGACTGAGTTTACGTAAGGAAAAGTACCGACTCATTATTAGACAAAATATATATATATATATATATATATAAGTGTGTGTGTGTGTGTGTATACGGTACCGAATATGTACGTAGACAGCTACCTGTAGATCCAACGAAGGTACAGGATCGATAACATTTATCACGACGTTACTTGTAACCCCATGGTCAGTATCTTTTGATATACGTCCAGTCCTTCGTTGTCAATCTTGACCTGTACCTTTTTGTCTGAACAAGGTTTATCCTTTTCCTCATACCGTTCCGACATATAACAGTAGGACGAATAAATTGAATATACGTCTCATGTAGTACTCTTTGCGACCTGACCTTCTTCGTGTTCGACCTTAGTTCTAACGGTCCTCTTTATAGTTATTGGAGTCTACACTTCTACTGTTTGTAGGAATACCATCTTTCACTTTTCCTTGATTTTTCGGAGAACTACTTTCACTTTCTCCTCTCACTTTTTCAACCGAATTTCGAGTTGTAAGTCTTTTGCTTCTAGTACCGTAGGCCAGGGTAGTGAAGTACCCTTTATCTACCCCTTTGTCACCTTTCTCACAGTCTGAAATAAAAAAACCAAAGGTTTTAGTGACGTCTACCACCAACGTCGGTACTTTAATTTTTTGTGAATAAGGAACCTTCCTTTCAATACTGGTTGGATCTATCGTATAATTTTTCGTCTCTGTAATGAAACGGTTGTTCCTAGGCAGATCAGTTCCGATACCAAAAAGGACACCAGTACATGCCTACGCTCTCAACCTGACACTTCTTTCGACTCGTGGTTTCTTAACTACGAAAACTTGACACCACGACCTCTTCTGAGAACGCACAGGGAACCTGACGTTCCTCTAGGTTGGTCAGGTAAGATTTCCTCTAGTCAGGACTCATAAGAAACCTTCCTGACTACGATTTCGACTTTGAGGTTATGAAACCGGTGGAGTACACTTCTCAACTGAGTAACCTTTTCTGGGACTACGACCCTCCCTAACCCCCGTCCTCCTCTTCCCCTGTTGTCTCCTTCTCTACCGACCTACCGTAGTGACTGAGCTACCCGTACTCAGACTCATTTGAGGCCTTCAACCACTACCTGTCCCTCCGGACCACACGACACTAAGTACCCCAGCGTTTCTCAACCTGTGCTGACTCACTGACTTGACTTGACTTAACTTATCTATAAAGACTAGGGAACTTGTCAACAGGAAGTCTGGAGTCAAAAGAAAACAACCAGAAATGGTTGGTTGATGGGAGTTTGGGATCCACAAGTCACCTGACAGAAGAGTACTGTCGTCGCTGTGGCAGAAAGGATCAGTACGTCGGGATATGGATCGAATGACGTTCCATGTACATAAGTCACTTATAAATAATTTACTTTTCTTATAAAGAAAAGGGACACTTTCAAGGTCTAGATCTCCTAGGGACTAGTCGTTCTTCACCCTCTCTTAGACAACTTCACTTTCGTTTTCACACTAATTAAAACCGGAAACGAAACAAACCAAAGACTACTCATCCAGTCAAAGTGAGACGACACGACCATCCACAAATTGTTGTCCGAGACGTCTCTGCCTCTTCCCTTCCTCTTTAAAAATCACAAACTGTTAAAGGTACCTTATTAATGAGGTGGTAAAGACTAAAGTTCGATGGTTCGACTGTAGTGACTTACGTCTCAACCCCTTCTCTACGAATTTTATTCATCCGACAGTGAACGACCGCGTGTAACCGAGACCCGTGTCTTGACCTAAGTGAAGGACGTACACCTAAAAGAGATATTGATTACCTTTATAGAGTTGATTTTACTTTTACCCACGAATTTTTTTTAGTAGGGACTTTCACCGTAACATTTTAAACCTATGGAGTGAAACGAAAAGGTCAACAAGTATTCTATTAGAAATCACGAGAAAGGTCACAAGTATGACTTACTCAAAACTGTCAATTCATGTAAAACACCCGATAACGGTAAATTTGGAGACCTTAAAAATTCTTAAGAGGGGTCATAGGAGGAACCTTTTAATAGTTACAGTTGGAATATACACTAAAGGTCTCCAGTAATCTGATATGAATGATACGAAAATAATGTCTTAAACTTGGTTAAGAAACGAAATACGATCTCAGTGACTACGATGATCTGTGACAAAAATGAATAAAGGTGTAGTAGGATTTACAAACGTTCTCTTGTGTCTTAAAGAACGGAACTATGTCGTATACTACTTCTGGTATATCCGTGAATTGTCATTCTCAGTCCCCACTGTTCTGGTCTCAGGAATAATTCTGATACGATTAAAAACGGACATTGTACACTCTGTCAACAAAAGTAGTAAGACAAACAATTGTAGAGTAGACATTTTTCCCTAATTATTATTTGACAGGATAGAATGGTTTTAACTGTAAAATAACTGACATCAATTAATACGACAAAAAGTATTAATTTTTTTAGTTTAAGAGTTTGAAAGGGACTCCTTCCATGTTTAAAAGGTGAAAATATCGACTTTTGTGACTCAATGTCCAAATTATTGGACAAGTTTCAGGGAGTCGATTACTCGTTACCCAACAGAAAGAGAAATGTGTTAATCACGAAAGAACGAAAAAGGTCTGAAGGACGGACGGACTATCCAACGCACTCTCAGTCTCTACTAAATACACTCTCGGAGAATAACCGACATTTCATGATATGTCTAAGGACATATTCATCCGTTTATCTAGAAAAATCGAGTTCCACAGAGGAACTTACTAGTAGAAGGAGTCTCGAGACACGCACTTCGACACTAGAACTAATGATCCACGTACCCCGTATCTACAAGTTTCTCTTCGGAATCGAAAGGAAACCCCTTAGTAAGTCAATAAAAAAATTTTCTGTTTGTTACAAAATGACGAAAACTTTAGTCAGTCAAGTCAGCGAGTGAGTACAGGCTGAGAAACACTGTAGTACCTGACGTCGTGCGGTCCGAAGGGACAGGCGGTGGTTGAGGGTCAAGAACGAGTTTGAGTACAGGTAACTCAATCACTACGGTAGGTTGGTAGAGTAGGAGACAGCCGGGGAAGAAGACGGAAGTCAGAAAGGGTCGTAGTCCCAGAAAAGGTTACTCAGTCAAGAAGTGTAGTCCACCGGTTTCATAACCTCGAAGTCCAAGTCAGGAAGGTTACTTATAAGTCCTGACTAAAGGAAATCCTAACTGACCAAACTAGAGGAACGTCAAGTTCCCTGAGAGTTCTTAGAAGAGGGTTGTAGTGTAAAATTTTCGTAGTTAAGATTTTTCTTTTTTTTTCTTCGTAGTTAAGAAAACCTTAGTCGAGACCGAATAGACGAGAAGATATCTCATTCTCGTCCATGTCCGACCTCTCCGTCACACGGAATGATATGTTACACTCAGAGATAAAAGTTGGGAGGAAGAGTGAAAGACCCCAAGACGTGCTGGTAAACAAAGAAGAAACGAGATGTCGTCTTGGAAGTTACGTGTAGAGAACCTAGAGACAAAGGGGTTGGGAGGAGGGAAACAATCGTGTAACGGTAGGTCAAAGGAAAAAGATCGTTCCACAAATCCAATGAACTGACGACTACCTGAAGAGAGGGGAAGAAAATTGAAAATAACCAAATAAAGGAAACCTTAAGGTATAATTACTAGAGTTTTCCCTTTCTTCTGTTTAAGTACACAAGATAGGTGGTGTGACTTGACCTTCGGAGGTTACTAAAGAAGAAGAAAAAATTTCTTTGTTTTCGAAAACTTATCGTTTCCTTTGGTGTTTGTTTTGTTTGTCTGTTGGATGACTTCCTCTCTTTTATAAACCTTTACCATATTGAATATTTCTCACCGAGATCACCATTTCTTGGGTGGACGGTTAAGTCCTCTGCATTCTCTACACCCAAGTCAGGGACCCAACTTTTCTAAGGGACCTATTCCCGTACCGTTGGGTGAGATCATAAGAACGGACCTCTTAGGGTACCTGTCTCCTCGGACCGTCCGATGTCAGGTATCCCAGCGTCTCTCAATCCGTGGTGACCTCACTGAATCGTACGCATTCCCCAATTATAAGTCACATATATTTATCGAGTAAATTGAGTTGTAGTTTTTTTGTTTGTTGGACCATTTTTTACCCATTTCTTGATTCATCTGTAAAAATGTTTCTTCTTTACATCTACCGGTAAGCCGTGTACTTTTTTATGAGTTGTAATGATTAGTAGTCCCTTTACGTTCAGTTTTGGTGTTACTCTACAGAGGAGTGTGGACAGTCTTACCGACAGTAGTTGTTACGGTGTTTATTGTTTACAATCCTAGATCTCTTTTCCCTTGGGACTATATGACAACCACTCTTACATTTATATGTATCTTACCTTTTAATGAGTCGGTATTTTTCTTACTTTAAAACGGTAAACGTCATTGTACCTACCTGAACCTCCTATAATACGATTCACTTTATTCAGTCTGTCTCATTCTATTTAAGATAAACTGTAGTGAATATACACTTTAGGTTTTTTATGTTGTTTGATCACCTACATTGTACTTCGTCTGAATGACTACATCTCTTGTTTGATCACCGATGGGTACCCCTCTCTCCTCCCTCCTCCCCGTTATATCCCGTCCTAATGTTCCACGTTTGACGTCCTATATTTTATTCGATGTTCCTGTATAACATGTTGTACCTCTTATATCGGTTATAAATGTTAATAACCGATAACCCAGCTAAGGGACTGGGTCCTTAGCTTGGCCCCAGAGGACGTAACGTCCGCCTAAGAAATGGTTGACTCGATACTTCCTTCGGTGATATTTACTTCATTGGAAATTTTTAACACTCAGTAATATAACATATGGACAGTAAATATACTATATATAGTCGATGTGAAGTTATTTAAAAAATTTTTACATTTTCGTAGAACATTTAAATTAAAATAAAGAAAACACCTGAATGACCCAAAATTGAACATATAAACAAAATCAAAACACAAAAAAGATTCTTGTGATTGTTTTTATATTGAATAAAATACAAAAATGCATAAATTAACATTACTTTCATGAGAAACCCGTCTATTCTTATCAAATGAAAATTTTCCCATAAATATATTAAACTCAAACTCTTTTAGACTAGATATCGATATAATAATTAAATCTAAGATATATAATTATCTCAACTAAAAAGTTAAGTCCTAAAAAAGAGGAATTAAAGGATAGTTTTTATACTTATCTAATTTTTTTATTTACTTTAAGACTGATTATTACTGTACCTCGATTTAAACATGATGTAATATCATCTTACCGAAGGAATCCAAAGAATGTCTAACTAGATTTTAGTCAAAGTCTTTCTCTCAAAGTATTTACTACTCTGATTGTCTTTTTTATATGTCTTTGAATGTGTGTGTCTCAATCGATCCATCTAACTCTATACTATACTTTAAGGACAAGGCCCTACTTCTGAAATTTTAACTCGTCATATAAATCTCGCTCGAACCACCAATTTAATGGGAAAATCAATTAAAATTTGTAATCGATTACCGTGTTTTTGTGAAAACTGAATCTAAATATACCGAATATAAATTCTAATGGGAGAAAATAAAAAATCGATTAAAAATGAAATAATAAAACATTTTTTTAAATAAAATACAACCTCATATCAACTAACTGTTACAACACAATCAAAGTTCACATGTCGTTTCACTAAGTCAATATGTATATACACATAGACAAGAAAAAGTTTGAGAAAAGGGTAAATCTAATAATGTCTTATAATTCGTCTCAAGAGACACGACATGTCATCCAGGAAAAACATATAGACAAAAAAAGGGAAACTGAGACTTAAATCATTCATATTTTTATCAGGTACCCTTCTTATTGACTTTACTTTATTTTATAGTTTTGTAACAAAGGTCTCGAAGGACTTCATTTTATAAAGAAAAAATTATATTTAAATAAATAAAATCAACCTCCGATTAATGAAATGTTATAATACAAGCAAAACGGTATGTAGTTGTACTTAGGTGGTGCCACATGTGCACAAGGGGTAGGACTTGGGGGAGGGTGGAGGGAGGGGTATGGTAGGGATACCCAGTAGGGTCACGTGGTCGGGGCTCGTAGGACATAGTACGTATCTTGGACCTGACATATAGACAAAATTTACGTCGTCATACATGATAGTTAGGCTTTGAGGATCAGATAGGGAGGAGGGAGGGGAGGTAGGAATGGGGAGGGACCATTGGTATGCAAGTAAGGGATTCAGTTACTCAGACCTCTAATAGCCCAGTTCACTTCCTTCAGTGTGTCTCTTTGTGTTTATAGTAAACTATGACGAATACACACCTAAGATTTTCTTTTCTATGGATCCTTGATTAAATGGGAGAGAAGAGATTCTTGTGGGTACAGAATGATAACATAGACCTCTGGGCACGTGGGACGGAGAAAGACTACTACAGTACACACGGTCCACTAATCCTACCACGGGTCACACATCACCCCTGATTTATTCAACATCGGTAACAAAAATAAAGTTATATTTGAATTAATACCCTTAGTTTACCTTTTCGGTTTCATTTAAATTTTTACGTCAAAGAAACTAAGAAAATAAGAGGAGGAACTACAATTAAAGAGAGAGTGAATATTTTACAATCTTAAAGGGTTGAGATCTTCAGTCCTCAAGGTTGGAAACACACTCCGTGGAGGGACAATTCAGAGAAGGAATCCTCAGAAGGTGTGTACAGTGGTGAATCACTGTCTTTTGAGTAGAGTCTACAGTTTGGTAAGGTCTCGGTGTAAAGATTAACGGACGATAAGAATGATACAACTAATCTCTACACTGAGGGTCTTTTCAATTCTACTGGGAATAAAACAGAACACGTTGGACTCCGTCATATAAGAAAGACACAGTCGAGAAGTCCATAAACCTCTCTCTTTGGTAATGTTAAATTTGAGTCGCGTGACTGGACTCCCAAAATTCACAGTACAGTAGTCAATTCAAAGAATAGGTCCAAGAGCCGTAGGGAAGAGTCATCTTTATTATAGGTCTTTACCTATCGACAAGTCTTATACCAGACTAGTGTAGTCTCATCTTTCCAAGTATACAAGACACACGGAAAAGGAATTGTGTTAAACTCTAACGTAAATACGGGACCCGTAAGATAAAGTAAAACATAGTCCTTTATTTCTTCCATTAAAAATTTTTTTATCAAATAAAATAATTAACAAACTAAATTTACAGAAATAGAATTAACTAACAACGTACCTTACTTGACTATAACGAGACTCGCAAAATAAAGGGGACTACGAATTAGTACCTTATGTGACACCGAGAACCGTTCTTACTTTTACAGTCAGAAGAACTAAGGGAACGACAGACTAAAGTGACGACACAACAGAACTTGTAACGGTCGGAAGTCCATGTTTCCAGGAGAGGAAACAGTGGTCCAGTAGGACAGAGGGACGTACCCACTCCTGACACCAAGAGACCGGGAGACCCTAGGGTACGTCTCCTACTTAACACTGTAACTGTGGGACGGGTTTTTGACGAAACTGTCATCGGACAGATGGGACTCTCTGATGTTACTCATCCTGAGTCTCCACCTCATGGTCGTGGTCTCTAGTGTCCCAAACGTCCTCTCAAAACTTCCGTTAAAACTCTGTGTCTGTATTCGAGAATTTAGTGACGAGTGGATCCAAGGTAGAAGTCATCTTTTTCTACATAGTAGGACAAACTGGAAATAGACAGTACCCGTAACAAAATTTCCAATATGTACACTTTGTGTCCTCTCACAAAAAGAGATGATTCAATCCTTTTTGAGTGTCCAAAGGAAAACCCCGGTAAAACAAGGTATTGTAGTAACTGACATCTAAGTCCATGTATATAAAGAAGAAAAATGAAACACTATATATACACATTACTTTCTGACAAAATATTATCGACTGATTTTTAAAAAAATTTTTCGAAGGACTTATATTCCCTACTTCTCTACATACCGAGTCTTCCACGTCGAAGGTAGGAGTCAATCTTCGGACCCTAGACGGTCACTTCTGTCGTAACAATCGCGGAGTACTTTCGAGTAGAATCCAGAAAGTAGTGTCTATCAACCAAAACGTCCGTGAACATAAGTACTTGTGAATTAAAAGCTCGGTATATTGAATGATCCTTCTTTCGACTGTGATGCAAACAGTAGCTACCACCGAAAGAAAGGGATTTACCCACCACCTACTATTGGTGTTTAAGACACCAAGTGTCTTCGGAGTGTTCTAACACGACCGACCCCGACGACGTCATCCCTTCGGTTCAAGGAGTACTCTGAAACGTTCCTACTGAAACTCCTTTATATCCACGGTGGGACCCATACCAAGGAAAAAGTCACTTATTACCCTTCTTTTGAAAGAAATCGAACTAAGATAAAAGAAATCCCTAATATATGTGTGTATGTATCCAGAGCGAGAAAGAAATACTATGTACCCGAAGGGACCACCGAATCTACCATTTCTTAGGTGGACGTTACGTCCTCTGGACCCAAGTTAGGGACCCAACCCTTCTAGGGGACCTCCTCCCGTACCGTTGGGTGAGGTCATAAGAACGGACCTCTTAGAGTACCTGTCTCTTCGGACCACCCGACGTCAGGTTGTTCCACTGTTTCTCAACCTGTACTGGGTCCCTGATTCGTGTCGTACGTACGTATGTGTCCAGAACGAAAAAGGGAACCATACTATGTACACATATATTCATCCCCGCACACACAGGAACACATATGTCATCAGGAGGAGACAAGACCGATTCCGGATTTAAACCCTTTCCTTCTGACTGTTTATTGAATCTATATATAAATGGGTCACTCTAGTTGGTTTGGTTTAAATCTCGGTCTCTACTGTCTAAGTAAATGTGTCGTCGTGAAGGACTCAGAAGGACACTCAGTACACGACAACATCCTGACACCTACGTGCTATTTGTTTCAACTGATTTAGGATCAGACTTTCCTCGAATGTAGGGTTTCCTCCCTTAACCTACTTTTCGTTTAATTTTTTTATTTCAAACCTTCTCCATGTCAAAATACATCCCATGGATTCCTTTCTGAAACACTAGTCCACAGTAGAAAACAACCATTGCACTAGAATGACTACGGGTCAAACGGTAATACCAGTTTTAACATCGACGTAAAAGGAAGGGAAAGAAGTGTTACCCTATATACTCATTATGGAGAGTTTTGTTCCTTTTTCATGACAGAACTGAAGGGTTTAAACGTATTAGACTTTTTCCTCAACTTTTATACGTAATAGTAAATAAAAAAAGAGTAGATTTCTCAAGAATAAAACTATTGGTCTTTACAATCTTGTCTAACTAATGGTAGAAGTGTTACCCATAAAAACATATAAACACCAAGGGACAATATAAGAACTTCTATGGTTTCAACTTTAAAGTAAAGTCAAATTAAGTACTTTTCTATGGCCAAGGTAACGATCTCTCGTACCGTATATATACATAGTATATGTACATGTATATACGTATCTTATAAGAACGTATATATGTAAATATACATATGTGTATCTGTACAAATATACGTACATGTGTGTGTCTATATTGACTCAGGTAGATTAATGTAACTGTTTATCTTGTACCTAAAAGGAAAATAGACATCTAATTGAGGAAGGGATTCAGTCGGTCGGACGTCTACACACAGCCACACGTGTACACACTAGACTGTATATCAAACACTTCCAGTGAGAAGAACTTTCGGTCCAAGTAAGGAGAGATGAAGCGACTTGAAACTGAACAACCGGGAACAGATTGTGTTTCTCTCGAACTTTCATTTTTGGTTACCTTATAAAAAAATCTTTAACTAAAGGTTTACTTTTGAGAGTAACATCTCCTTGGTATAACGTTACGACCCTATGACGACCCATCCTCTCTGTTCTACGAAACTCAAGACAACTCTGTCTGTTTGGTAAATTTTTTACATGCACCAACTGGTACTTGGATACCCGTGGAATAGAAACTGTTTCCCCCGTTCTTTTGTGATACCTATTTTTTGTCAGAGAAGTTATTCACCACGACCCTTTTGACCTGTCGATGTACATTTTCTGACTTTAATCCTATGAAGGATTGTGGTATGTGTGTTTTTTGACTTTTACCTAATTTCTGGGTTACATTCCGGTCTTTGATATTTTGAGAATCTCCTTTCGTATCCGTCTTGTGAGAAACTGTACTTAAAGTCGTTCTAGGAAAAACTGGATGGAGGATCTTATTACTTTTATTTTTATTTCTTTACCCTGGATTAACTTGAATTTTCTAAACGTGTCGTTTCCTTTGATTTGTTCTATTTTTTCTTGAGAGTCTTACTTTCTTTTCTTAAAGTTTACTTCGTTCACTATTTCCTAATTAGAGGTTTTATATGTTCGTCGAGTACGTCGAGATATAGTTTTTTTGATTGTCGGGTTAATTTTTTGCCCGTCTTCTGGATTTGTCTGTTGAGAAATTTCTTTTTTATGTCTACCGGCTATTTGTGTACTTTTCTACAAGTTGTGACGAGTAATAATCTCTTTACGTTTAGTCTTAACATTATTCCATAGTGGAGTGGTGACCAGTCTTACCGATAGTAGTTTTTTAGATGTTTGTTATTTACAACCTCACCTACGACCTCTCCCACACCTTGTTTCCCTGGAGAACATGATAACCACCCTTATCCATTAGTCACGTCGGTACTACCTCTTGTTATACCTCTAAGGAATTTTTGAGACCCTTATTTTGGTGGTACACTGAGTCGTCAGGGTGATGACCCGTATATGGGACGACGACGACGACGACGACGACGACGACGACGACGACGACGACGACGATTCAACGAAGTCAACACAGGCTGTGATACGCTGGGGTATCTACCGTCGGGTGGTCCGAGGGGGTAGGGACCCTAAGAGGTCCCTTCTTGTGACCTCACCCAACGGTAAAGGAAGAGGTTACTTACTTTCACTTTTCACTTTTCACTTTCACTTCAGCGAGTCAGAACAGACTGAGAATCATTGGGGTACCTGACGTCGGGTGGTCCGAGGAGGTAGGTACCCTAAAAGGTTCGTTCTCATGACCTCACCCCACGGTAACGGAAGACCTCTTTTGGCGTTAAGATTTTCTGTGTACACCGACCATCGAACTATCCCTAACGTAACTTAAACATTTAACGAAACCCATCATATGAGTAAAAGTGATATAACTAAGAAGGCTAGGTACTTGTACCATATAAAGAGGTAGATAATCACAGGAGAAACTAAAGAAAGTAGTCACAAAATATCAAAAGATATATATCCAGAATCAAAGAAATCCATCTATATAAGGATTCATAAAATAAGAAAAGCAACGTTACCACTTACCTTAACAAAGGAATTAAAGAAAAAGATGAAAAGAGTAATAAGCACATATCCTTACGTTCCCTAAAGACACACAACTAAAATATAGGACGTTGAAATGATATAAGTAACTACTCGAGATCATTAAAAGACCACCTCAGAAATCCCAAAAGGTACATCTCCTAGTACAGTAGACGTTTGTCACTCTCGAAATCAAGAAGAAAAGGTTAAACCTAAGGAAAATAAAGAAAAAGACGAGACTAACGACACCGGTTTTGAAGGTCTTGATACAACTTATCATCGCCACTTTCACCTGTGGGAACAGAACAAGGACTGAAATCCCCTTTACGAAAGTTAAAAAGTGGTAACTCCTATTACAAACGACACCCAAACAGTATATATCGAAAATAATACAACTCCATACAAGGAAGATAAGGACGAAAGACCTCTNGGCTAATATGTCTCACTTCATTCGGTCTTTCTTTTTGTGGTTATGTCATATGATTGTGCATATATACCTTAAATCCTTCTAGCGTTACTGCTGGTACATACGTTCTGTCCTTTTTTCTGTGTCTACACATATTGTCTGAAAACCTGAGTCTCCCTCTCCCTCTCCCACCCTACTAAACCCTCTTACCGTAAGATTGTACATATGATAGTACATTCTTAACTTAGCGGTCAGATACAGACTACGTCCCACGTCGTACGAACCCCGACCACGTACCCCTACTGGGTCTCTCTACAACACCCCTCCCTCCACCCTCCCCCCAAGTACAAACCCTTGCGTACATTCTTAATTTCTAAAATTTTAATTTTTTTTTTATTTTCTGTGTACATGGGGTTACAAGAAACATCGTGATAAATGTTATCCGTTACCGTGGGGTAAGGTCATGAGAACGGACCTTTTAGGGTACCTGCCTTCTCGGACCATCCGACGTCAGGTACCCCACCGTGTCTCAGCCTGTGCTGACTCACTGAAGGGAAAGTGAAAAGTGAAAGTACGTAACCTCTTCCTTTACCGTTGGGTGAGGTCACAAGAAGGGACCTCTTAGGGTCCCTGTCCCCTCGGACTACCCGACGGCAGACACCCCAACGTGTCTCAACCTGTGCTAACTTCGCTGAATCGTCGTCGTCGTCGTCGTCCTGTACCTTCGGTAGATATACAAGTAATTGTCTACTCACCTATTTCTTTAGTACCATGTGGATATGTGTTACCTGATAATGAGTCGGTGTCTTTCTTTTCTTAACCTCAGTCAAAATCACTCCACCTACTTGGATTACGGATAATATGTCTCATTTTATTCAGTCTCTTTTTGTTTATAACACATAATGGTGTGTATATACCCTAGATCTTTTCACCGTGACTACTTAGTTAAACGTCCCGTCATTATCCCTACGTCTATATCTCATTTCTGAACACCTGTGTCACTCCCTTCCTCTCCCATCCTGTTTAACTCTTTCATCGTAACTTTGTATTTGTAATGGTATACATTTTGTCCATCGGTCATCTTTAAACGATATATTACGTCCCTCGAATTACAGTACGAGACACTGTCGTGTCTTCCCCACCTTACTACCCCACCCTCCCTCCAAACTTTCCCTCCCCTGTATGTGTGTGTGTGTGTGTGTGTGTGTGCACCGACCAAGTGTAACAACATACCGTCTTTGATTGTGTTGTAACATTTCGTTAATAGGAGGTTAATTTTTTTTTATGTACACCAACTGTACCGGGACAAATTCTAGGACACTTCACGACGTGACCCAAATCTTAATCCTTTACACCCACCTCTATACGGGAAGGTGACCACTCCGGGCGGTGGTGGGGGGCGGGGCAGGGTATGAGACACGTACACGGGACACCAAAAGGTGTACCAATCAAGAAGGGGGGTGGGTGTTATGAGGGATGGGTGGTGGGGGATTTATTAGACAGAGACTACACGTAGAGTAAGGTAAAAAGAGACACAGGGTGTGCGCCCTAGACCATCGAACAACGACGACGACGACGATTCAACGAAGTCAACACAGACTGAGACACACTGGGGTATCTACCGGTGGGTGGTCCGAGGAGGTAGTGACCCTAAGAGGTCTGTTCTTGTGACCTCACCCAACGATAAAGGAAGAGGTTACGTACTTTCACTTTTCACTTTCCCTTCAGCGAGTCAGCACAGACTGAGAATCGCTGGGGTCCCTGACGTCGGATGGTCCGAAGAGGTATGTACCCTAAAAGGTCCGTTCTCATGACCTCACCCCCACGGTAACGGAAGAGGTCGAACAACGACTCCGACTTTGAAAAATTTTTTTAACACGAAAGTCGGAACAAGATCAATACGAAACCCCAAACATCTATAAGAACCTTAATGAACCACCTCTCTTACTACCGAGAAGATTTGGTCATCGGGTCTAAGAATAGGACAAGGGAAAGTGGTCCAATGAGATACGGAACCCCTACCGATATAGTGTCATTATCCGACGGTAATCTAAGAAGAGTTAGTCCCAAATGAAATCTTCTACTCTTTTTTCACTCGTGTCTTCTCTACTTCTTACTCCGTCGTGGTTTGACTGACTAATCCTGACAATGTATTACTCTAAAAGACAAAAGGTCTAAGGATTCGTAACGGTTCAGAACGAAGTCTTCACGTCTACCACAAAACGACGACATACTACAATACACACTCTTTTCGAGAGAATTACGTGTTCTTACTAACGCCACTCTTTAGTTTGTCTCTTCGTTTTTTCAATGTGACCTCTCAATGTCCGACAGGACCTCTTACGATAAAAAAAGGAAACAGTTTTACTTGAACTAATGTTCGGTGACTAGGTCCGATAGTTTTTCTTGACCCACACTCTTCCCCCCAAGGGTCACCGTAGACCGTTATAACTAGAGACGGAATCATCGACCCGTTCAAGGGTGTCTCGGTTCCTGTGATGATTTCACTCGAAGACCCCTTTTTTTTTTATTGAAGAAGCAAAAGAATATCTATTTTAGTCTTAGGGTAACGTCATTCGTTTTTAAGTCCGTCGGGTTCTTCCTCGTCGTGGAGAGTGTTTGTTCCCCCGTCACCTCGACTCACACCTCACACTAACCTCCACATTATCCCCGAAGGTGTACACGACCTTCGTATCTACCTTGTGGTAGACTCACACTCGAACACGATCCAGGTCTAAGGTATTGTCGGTACAATAGTTGGAATAAGAAAGTCCATCACCAAACCCACTAAATTTGTAGGGTTCCATGGTGACTTTATGGAAACCATAAAAATCAAATACACCCATTGATAGACACGAAAGAAAACGAGATCATTCTACCACAGAAAGTAGACTCTCCCAAAGTATAGGAAACCAAAGTACCATTTATTAAAAAATTTCATCCTTTACTAAAACTGGTATCAATCACACGATGGTTGGCAGTAATTAGTGATATTTTCATGTCAAGTTCGGTACCAAGTAGTATGAGAGAACGTTTTTTTTGTTTTGGGTACCGATTATGTTAAAAAGTTCATTCAGATAACAGACATTAAAAAATTGTCCGTAATTTACTTCTCCACCAACTTACCTCTTGACTAACCATAGGCTAGAGTTCGATCGGAGATCTAAGAAGTCAACCAGGACAAAGTATGGGACACTTTGTGACCTTACACATAAGAAAAATTGATTTCTTCATTCTTTACTGACCAAGTCCCTGAATGGACCGTCAGGTCACCAATTCTGACACGAAGGTGACGTCCCCCGCGACCAAGTTAGGGACCAGGCCCTTGATTCTAGGGTGTACGACTCTATACCGGTTAATTTTTTTTTTTTTTTTGTTTCCTTTCGTTTCTGACCAACTTTAATTGCTATTCTAAGTCCGTTATTATTACGTGCAACAAGTTGACTTTATACTGAATTTTACTAACATTTATGTTACTTTCACACAACTGTAAATATAACATAAAATAAAGTGTTTTAAAAGATGTACAACACGAGAAGAGACATTGGACATACTCTTTCTTCCATCCTTTATATTATGATAAGAGAGAAAAATACTCTTTGGACTCCGTATCTTTCATATACTGCGACCACAAACCAATAATTCTCCAACCCCCACCTTCCCCCTTAAACGGGAGGATTAAGTTATTTATGACCAACGAGGAAACTAATTTGTACTCATACGTCTTCCGATTCCTTCCTTGTTTAAAACGATAGTTCTTTCCTAGAGGTTCCATCAATCACACATCGACTCTCCCTAGACGGGTTCCCCTGTCTTCTGGAAGGACCCTATCTGGTCACTCAAGTCTCTTGGGACACTCTTACCTATTGAGAACGAGTGAGTATGGGTGTCTATATAGTCGAAACATCGTTTTGGAAAATAACGACTTTGACAACCCGAACCAGAAGTAATATTCTGAAATCTAATATAAGTTCCTTTCCTCCGTGTCTGCTGTCCCAGTCGGGGACCCAACTCTGTCGGGACTCACTGGTCTACAACACTGGACACGGTCCCCGGGGTGGCGGTATCAAACGATTTATTCGTAGATGTACACTATTCACTGGACAAATCGATAAACATAATGGAAAGTATACCAGACTTTTCCTTCTTTTGACATAAGTTCTACTTAAGAACTTAAA
Source organism: Capra ibex (assembly GCA_006410555.1). Classification (NCBI taxonomy): domain Eukaryota; kingdom Metazoa; phylum Chordata; class Mammalia; order Artiodactyla; family Bovidae; genus Capra; species Capra ibex. Next base: position 607,148 of record SJYO01015487.1, on the reverse strand, counting down.
CAATACCTCTTTTTTAATCTACGGTGAACCGTAAACTGAAAGTGATTAGTACTACTTTGAAACGGTACCGAATTTAAAAGACTAAACTCCGTCAACATGACCCTACTAAATATACCAGTGATATTCACCCATCTTTGAGTACCACTCTAACAACCCTATCCGGTCTCCTAACTCGTCGACAGTTTACAGTCACCACTTACCTGGTAGACTTAATTATTAATTATGTGAAACTAACTTTTGGTGGTTCAATATTTTAGAATGTTATTTTAATTCCGGTAAATGAATTGACAGTACTTATTAAATAACAGACTTATAAATACACTCTATAGAAAGACTGAAAATGTAGTAGTTTTTATAAAGTCCCTACGGACGAAACACGTACATGACCCGATCACGAACGTCATAGTCAGTCCAGTCAAGTCAAGTCAGCGAGTCAGCACAGGGTGAGAAACACTGGGGTACTTAGCGTCGTACGGTCCGGAGGGACAGGTAGTGGTTGAGGACCTCAAGCGAGTCTGAGTGCATGTATCTCAGTCACTACGGTAGGTCGGTAGAGTAGGAGACAGCAGGGGAAGAGGAGGACGGGGGTTTAGGGAGGGTCGTAGTCTCAGAAAAGGTTACTCAGTTGAAGCGTACTCCACCGGTTTCATGACCTCAAAGTCGAAGTCGTAGTCAGGAAGGTTACTTGTGAGTCGTGACTAGAGGGAATCTCACCTGACCAACCTAGAGGAACGTCAGGTTCCCTGAGAGTTCTCAGAAGAGGTTGTGGTGTCAAGTTTTCGTAGTTAAGAAGCCGCGAGTCGAAAGAAATGTCAGGTTGAGAGTGTAAGTATGTACTGGTGACCTTTTTGGTATCGGAACTGATCTGCCTGGAAACAACCGTTTCATTATGGAGACGAAAAGTTATATGATAGACCCAACCAGTATTGAAAGGAAGGTTCCTCATTCACAGAAAATTAAAGTACCGACGTCAGTGGTCGAACGTCATATAAGTGATTGTTTTGTTCCTCGGGATGGGAATACCTCGAATACGAGGTCACACCCTCTGCATTGTGTCCCGTTTATATTCATTTTATTTATCTTACTGTCTTTCACTATTTACAATATTTTTGTTTTTCTCCCTCTCCACTATCCGGAGTATCACTCCGTCACCCGATGTCTATCACACCAGTCCCATCGACGTGGTCTTCCACTATAAACTCAGTCCTGAACCTCTTCCACGGTCATAAACAAAATGGACATACGGACACCCTTCAGTAAATCTACGAGTCTGAAAACCGAGTGAATTCATTTCCAATCTGAGTACCGAAGGTACACTACGGAGGAACCTAGGACTCACCAAGGGGTGGTTTACGTTAATGGATTTTGTAATTGTCCAACCCCTAGATCAAAACCCCCTCCGGTAAGTAAAGGTAGAGGGGAAACGAAAATGAAGTGAGACCACGGATGGTAACTTCCTTTTACCAGACTTCTCTTTCCTTCAGCTTATATCAAAGTAACGAAAACTCCGAATAGAAAACTACGACAGAGTCCACACCGTGGCCTCATCTACTCGTGAACCTACGGAAAGCCGTGACGTCTCAGTAAGGGGTGTAAAGTCAGTCCTGACGACGGAGAGAACAAGTCTGTGGTCTTTGGATAAAAAGATCAGTTCAACAGGAGACAAGAGTAGGGCGAACGACTCGCCCCTTACACGGGAATGACTGAGGAATTTAAATGCGTATCCCTTTACCTCCGTCTTTGTCCCTCTGTGGACGGACTAAAGTGTGTCGGTCACTCGTCGCTCCACCACCCTCCCCGCCCCAGAGGTCGAATTGAGACGGAGAGTGTAGAAGGTGACACGAAGGTCGAGGAGACGCGTACGGTCCCGACTCCGTACCTCACGACACGACTAAACCCTCGTAATAGGACTCTTAGACATCGAAACTTACTAACGAGTAACTGAGGAGTGTTCCTCTTTCAACTGGAAATCCTGGAGACATAAAACGAAAACAATATTTGGTCTGTTGTCGTTCACGCCTTGAAAGTTTGAGGTTAAAACGGGGTAGTATCGATTCCCTTAAGAACACACAAAACATAGACCTTATTACTTCAACTGAGTATTAGTGGTGACAGACCTCACTTTTAACAAGTTTTAATACACCCACGGTGTCGGTTTATTTTAAAACACCAGTACGGAGAACTCAAACATAACAAACACGTCACCGTCCCCACTATCTCAGTCAAATCTGGGACCAGGACCGGAATGTTCCAGAATAAATTGAGGAGTGGACCGTCCCCCTTTTTCAAACCGAGGTAAATATCTATCAAACTCCAAACTTCTATAACAGATATTTAGTACACCGTGTATTCCCCGAAAACCTTTACCATCGACAACAGTAGTAGTAGGACCATTGAATACTTTACAACCTGTACACGTCAAAAAAAGAAGAGAAACTCCATTCTCCATCGGGCACTCTCGTAAGGAGACACAACTGTACGTTGTTCCGACTAGAAGTACTACGACGACTTCGTTTCCCTGTTTTTACACAGGGTCCTATGGAACCTCCTTTTGACCGACACTATTCTCTCTCTCACCCAGGTTTGACCTTCCCCAGAAAGTGACAACAGATTGAAACGACTTCTCCAACAAACTGTTTGGAGGTGAGACAAACAACCCAGAAAACAGGAATATGTCCGTCCTGAGGGTCACCGGGAGAAGACGGGGTACTTCCATTCATTGACGTGGTTTTTAATTTAGGGAACATCTCTATTTTGGTAGTGTACTCGAAAAGGGGGACGACTCATAGTTACTGTTTCTCCTCCGTTTTAATAAGGTAGAAGGAGGAATGAGAAGGACAAAGACTTTAAGAAAAGAACAGGACCTTAGGTCCATTTCCTTTTTATTACCCATAAGATAAACCTTTTCTACCCAAACTAAGACCTTCTAGAGACACGGTCCTAGACACGGTCCTAGACACGGTCCTAGACACGGTTCTAGAGACCACGTCACACAGTCGAACCACTTCTCCACTTCTCTCAACCTTTTTAACAAGAAAAGAGGTCCTAAGCATGAGTCAACCTTATCATAATAAAAACCAATACACAAACATAACTTCAACTTATGGTAAAGACAGGGGTAATAATGACACTCGTCACAAATAAGAAAACAATAATAAAACCGTGACACAGTCTTACGATACACCCAGAGAATACTGAACAGGATGGACTTGTTCCATACATACGACGACGACGACGACGACGACGATTCAGTGAAGTCAGCACAGGCTGAGACACGTTGGGGTATCTACCGTCGGGTGGTCCGAGGGGGCAGGGACCCTAAGAGGTCCGTTCTTGTGACCTCACCCAACGGTAAAGGAAGAGGTCACGTACTCTCACTTTTCACTTTCACTTCAGCGAGTCAACACAGGCTGAGTCACTGGAGTACCTGACGTCGGATGGTCCAAGGAGGTAGGTACCCTAAAAGGTCCGTTCTCATAACCTCACCCCACGGTAACGGAAGAGGCTTCCATACATATCAGTTTCGATATTTGGTATCATCAGTACATGTCTACACTCTCGACCTGGTATTTCTTCTGACTCACGACTTCTTAACTCCGAAAGTTTAATGCCACGACCTCTTCTGAGAACTCTCAGGGAACCTGTCGTTCTAGTTTGGTCAGTTAGGATTTTCTTTAGTTGGGACTTATAACTAACCTTTCTGACTACGACTTCGACTTCGAGGTTATGAAACCGGTGGACTAACTTCTGGGTTGAGTAACCTTTTCTGGGGCTACGACCCTTTCTGACTTCCGTCCTCCTCTTCCCCTGTTGTCTTCTACTCTACCATCCTACCGTAACGGCTGAGTCACCTGTACTCAAACTCGTTTGAGACCCTCTACCACTTCCTGTCTCTTCGGAGTACACGGCGTCAGGTACCCCAGTGTTTCTCAACCTGTACTGACTCTTTGACTTGTTGTTGGACTTGTTCCTTGGTCTACCCAGTTTATTCTTCAAGTATTATATCGTCAGACTGGACTACACTAGTAACTTCAGACAGGAACGGTGGTACTTTTCTGACGAAACATCATATATGTGTACTTGAAATTTTTCTTCAAGACTCAAGTGATAAAATTCAATCTTAATAAGGAACAAAATTCGAAATCTTGACACTTGGACTATATTATTTTTAGTTTTTGATCCGTTACTTTATGTCTTGTCTAAGTAAGTCGTGTATAAATTAACATAGGTGGTGTACTTTTCGTGAAGTCACACTCGACTCGTCTCCCATTTCTTATTTCGTCTGACAGGAACGGGAGTGTACCAAACGAGAGTCCCCGTCTATCTACAATTTGAGTGTATTACGTGCACGGGGGGGGGGGGNGGGTCTCTAGAACATTAAGGACCGATGTACGGTCAAAATAAGGGATTGGTGTTAAAAAGTCTAAACCAACAACTAATACGTAGAGAACTGGAGGTGGGAGAACATAGAAGTTTCCCTCAGAGATAAAATGGGGTATTATATAACTAATACTTTGAATCGTCGTCGTGATGGGTAAGATGATCTTTATGTAAGTAAATTCCAAGAGATACCTAAACCCCCGAGTACCCATCTCCAAAGTATCATCAGAGAGGGACAATGGACCAAGAAGGGAGAAAGGGACGAGGTCTCGCGGATGGTGTGAGAGGGGTAGAGGGTGTGACCTGACACATCGGTGTGGGTCGGGGTGTCGTGTGGGTCAAGAGGAAAAGATTCCCTTTAACAGAGGTCGAATAAGTTGTTTTTGTGTGTATTTATTGAAACAGTCGATCTCAACACGACCCTTTTATGCATTCAGTTCTCCAAATTATTATCCTCTTGGATTATAGTTGAAAAGTCTCAATCTTTTGTGACCTGAAGTTCTCTCCTAATGGATTTTTAGATCTTCCATCCATCTTCGGACCATTTCCCCCAATTACCCCCGTTCCTTATTGGATCTATCACCCCTGTCGTCCATGTTCCCAGGACTCCACCGTCCCTTAAACCTCGTAACCCCTCTATCCCCCTGTCGGTCCCATTGAACTCGGAACACTCACTCCTCCTCTCCACCGTCCATTTTCACCTTCCAACCGACCCCGGTGTATGTTCACTCCGGAATAGTCGACCCATCCGTAAAGTTGTACTCGTCCTACCCCCTTCGTTATTTGCCAAACTTCGTCCTCTCATCATGCTACCTACTAGTACACGTATTGGGGACCCCCTCCAACTTTATACCACCTGGTCTGTCGTCGCTGTATCCGACGACTTAGAACCATCCTTTACTACTATCCCTACTATCCCACTTCCCCCTTCACACAATCGAAGACCGGTTCTCTTCTACATGAAAACTTCCTGTAAATTAATGACTCACGAATGGAATTCGATAGTAAAAAGAGAGATTTTAATAACCATCTCTTGTGAACTATCGGACCCACTGAGAACCTTCATTCTTCGTATTTAGCACTTTAAAACATGATATCCCAAAAAAAAAAAAAAANCAAAAAAAAAAAAAAAACTATGTTTATTTTTTAGATCAATCCTCAACAAGGACCTTATTGATCCGAGTTTGGAAAAAAAAAAACAAAAATTCATTTTTTTACTTAGGTCAAAGAATTGATAAACAAAATGGTTTGAGTTGTCCCCTTATAAAAATAAAAGAAAATAATCAAAATTTTCGATTGTAAGGTCCTTTGGATTAGTTTCGGAAGTGAATTACCACACACACACACACACCCCCCCCCACACACATACACATAAATATCTAGACACCCCGTAATAAAACATTTTGTCGGATTTTCTACCAAACTTATATCACCTTCAAACCATCTCAAAACGGAATATAAACCTTTTGACCTACGTTCTATCTTAAAAGTGAATCGACAACGTACACGGTTCTAAGAACTGGGATTGTACTCAGACGTAGTCTTTTGTGACAGATCAGAAAGTCATCATCAACCTCTTTGTTAATTTACATCAAAAATATTTTTGACCATCACGACGAACAAGTGACACTTGAAACCGTTTTATATTATGGAAACGACGGTTTGTTTCGTCCACGTAGACTCTTTAGCAACTGTAAAGACGTTTACAGTAGTGTTTCGCTTATCAACTACACATACTTAGTTAAGGTCCTCGACCTAAAATTTGTGTTCTCTGATAATATTTATATTGACAGATAATACTGTAAAAGGTTCCATTTCCCCCCTTTTTGACTTATTTCGTTTAACATATAGTACGGTCAACCTTCGTGAAACAAATTTAATAATGAGTCCATTAATAATTCGATTCCGTTACCACAATTATTATTTATTGCAAAATCCTATACCTAATCTTACTTTTAACGTAGTAACTCCTTAAACCTAAATTGACATGAAATTAGGAACGTCATAAGAATTCTTTATTGTTACAAAATACAACTTAAATAAAGAAGACATGTCAAAAGACAGTGTTTACTTTTCTACTCAGAAACGACCAGATTTTCTTAATTTATAATTTTGTTACACGTAATTGTTTTAGATCTGATTACTAGAAAAACAAAAACAAGTCAACGATTCAACACAGGCTGAGAAACACTGGAGTACCTGACGTCGTGAGGTCCGAGGAGACAGGAAGTGATAGAGGGTCTCAAACGAGTTTAAGTACAGGTAACTCAGTCACCATGACAGATTGGTAGAGTAGGAGAAGGTCGGGGAAGAGGACGGGAGTTAGAAAGGGTCGTAGTCCCAGAAAAGGTCACTCCGTCGAGAAGGATAGTCCACCGGTTTCATAACCTTGAACTCTTAGTCAGGAACGTAGTTTATAGGTCCCAACTAAAGGAAATCCTAACTGACCAAACTAGAGGAACGTCAGGTTCCCTGAGAGTTCTTAGAATAGGTCGTGGTGTTAAACTTTCGTAACTAAGAAGTAGTGAGTCGGAATAAATACCAGGTTGAGAGTGTAGGCACGTATTACTAGAAATCAACGACTGTTTCGTTTTTGCATTGAAATCCGTACATCAAGAAGGGGACTAATAAAGACTCTAAGACCAAAGTATTCTTAGAATTGAAATCATCTTATTCCCCGAGTCACGATGACACCGGAGTTTGTCCCTAACGACTTAACGACCGGGATGACTCGTCCTTTTCTACGACGTCCAGTCCGGGAGACACACCGAGAACCGAAGACGGGTCGTGTAACCTCCTCACACCACAGTCCTCCAAGTTTCAGGTCAGAATTCAGATGGGACTTGTGGACACGTTAAAACTGATTCAGAGAATCAGAAAAAATCCATAGAGATTTGAAACCGGTAGAGTACACTTCTCAATTGAGTGACCTTTTCTGAGACTACGAACCTCCCTAACCCCCATCCTCCTTTTCCCCTACTGTCTCCTACTCTACCGACCTACCGTAGTGGCTGAACTACCTGCACTTAGACTCACTTGAGACCCTCAGTCACTACCTGTCCCTCCGGACCGCACGACGCTAAGTACCCTAGCGTTTCTCAACCTGTGCTGACTCGCTGACTTGACTTGACTTGACTTGACTTAGACATGTCACTCCCTTCCCCGACTTCTTCTACCACGGATTCCGGGAAAGATCAAGACTGCCACATATGAAGACATACAAATTGTCGGACCTGAGATGACTTATTGTATTAGTGATAAATTGTGACTCAACAGAACACCTTAGTATAATGTCAATTTACTGAGGTCTAACGGTACCAGTATGGGTCTCATGTCCTAGTTAGGAGAAATAATATAGTATTTCTATCTTCTCGACCTCCGATAGATACTGGAAGGGGGTGGACGAGGATACCCACTTGACCCAATCGAGTCGTCGGTGCGACAAATGTCACATCGAAGGTGGGTCCGAATGTAAAGAAATGGATTTTGTGGAATGCGTCTTCACAAAACCATTGTATTCGTGAAGGACACTTGGTAAATAGTTCCTCGAAATTTTTAACAACAATACCATAATACCGGATTGAACTCCGAGATTCAATACAATTGTTACACAATTTATACTTTTAATTTTCATTTATCAGTACATTTCTGAAATTAAACGAAATAATAACACCGTAGTCTAAATGAACGTTTCATGGGTTTAGAATTTACTTTTGTTATATCAAAGGTGTCTATTGAAATGGTAAATTTTCAAAATGTCGGAAATCTTGAAATACATATTAGCTTTTGTACAATTTAAGAACTAAATCTAGAGTATTCTAGAGTATTCTATTAAGGATGGTACAGTGTCCTCTTCCTTTACCGTTGGGTGAGGTCACAAGAACGGACCTCTTAGGGTCCCTACCCCCTCGGACCACCCGACGACAGAGACCCCAGCGTGTCTAAGTCTGTGCTGACTTCGCTGAATCGTCGTCGTCGTCGTCGTACGGTATTTTTTGAACTTGATTTTCTCGACTTCTAAATGTGACAGACTTTGTCTTAAGTAAAACCTTCCTTTCGGTATGTACAAACGAATTGTTGGACTTGTGACGAAAAAGGACCTTTTGGAGAGTTAGGGTCCTTTTCAAAGAGGGACTTTACGTCAAAGGACATTTCGATTATCCTGTAAGTAGGATTGGTGACATTCATGTAAACGACAGTGACCTCGGTGTTTATAAGTTGTAAAACGTCATTTAAGTTCAAGTTGTCCGTAATTTAACTAGTTACTGGACTTTAAACTTTTTTTCTTTTTTTTTAGACCCGCTCCATAGTCACCTCGAGGTAACAACTGGGACGACGACGACGACGACGATTCAGCGGAGTCAGCACAGGCTGAGACACGCTGGGGTGTCTGCCGTCGGGTGGCCCGAGGGGGTAGGGACCCTAAGAGGTCCATTCTTGTGACCTCACCCAACGGCAAAGGAAGAGGTTACGTAGTTTCACTTCTCACTTTCACTTCAGCGAGTCAGCACAGGCTGAGAATCGCTGGGGTACCTGACGTCGGGTGGTCCGAGGAGGCAGGTAACCTAAAAGGTCCGTTCTCATGACCCCACCCCACGGTAACGGAAGGGACTAACAACTGGGGTGACCCATATTTAGACAGGTATTCTCACTCAGAAAATTTTACGTTAACAATTCGTATACCATAAAAAACCACTCCATTAAATTAAAAGGGTCGGAATTTGGACGAAATCTACAAATCTTAACACAGAAGGACTAAAGGAATTTCACCTTACACGAGCATAAAAACCACCTAATTTCTTTGACTTCCGGTCCACTTGTTATACCCATGAAAAGAGAGAATTACAAACGTGAGTCCAAGTCATTACAGAGGTAATAATACTCGTCCACCATACTTTCGGGACATGTAGCCCCATATATTCTATCCGGTACATTAAATTGTAATCTCTTTTTTCTTTGATATACTGGTCCGTCAGTATACTATACATCGACTATCTCCGGATTCCCTCTCTACACTCCTACAGAACACTCCTACGACACTAATAATATGGGTGACATGTATTCTTTTACCTTTAATCTGACGAATTAGTCGAACGAGTTTGACTGTGCCGACAACGACGACGATTCAGCGAAGTCAACACAGGTTGAGACACACTGGGGTATCTACCTTCGAGTGGTCCGAGGGTAAGGGACCCTAAGAGGTCCGTTCTTGTGACCTCACCCAACGGTAAAGGAAGAGGTTACGTACTTTCACTTTTCACTTTCCCTTCAGCGAGTCAGCACAGACTGAGAATCGCTGGGGTACCCGATGTCGGGTGGTCCGAGGAGGTAGGTACCCTAAAAGGTCCGTTCTCATGACCTCACCCCACGGTAACGGAATCCAAACATGTTTTCATTGGTACCAATGAAAACCTGGCACTTCAAATTTAGCAATATTGATCCAAGTTTCTGTAGAAATAATTAGTTTTATCCTTGGTAATGTTAGTTGTGTAAAAAACGGTTACTCTTTACAAATAAATAAGGACATCAAACCCAAAGGGTCCACCACGTTACCATTTCTTAGGTGGACTGTTTCTTCCCCGTGTTCTCTACGTCCAAGCTAGGGACCCAGTCCTTCTAGGGGACCTCCTCCTTCTTATGAGGTCATAAGAACGGACCTTTTAGGGTACCTATCTCTTCAGACCACCCGATATCAGGCACCCCAACGATTCTCAGTCCTGTGTTGACTCACTTACTTGTGTGTGCGTAAGGACATCACATTTCTAGGGACGAAGTCCTAAGTGACTTGAGAACCTTCCGTAAAAGACGAAGGACGACCAACACCTTCACAAAAAGGACGTTTTTCAACAACTCTACGAACCTCTTCACCGCCAACCAATCACTCTCCAGTCCACTTATATCACTTACTCTATTTTGAGGCATCGGGTTAAGCAAGTTAAAAACTTCACAACCAACACACTGTACACCAACTTGCAACAGTACCCCTTCTTAACCCGGGTAAGACAACTGGTTACGACCTACGTCCGTAACGTCAAAAGTCACGTAGAATAGTTAAATGAGTCGTATAAAGGGTCTACATCACCAAAGTGGTCCTAAGTCTTTCGACAACAGCTAGTCTGTCCGTCGTCTCATGCTTTGTCACTGGAACTGGAAAAAACCCACGTTTAAACCGAAACCCTTCACGAAACCTCAAAGAAGAACCAGGTTGGTGACTCGACCAACAGTGGTCAACAGTAATATTTTATGTGAAAAACAACGTACAGTGTTAGACTAACTCTTTACCAAAACAACAACAACGTATCTTATCCTCTTCTACTGTGAAGTTTTACTAAAAAAAAAAATAAAAGCCGGTCGAATACTCCGTGGGTTAATAGTTCGAAAGAGTGCAAAGGTTAAACGAAGTCCACCGTTTGTTGACATCTTACCAACTGTGACTCAAGAAACCGCTGAAGAACACGTTAACATTCGCCTACTCGAATCTACTAGAAGAGTTAAACAACAGTCGAAGGCTACCGGTCAGGGACCCGAGGAGTAGAAGTTCCGAGAGGTGAGGAAACGTTTTGAAGAACTTGGTGGTGACGTAACATACAATCAATCGTCAAGGACCTTTTACGTAACAATTACAACGTTCAACAGAGATGACGAAATACTGTGTAAAACTTGAACTTATTCTTTTACGGAGCTTAAACGAAAAACAGATTGTATTAAAGATATCAGATTTTATTTATATTTTATTTGTCACTCATTATTCAGCAATCATTTTTTGTATTTCGCTCTTTACGTGTAATTTTACTACATATTGTCTCGACGTAAATAAATTCTTACATAAGGTTATAGTTTTGTCGTTTCAAGTTGTTACTTTTTGGTGTTAAAGAAAACGTGGTTAGATTATGATTCACCGTTTTAACCTTGAAAAACGGTGAGACTTGGAGACCGAACAGAAATTACAACATTAGACTTCTAAGACAAGAGAGAAGGAGAAATGAGAACGAGAGAGACCGACAAAAGATGGGAGCACCAAAGATCTTGAAACAGATCGACTACTGAAGGTTAAAGACATAAAAAGACATAAAATTAGAGGTAGAAAATTTTTTTAAGGTACTAGTGTAAGGGTGGGTGGTTGTCTACCTTTAAGGTATCCGTACTGACGGAGGTTGTATAGATTTTAGATTACACAATTAAAAAGAGATTTTAATAAGGAGTAAGATGTAAGGGAAAGAGTCTTTGATGGTTGTAATAGTGATTTTCTATCAGTGGGTCTTAGTCAGAACTGAGGAAGGACCGAAAGAGGTAGTGGATGGAAATCACCCAAGACCCAGGGATAACTGAATCACTGGAGAGACATTAGAAAGAACTTAGACAGGTACAAAAGAGAAGAGAGAGACAAGAAGAAATCCGGACTCTTAAAGGATGGGGTCAATCAAGTCCTCCGTGGATTCAAAGATGGAGTCTCACAGAGGTTGTAGTCAAGTAAGAAATGGGACATTAGTCCCATTAGAAATATTCACTTTTAGGTCAATCATGAAAAAAAGAACGTGGGGCTGTAACCACAAGATGGATGTCATCTCTCACGTTCAAGGGATCGTTCACCGTTTATCAGGGAGTCTCGGGTCGTAGTGGATGGAAACAAACGTGGAGAATAGAACGAAGGGTTTATTGACTATTAGATATCTGTGTCGTTTGAAAAGAAGGACAGTACCGGTGAAAGAAAATACGGAGAAACGGAGTACGTACGACAAAGGATGTGGATCCTAGAGGGAGTAATTTACCTCCACTTAAGGATAGGGTAGTTCTCCAACGAGGTGACGGTTTCAGAGGTACTTTGAGGTAGAGGTGTTTCGGACGGAAGAGGAATGGGGTCGTACCGACATCACGTAGAAAACACAAGGACGTTTGCGACACGAACATACAATCGTTGAAAGAAAGTCCGTGGACGATTACTAAATAAATCTTCTGTCGACAGAGAGAGAGAGAGTTTCGAGTGACCAACTCCCAGGGTCTCGAACCGTATTTAGTCTGTAAACGACTTACTGGTTTACCAACGATAAAACGTAAACTTTCGACTCACTTAAAAGACAACAGTGACATTGTTTAGGGGTAACCGGATCACCAAATTTGTTATTTTTACATAATAGTACGTCAAGACCTCCAATTTTAAGACTCGACTCAGACTATACCAAATACCCAACTTGACACTTCTTCCAAGTTGAGGGAAGAAAAGGACTCAGAAACAAAGGAGTAGACACTTCATTCATCTGACTACGAGCAGACAATGGGTAGTCCTAAAACACCTACACGTAACGTACATAATTTATTCCTTATACACTTTTAGACATCGTAACACAAATACTTGAGTTTTCTCGTTCTTGATCAAAAAGGAAAAAGGGGATGAGTGTCCCGTCACTTTAATCGTGTATAGTCGAGGAAGGACCCGATACGACTGGTCAAATCGTCGGTAACCGACGAACTTCACACCGAGTAGGTTCGACTATACACGACTTACACAATTTATTTATGACCGAAAACTTCTACCATATTTGTAACATTTTACGGAGTAACTATAAAAATAACCATTGTACGACTTCTATAATAGTATAGAAACGTTATGACTCAATTTTATATAATTATTTTAATTAAACTGGATAAAGAGAAATGTAAAACCTACACCGACGACTTCGCAAAATTACTGTAAACACCTAATGTCAGATAAGGAGAAGTTGTCACAGTGAGGAGACCCTTAGTCGTAGATGACGAGACATTGTTTGGTGGGTTTGACATCAACGGATCTTGTGGTGAAAAATCAAAAATATTAATAACCTCAACTGACCTAGAGTGACCTCACAGGTGTCAAGGAGAGGGAGTACACAAACGTCAGTCTACTTGTACCTGAATCTGCGTCAAACGACAGACGACGGTCCTACGAGAAGGGACACGTAAAGTCGGGAACCCTGTAGAGACGACCGAAGAGAGGTCACTTCTAGGGACCCGACGAAAATGACGTCGAGTCTCATCGGTCTGGAGAAAAATTTTTTGTAAATAAATAAATAAACCGATACGGTCCAGAATCAACATCATACGTCCTAGATCAAGGGATTGGTCCCTAGTTTAGATCCGGGGGACGTAACCCTCGTGTCTCAGAACCGGTGACCCAGTGGTCCCTCCAGAGATCTGGAATGATTACGGACCGAACTTTCACAGTCGTGTCGGAAAGGAGCGAAAAGATGACCAGACTCGTCAGTGTCTCGTCCATCCATGACCGGTACCCCCTCGCCGTGTTCGAAGTGGTGAAGCATCCTTCACGGTCTGTGACGTCCCTCCACCTTGAGAACCCCTGCTCGACAGTGTAAGAGGAGTGGGTCTCTGTCAAGTCGAACAGACTCACACATAAAGGGTGTGTAGGGGTCCCCATCCTCTGAAGAAAAAGAATTCTAACACCTATAAAAACCACGTTATAACGGAGATCGTCAATTAAGACGTTCTTTAAATCCTTCTCCGTTCTCCTTCTGAATAGGGGGACCTAAAATTGGTAGACAATAGAGGTACTAGTATTTACCATTATTTCGTTACTCAAAATAGTATTCGTAATCGAACCTTACCCTCGGTACAAGGTCTCAAGATTCCTCACTCGACACACACCGTCTGATATATATTTAGTACACTTTGGTGTTCTCTCCCGTCCTCATCGGACACACACGTACACTCACACATATGTACATACATATGTAAACCCACACACACACACACGTACGTACGTACTCACACATCAGACCACGAGTCTTACTTCCGTCACCTCGGGTGGACGTACCAACCTTAGGGTCGGGACGGTGAAGAGGTCGAAACACTGGGTTCCCTTTAAAGAAGTGAAAAAAAAGGAAAGTAAAGGAGTGTATATTACACCCAGTGTTCTTTTAGCGTATCAACAATGTTCCTTATTCAGTTCTGGATGTCTCCTAAATCTTACGACAGACCCATCGTGTATCATTCACGAGTCGTCACGATAAAATAAAGAGACAAATACCAACTCAAAATATGGAGTCATTAGAAAGAGAGAGACAGAAAAAGAGAGAGGTCCCTTCTTTTTTTTTACTACTTTTACTCCTACTGTTAATGGTTAGATTCACCCTGGTCAAGGTTTTTCAGTTGGGTCTATTCTTAACAACGTCACCATTTTAGGGTTTGTAGGAACCGGACACTTCGGAAACAAGAGTCTCTTGACTTACGTACACAGAACACACGAAGAATACATCTCCCCACGTAGGGCACCTGTGACAGCACACGTCTCCATGGTACACACCTTAGACTCGTCACGAGACCCCAGGGAGGTCTTGGAACCGAAAAAAAAAAAAAGACACAAAGTTACTTACTAAACCTGGGAGACCAATTTATATGGACAGAACAGTAATGTTTTAGAATGGTCTACCGTACGTTTACAAAAATTTCTCCAATTTTTTAGTACACGAGTCTAGTTTCGATATCTATTGGATATTGTAAATGAAGGTCGTAAGGTATGACCTTTTGATCCTTTACCCCCAATGGTAGGATCGACGTGACAATTGATCAGAACACTAGTGGTCGGGTGTATCTAGGCAAAAGGAGGAGACATTCGTCCGTCGTACCGGAGAGTCTGGACCTGGGAGAGTCGAGTATCGTCACCCTTCCTCTCGTACTACCGGTGTCAATTATTCCTGAGAACAGGAAGTACTAAAAATTTATAACCTCGTAACTAAGCAGAGTGAAAAATATGTTCTTGTTTTAAATTAACTCTCCTTTTTATCATTACAAAATTTGAGGTCACCTCTGTCTTTTTAGATAAAAGGTACATATTTCTTACTTTTATAAAAACGTTCTCTTTTTCAAACACATATCTTCTCCCATAAAAACTTAGAGTCTTATGAATATTTCAAGTACCAAACTTAAGACACAATTTTCAAGACTACTCTTGTCTATTTCGTTGTGTGATGACTTTTATATTACACGTCCTTTTAACAGTGTAAAGTGAATTTTTCGTGTGTGGTCGTTCACTGACGGTCCCCGACCACTTCCTCTTTGTCTCACTGATGATTGCCCATATCAAAGAAACCTCCTACTACTTTTACAAGACCTTAACATGACACCATTATAACATGTTGAAACACTTATATGATTTTGGGTGATTTAACACATAAACTTTACCACTTATAATACCATACACTTAACATAGAGTAATTACGGTTTCGGAAACTGACACATCTAATGTTATTTGACACCTTTTAAGACTTTCTCTACCCTTATGGTCTGGTGGACTGGACGGAGAACTCTTTGGACATACGTCCAGTCCTTCGTTGTCAATCTTGACCTGTACCTTGTTGTCTGACCAAGTTTATCCTTTTCCGACATATAACAGTGGGACGAATAAATTGAATATACGTCTCATGTGGTACTCTTTGCGACCCGACCTTCTTCGTGTTCGACCTTAGTTCTAACGGTCCTCTTTATAGTTATTGGAGTCTATACGTCTACTGTGGTGGGAATACCGTCTTTCACTTCTTCTTGATTTCTCGGAGAACTACTTTCACTTTCACCTCTCACTTTTTCAATCGAATTTCGAGTCGTAAGTCTTTTGTTTCTAGTACCGTAGACCAGGGTAGTGAAGCACCGTTTATCTACCTCTTTGTCACCTTTCTCACCGTCTGAAATAAAAAGACCCGAGGTTTTAGTGACGTCTACCACTGACGTCGGTACTTTAATTTTCTGCGAATGAGGAACCCTCTTTTCAATACTGGTTGGATCTGTCGTATAATTTTTCGTCTCTGTAACCGGGACTTAGTTCCGGTCGACAAACGACTTCGACAACCAAAGCTTGTCCTCGGATTTCTTCAGAGAAAGATACCAGACAACCGGTAAAGTCTAGAATCTTTACATTACCAGTTAAGTAATCTTTCTTTGTAGAGTCAGCAACCACTATCCCCGAATATGAATAAACATCAACTAATTATGATCCTAGGGTTTTAAATCTCTAGGGACCAAATTGAAAAAGTAATTTTAATATTATTACAACTTTTTTTTTCATCTCTGTAATAAAACGGTTATTTCGAGGTAGATCAGTTCCAACACCAAAAAGGACATCAGTACATAAGAATACTCTCAAACTGATATTTCTTTCGACTCACGTCTTAACTACGAAAACTTGACACCACAACCTCTTCTGAGAACTCTCAGGGAACCTGACGTTCCTCTAGGTTGGTCAGGTAGGATTCCCTTTAGTCAGGACTTGTAAGTAACCTTCCTGACTACAACTACGATTTTGAGGTTATGAAACCGGTGGACTACACTTCTCGACTGAGTAACCTTTTCTGGGACTACGACCCTTTCTAACTCCCGTCCTCCTCTTCCCCTGTTGTTTCCTACTCTACCAACCTACCGTAGTGACTGAGTTGCCTATACTCAAACTCATATGAGAACCTCAACCACTACCTGTCCCTCCGGACCGTACGACGTCAGGTACTCCAGCGTTTCTCAACCTGTGCTGACTCGTTGACTTGACTTGACTGACTTTTTTTTTTGTGATTATGAATCTTAGTAAATTGTAGAACGGTTTACTTTCATACGTACGAACTTAGAGAGGTGTCAAATCTTCGTATTAGAGGTTATATTACGTTTAAAGAATTGAGAGGGACGTAAGAGAAAGAATTTATTACTTGCCACTTATTTTACAAGACACACCAAAACCTTTCAGTAGAGAAAACTTCCCTAAAACACCAATTCCCTGTCCGTTCAGTCTCAGAAAACAGACTCCACTGACTACTGAATGAGAACGTGTGTCGGACCACCAGGACGAACGACCTTCGATACAACGGAGGGTCTGAAGGGATGGTTTTACAGAAATTCTCGACTTCCTCAGTTGCGGACTGGGGTCCGACCGAGTGACTCCGGACCATAAGTCTAAAACCAAAAGTCACTGGACTTGGTTAGTTCATTAAGGGTCTGTCTCTGAACTTAAATGGAACCAAGTGTCCCGGTCCAGTTCATCGAACGACTCTTTTTGTCTTTATTATCAAGAATGAATAACATGATTCATTAGATTCTTGTAGGGAAAAAGAACTTAATTTTGTCAAGGTACATAGTTTCACAGTTATAAACAGAATTTTAAATATATATTCTTACATGGAAACTATATCTTTATAGTAGAACAAGAAACGAAGACCCAAAATGGTGGTCGAATGGGTTTGACTAATCTAATGTTGCCATGGAGACTATCTGTTTCGGCAGTAGAAATCGATACACTTGGACCTATTTATAAAAACGTTGTTTTAGGTTTAATCTCTGAATTTCAAGGTCAATCGTTAGAACAAATTTGTTTTCGAGAAAGACAACGAAACGTTACCTTTAGTTCTAATAATGGTTGTAAACTAATGTACTTCCACAAGTGTTCAAATTTATTATAAAAACCATTCTTGGTTTCATAGATTATAAAAATTGTCCTAATTAAGTTATGTAAACGTATCAAGACACGTTCATTGAGTAGAACCGAGTTAAAAAGGAAACTCTCTAAAATTTTAGTGTTAATACGATATGAGAAAATACATAGGACTATGTAACCTATTATAAAATCAAAGTAGTACCTTTTCTTGTAACTTATACCTCTGTAAAAAGTGACAATTGAAAATCGGAGTATGTAAAAGTATTAAATAAAAAAAGGTGAACGACGAAATATACTGTATACACTGTAAACCAATAAATTATGATTTACACTAAACGTATTTCGGTTTGACGTGTTGGGAGAACGACTTCTATTTTGACTCCAATTTCTATTTCTAAATAAAAGTATAAACATATCACTTACTGAAATCTCACTACCAAAAACACCCGAAAATAACGTATACACACATTCTTTAAAGTATACATATATAATTCATCCGGAGACTCATAACTTATTAACAAAATACTAAAACTAAATGTACCAAATGTAAAAGTATCATAGTCGATATAAAGCAAACATGACAAATACAGAGAAGTTTGGTAATTATTAATAGGGTATTTCATATTAAAAATATCGTTACGTTTACAGGTTCCTTGATGTTTACAAAAAATGTAACATTTAAGTCATGTCGTACGAATGAACCCGGAAGACCCACAAGGGAAAGTCGTACCGAAGTCCGTAGGGACTTCGTCAAAATCAAGAGCCTACACGGAAGTCCTTTGGCACGGAATTTTGTGACAAAAGACCGGACGCACTCTTCTCCTACTTGTATACCAGACGTCACGACACCGTATCGGAACAGCAGAGTCGGTCAACTGGTCGAACCTCACACTACCAATCCTTATCACTCCGACAGCATCTTTTAAAAGTCCTACACGAGACCAGTAGACGTACTAGAGTCCCCAATCAAGGAAAGAGACTGGTGGGGGGGGCTGGAGTGGCGGACGGGAGACAGGGGGTCTATCGAAAATAAGTAGGAAAACAAAATCATAAAAAAAAATTACAAATAAAAAAATAAACCGACTCGGTCCAGAATCAACGTCGGACACTCGAGAATCGACGACGTACACTCTAGATCAAGGGACTGGTCCCTAACCTGGACTCGAGAGACGTAACCCTCGTGTCTAAGAATCGGTGACCTTGTGATCCCTTCAGGGGAAAACGAAATCGCATTTGTAGTGAAGAAAGTCCTTCAAATGGGAGAACTGGGGTTTGGTCCTACTACGGTGGACGATAGAAACACATCGTGGGAAAGGTTGACCAGTTATAGAAATGACAAGAATATAAAGAAGTCAATCTGTATACGGGACTCGAAATAGGAACGAACAATGACGAAGGGGAGACGAAATATGTCAGGAAGTTTTTAATTGACAAATTCCGTCCTAAACGTCTCAAAAACGTCCGTGTGTATGTGTCTCTGTGAGTATGTGTCACCTGTTCCTGTCATATTTATTCTCTGTCGTATAAATCACCGGTACCCAAACTTGAGACGTCGGTCGGACGGATCAAACTTGGACCGGGGTACATGAATGGTCATCCATTGATACTCGTTCCCCGTACTGGAGACACATAGGGTCGAAGAAGTGACCATTTTATCCCCACTACTGTCATCGAAAGAGTATCTCAACAATACTTCTGATTTACTCAATTACATACTTTTCCCGAACCTTGTCATGGACCGTAAAACTAATCAGTTAATTTTCTCTTTTTAAACTTCGTGGTAACTAACGTAAATAGAACAAGTCTTGGGACCTATGATGGTATTCATGTACTCTTGAGGACTTTAAATGGTACAATGGACCCCCTACCCCGTAACATCTCCTAAGTAAAACTGTATTCAAGTAATTGGAGAGTGTATATAAAAACCACAAATCTACCTGTGTTTCAACCACATAGTATATCCTATCCTATAACACATCTCACCTAATTTTCTCTTCCTTTAGTGTTTCTTTTTACTCCGGGTACCTTAATCTTACATTTCAACACTTACCTCATACCCTAAAGGTCAATAATTCCCTAATTCTTATATACGTTATACGGACGTTGTTTTTCTTATTTTAATATTTTACGAAGTTTTTTTTTTTTTTCTAAAACTTAGATTTACTGTCATTTACATCACCACTACTGAAGATTGATGTACCTTCGATTGGAAATACAATTATTATCCTACATCGGACAGTTGTGCCTAGAGGTCACCTATATGGGTTTTGTGACGTTTTACTCTTATGTAGGGATCGTTTCGTATAACAAAACGTTCTGAATTTCATTTTTATTGTAGAGAAAATAGGTCTAGATCTACAATTCTATACAGAAGTATCGACTTCTACCTTTTATCCGTATTTACGAAGTTGATGTTTAACGTCCCGTTCTACTTAAAAGTACACGTTTTAAGATCCTTATTAATGAGTAATTTTAAAAAAAAAGACGTAGACACATAGTCCAAATAAACACTTAAATACAAAGAATTTATAAAAGTCTCTCACCTTTAAATCAACATTCTGGGAAATTGAAAACTGGAACGTCCGACCGTCACGTATTTGGTACAAGGCACCGTAATCTTTATATAAAAACATCTCAGGGTACGACAAGAATCCTAAAACCGAAAGATTTTTGAAAAGTTGAGGTCAAAAGACCGTGTAGTAGGGTAACGACACGTCGTCCTATGTTGAGTCCTCGACCTATTTCTAGAGAAGTGTCCCTCAGAATACTCATCAAGGTCACACCAAAATCCACATTTTAATTACAAGAAAATCAAGTCAAGTCAAGTCAGTGAGTCAGCACAGACTGAGAAACGCTGGGGTACTTAGCGTCGCGTGGTCCGGAGGGACAGGTAGTGGTTGAGGGTCTCAAGTGGGTTTGAGTACACGTAACTCAACCACTACGGTAGGTCGGTAGAGTAGGAGACAACAGGGGAAGAGGAGGACAGGGGTTAGGGAGGGTCGTAGTCCCAGAAAAGGTTACTCAGTTGAAAAACGTACTCCACCGGTTTCATAACCTCAAAGTCGGAGTCGTAATCAGGAAGGTTACTTGTGGGTCCTGACCAGAGGAAACCCTCCCTGACCAACCTAGAGGAACGTCAGGTTCCCTGTGTGTTTCTCAAAAGAGGTCGTGGTGTTTTGAAACCACGACCTCTTTTAGGAAACTACGAAGTTTTCGTAGTTAAGAAACCACGAGTCGAAAGAAGTGTCAGGTTGAGAGTGTAGGTATGTACTGGTGACCTTTTTGGTATCGGAACTGATCTACCTAGAAACAACCGTTTCATTACAGAGACGAAAAATTATACGACAGATCCAACCAGTATTGAAAGGAAGGTTCCTCATTCACAGAAAATTAAAGTACCGACGTTAGTGGTAGACGTCACTAAAACCTCGAGTTTTTTTATTTCAGACTGTGACAAAGGTGACAAAGGGGAAGATAAAGGGTACTTCACTACCCTGGTCTATGGTACTAGACCAGGGTAAAAGACTTACAACTCGAAATTCGGTTGAAAAAGTGAGAGGAGAAAGTGAAAGTAGTTCTCCGAAAAATCAAGGAGAAGTGAAAGACGGTATTTCCACAAACAGTAGACGTATAGACTCTAATAACTATAAAGAGGGTCACTAGAACTAAGGTCGAACACGAAGAAGGTCAGGTCACAAAGAGTACTACATAAGACGTATATTCAATTTATCAGTCCCACTGTTATATGTCAGAACGACATGAGGAAAAGGATAAACCTTGGTCAGACAACAAGGTACAGGTAATTACAGGGTGTTTATAGTAGAGAAGAACTAACCAATAAGGTCTTTATCTATAAAACAGAGTCTATTTTGGGGTTTTGAAAAATCGTACTAGAGAGTCCGGGAACCACTAGAGGGAGGATTGACAAGGGAATGATTAAGTGAACACAAATAACTCGAACTGGTACAGGACCTATACTAAGATCTGTGACCCCTTCACATCACCCATTCTGTCTCAGAGTTCGTCTAATGTAATACCACCCGTAACTGGCTTTTGCATTAAAAAAAGGGTAGACTCTATCTTTATCCCTAAAAATAGGTATCTGGGTTACTCTGGTACTGAGGTTCATAATATTCTTGGGGATGGGATTCACTCTTCCCATCCCCAAGAATATGATGACGTTTACATCATATAAGTCTACTCTTAAGGGTTCATCATTAGTTTTGAGGTTTGAACTAAATCTCTACAATCAAAAAATATCCGAGAGTAAGTCCCGACGAACTCGGACCTTCTGAAGACACACTTCCTCCCGAACCAAAGGACGAGACAGGACGTGGAGACTAGATGACGAATGACGATTATGTATCTATGGAGAACTCCGAGGTTCGTTCCCCTCGGACCACGAGTGTGGTATATACGACAAAATATACAATCGTTCGATTTATAGTGTCTTCTTTTTCTACGTACACCGGTCATCAAGAACTGGTAGTTCACACGACTTCACATTCCTATTTTACACAACCAGGAACGTCCTTACACAAAATATCAGATGAGAACGGAATTTTGACCTCGAGACTTCGATTGGACTAAATTAGTAGGGAGAATGTCAGTACTTGTACCCGACTCCTTCATTCCTTCCAAATTTCTGACTTCTATTGACCCAATTCTTAGTCTTTATAACTTACAAAAGACCCCACTCTACCATATAGTAAAAAGAAGAGAGATTTGAGGTAACTTTGATCTCAGTTTACCTATAAAGAAAATTTCCATGTTTGGGCGTTTCTGTCTTCTGTCATTGTTGATTCAATACTTTGACCTCTCGTCTATCTTTCAAACCTTTACTCGATTGTCGGATTCTTTCGACTTAGACTTCGGTCATCATCCTCTTTCGACTCTCATTAGATCTAAATGTTACGTCTAAAGAGGGTTTCGAGTCCTCAACCACCTTCGTATCCCAAATTTTCCCTTCCACCCGTCCTCCTTCGTCAAACTCTTCGTCAAGATAAAAATTTATAAGAGGGAACGACACGGTGATGATGACACTGGTTTCAGACCTCCACATATAAGACCTCACTTTCCCTCCCTACGATCTAATCCCCAATCCGCCCCGTGACAACTGACACAACCATGACAAGTTTTTCGTCTTCAATTCACTGTGATAGACTCACGAGTCACGATCTTTGACTATTATACGTGAGTCGAAAGTCCTGTGACTACGGAAATAGAAAGTCTCTGACTTTCTGAAAAGGGACATTATGACCAGTCGATTCTCCTTTCTGGGGAAAGATTCTTTATCCGGGACAGGAGAAGTGGGATGTCATTTCAAGTTTCAACCGTTCAACGAGGGTAATGAGTCTCGAAAGTTAGTCCTAAAATCGAGGAGACTTGTTAACTTCCCAGTGACCTAAAAATACCTTTCCGAGATTGTATATTTTAGCTCTCGTTTATTTGTCTTTTTATAGTTGGACCCCACCCACTCCCCTTATCTCGAATACGTCTCTTTTTTTCCATAGTAATTATATAAATCTCTCTCTGTTCTGATAACGTCGGTACTTTATTCTTGTTCCATGATAGTTACTTCTTGTAAGTATCTCGTTTTTATTCGAGAATCTTTATACTGTCAATTTCAAAGTTTTTCATTTGTTAGATGTGGTTTCAAACCTTATGTCTAAGTTCCTCAGAAGGTCTTTCTTTTCGTGTTTCTCTTTGGTCCTCTCTTTCCTTCCGGTTGTAAGTTTTTATCGATAAGGTCTTCCGTTGTTGTCTCTTTAGTCCTACTGTATTTATGAGTTCTGTTTGAAAGTCTTGGTTTTTTGTACAACGATCTAACTTTGTCGGATAGATCTTTAGTCTTCTTCCTTACTTCTATCTCATGTTCCAAGAATCCTAGGATACGGATCCCAGAGACGTTCAAAGGTCTCTTTTCTTCTTTATTTTAATCCTTTGTTCTTAATCTTACCGACACGTGTAACGTTACCTCTGTGGTCTTCGTGTTCCGTCACTTTGTTACGAAAGTCTAAAGACTTTCTTTTATTAAAGATTGGAAATTAAGGTATGGATCGGTTTGACAGTCATTCATTTTACAGTAATTACTACTGTAAAAGTTCTGTAAGTGTTAGAGTCTTTTGAGAAAGTATGTGATATGTACGAAAATTTTCTTCAAGAACCTCTTGAATAAGGTTGTTTCCTTCTCATTCATTGTGTCTTATGTCCTTCATTCTTTGAGTCGTGTCCTTATAAGACTCTTTCTACGACTTCCCTCTAGGGTCCTACCCTCGGAAACGGTCCACGTTTTCCTATGACCAGGTTTAACCTGGGCATACTGAATTCTTTCGACATTAGATTTATATCGATTGTGACGACTTACGATATGTACTTTCAATTGTCTCTTCCACAGCCTCAAGAGTAGTGTTCTTTTTGAAAAAAGACAAAAAATTCAAAAATAGATTTACTTTACTACCTGCAAGTGATTTAAACACTATTCTGAAATTACTATATCCATTCAGTTCAGTAATACGACATGTGGCGTTCGGATTTGTTACGCACACTTAATATAGAGTTATTATGACTTCCCTTTGGTGGGGGGGGTTTTTCAGGTAAATTTTATTTTTATTTTCTCTTTCGACAGTAGTAGTTCACGGTAATGTGGTAGAAAAATAGACTCCTGTCTTCCACCCCTCTCGGACTGGGGTCAAGATAGAGTCGACACGAGAGGACAGGAACGGAGGTGTACGACTTACCCCAGGACGAAGGAAGGGAAGTACGGGACGACGAATCTAATCGACAAGTAAGACGGAGTATCCTAATAAGACAAAGACGAAGAACCACCCTCTGACGTACCTGATATTTTGTTTTGTCTCTTCCTCCCTCCCTCCTTCCCTTCGTTCCTCCCCATCTCCCTCCCTTTCTCTGTCGCGACACGTGAGAGGGACGGATATGACGGCGTCTGTAAGACATGGGCGAGAGTGCTCTAAGAGAGTCTGACACGTAGAGATCCTTCGGAACAAAGGTCTCTCATCGAGTAACCTGAAAGTTGACTACATAGGTCTTCCTCCCTCCTTCTTTCTTTCCTTCTTTCCCTCCTTTATTTCTCCTTCCCTCCCTACCTTCTCTACCTAATCATAATGTACCTTGTGTTAAAAATTTATAAGAGATTAAATCTATGAACTTAAAGTGAGTTTTCAAAAACTGAGTGGACGGAGACCAAAAGGAATGATGTCTGTTTACCCAGAAGTGTTATCTTAAAATTTAAAGAATTAATTCATGACACGATCTATTAAGTCCAATAGTCTGAGAGACTGTCGGTAAACAGTGAAAGATATGATGGTCGTAGACTCATGGGAAGGAGAAATCGACCTTAGGGTGTGGTACCTACAATCACCCTTCATCTTAAGGTGTCTAGGACTCTCTTTGAATTTCCTTGTTTGTAAGGAGAGAAGTAGAGGATTTTGGGTCCGAATACACATGTTGGAGCTGAATCATGGATAGAGATTTCCTTACTACGTCTGAATTTCCATCAATAATTTAGTGCGTGGGGTGTCACTACCATCCCCCCACGATGTGACCGTCAGAACCGACCTGGGACCTGGGAGACCCCGTACCGGCACCGACATGAGGGGTCCTGACTTGAGGGGAACCAACTATAGACGAACATTAGACATTAGACGTGACCAAGAATTCGGAAGAGTGAAGGATACTCAATGGGTTCCGGATACCTATTCTAATAAAAGACGATTATGATTTTTTTACATTTATGTTAATTAGGTAATTAGAAAGATCAAACAAATGTTCATTGTGGAGAATTAAAACCATAGTTGGGGGGTGGGGTTATTAATCATATAATATACATAAAACAGGACAAAAAGAAGAACTAGACTGTTTAATGGTGTTTGGGATACTGACTTTTGTCGTATTTCACTAAAATGTCAAAGACTCCGGTGTTCATGTTTCACCCAGAGTCCCTGATTTTAGTGTTACAGTTGTCCTACTTTAAAGAAGACCTCTAACGTCTCTCCTAGACAAGGAACAACAAAGGTCGAGGAATCCTCTTCCGTTACCGTTAGGTGAGGTCATGAGAACGGACCTTTTAGAGTGCCTACCTCCTCGGACCATCCGACGTCAGGCACCCCAGCAATTCTCAACCTGTACTGACTCGCAGAAGTGAAAGTGAAAAGTGAAAGTACGTAACCTCTTCGTTTACCGTTTGGTGAGACCACAAGAACGGACCTCTTAAGATCCCTGTCCCCT
Organism: Capra ibex; assembly: GCA_006410555.1. Lineage (NCBI taxonomy): Eukaryota > Metazoa > Chordata > Mammalia > Artiodactyla > Bovidae > Capra > Capra ibex. The sequence goes on along the minus strand of SJYO01015487.1, from coordinate 581,122 downwards.
CGGAGCATCCGACGACAGATACCCCAGCGTGGCTCAGCCTGTGCTGACTTCGCTGCGTCGTCGTCGTCGTCGTCGTCGTCGTCGTCGTCGTCTCCGACGGGTGCAAGACACCGAGGACCGTACTGTAGTGAGGGGGACGGGAGGTCGTCACTGTAGTAAGTTGAAGGAAAAGACGGAAGTATAGAGAAAGACCAAGACTGAAGGAGGGAACGAGGAAGAGAAGACTCCTGGGAACACTAAAAGAACTCTACTGGGCTTATTAGGTCTTACGGGAGACGTAGAGTTCTAGTAGTCAGTGTAGGTGTTTCTAGGAAAACGGTTATTCCATTGTTGTATAATGTCAAAGACACCTAACCATGAAACCACCCGATAATCAGAGTGATGACGGTGTTGTGTTATTAAAACATGGAAATAAAAAAAGAAACATTCGATTCACTAAATTTACAACATTTCCTTCTTACGAAAATGTGAGAAGGTATCAAACGGAAAAGTAGAAGACTAAAACTCTTGGATTTATCTTCGTGTCTTGGTTTGTAAAACTCTGGATAAATTATGAACGTGCACTTCACTAAAAATTTTTAAGTATCTACGAAAAACTTTTATCCTTTACTTGTAAATAGTAAAGTTTGTATTACGAGTAGATTTATTTGTGTTGGACTGTATCTCAACCGGTTGATTTGTGAATGTATCGTAGCTAATCTCCTTTACGAGAGACTTTCCGACCCGTCTTTCTTTTGTTTTCATACGAGGGATAAGGACTCCTTGTATAGTACATCAACTGTTCTAGGGTCTTCTCCGGTAGAGGAGACGCGACCTCTTTTACCTCGGTAACTATTTAAGGTCGACACATCACTGACTCTCTTACACACAAGGGCACCCGAAGAGGTGATCGGTGACCCAATTACACATGAGACACGGAGAATAGTAAAATCTCCGACAAGTTTACCGACATTTACCTATACCAGGAAACTCCTCAAATATTGAGACCTCTAACATCTGAGCTACCCTAAAGTCACCCTCGTGACCCGTTCGTGTGTCTACTTGTTGACTTTTATGTGTAGTGCCGTACAAGCCGACTGGAAAACGTCTACGAGGTAGTATTTCCCTCGACTATGGTCTCCCATGACGTCTCGTAGTTGGCCTGACACCGAGTGAATCTAACCCGTTCCATACCTCTCCTGTATATAAAGAATAAAATCAGTCTTTTTGCTCATAAAGGATTTATGACACAGGGTGTTTGAAAGATGTCTAGAAGAGTACCATAGGAAAGTTCTTGAGGACAAAATTGTCTTCTCCTTTGTGCGAATTGGTCCCACTCACTAAATCGAGTCAACTGACTCCCGGACTTCCCGTCACTAACTATCCTAAATTGGATCCGGATAAACTCAGAAAGGTGATATCGTGGGACGGAGTCTGTTACATACACAATTTCTTATGACCTAAATGACTCAGGTCTGCTAAAACCTCTTATAAAGTGATGGATTAATAATAATTCACATATATATATATATATATATATACAGAATTTTTAATATCCTTTGTAGAAAGACAACAAAACTGAGGAACCTTCCTCCCTTTTCTGACATTACACTGGGAACGAGTCTAAGTGTAAGTCTCAGTAGAGTCACCGTAAACGGGACACCGTCCGGTCCAGGGAACGACAAAAACAAAATCTTGCTGACCAAAGGTATCCCAAAAAGAAGGAGGGAGAACTCATAACCTTCGAGAGTTCAAGAAGCTTCTTGGTCAAGTACAAAAGAGTTGACCTACCACTCGTCTTCTTTGTGAGTAGAGAGGTACCTGGATTAGGTCACTCACCTATGGGTCCTATCTTGTTTACGGGGCGACTCTCCCTAAAATCTCTAATAGGTTGGATTCGTGAAACATAAATTAACCACTCCATTGACCTGTCGAACACTACCAGACCACACCAAAGTCTCGGTCTACCTCTCGAGTCCCAAGGACAGAAGTTCGGCTGTGTAAATAAGGAGGAAACGTCCTGACCCTCGACTCTCACCCCCGACCGAAAAGGGAAGAAGGGAGGGAAGGAAGGAAGGTAAAGAGAACTTACACCTCCATTTCCGTGTTCTGTACACCCCCGAAACAAAGTCGGGGTCTTCCTTTCTTACTGTTGATCTCCGTATACCGGGATAGTAATCACTGAAGAGACAATTCGTGCACACACACACACACACACACACACACACACTTTCAGCGAGTCAGTACAGGTTGAGAAACACTGGGGTACCTGATATGTTAGGTACACTAAGAGGTCCGGTCTTATGACCTCACCCATCGGAAAGGGAAGAGGTCCCCTAGAAGGGTTGGGTCCCTAGCTTGGGTCCAGAGGATGTAACGTCCACCTAAGAAATGGTCGACTCGGTGGTCCCTTCGGGTTCTTATGACCTTACCCATCGAATAGGGGAAAGGTCACCAAGAAGGACTGAGTCCTTAACTTGACCCCAGAGGACGTAACGTCCACCTAAGAAATGGTTGACTCGAAGGTCCCTTCGGGGACAATTTGAATCTTCATTAAAAAAAGGGGAATTTTGTTCTGGAATTGGATTTTATGAGTCATACATTACGTTTCGAGAGTGACAGTCCATTAGAAAAAAAAAGAAAAAAAAAATCATTCGTTCGATCATCCGTTTTCTTCTTTAATTGATTCTCCTTTTCTCGACAAGTACACAGGAGTCAATATATTTCCTGATGTTTAGCGTATTACTGACGTCCTGTATTTAAGTCTTTTGGTTCAATTTTACCGGAAAAAAGGAGGACTACACTATGAATCTTTGTATTTAATACTATGAAAGAATAGTACGTATAGAATACTTTTTAAGTCAAAAAAGGAAAGAAGAAAAGGAAGGAGGAAGGAAGGAAGAAAGACACTTCATACTTGAACGAGTACATGAACGTAAAAGGTAATTTAGTGTCAACACCCAACTTAACATAGGGGAGGTCTTCTATACACCTTTAAGATTGAAAATCATAACCACTTACACTGAAATGAACCTTTATTCCAGAGACGTCTATATGAGTTTGATTCTACGCCAGTATGGACTGATCCCTCTGAGGATAAGGGTACACTGACCGTACGCGTAGTCTTCCGTCTGACCGTCCGTCCCCCATGTCGTACGCTACTACCTGAGACTCTACTCTCGTTACGTCGACGTTGCAGTTCCCTGGGATTGTTATCGGTCGTTGCGGCCTTTGATTCTCCTTCCGTGTCTGGTGTAAATGGGGATCTCGGAAATATCTCCCGGACCTGAACAGTTGAGAAACTGAAGACTGGAGGTCTTAACTCTCTCGTATGTATACACAAAAAAAATAAATATATAAAAACAAAAATAAAAAAACTTAAAATAAAATGAAATGTTATGACATAACCAAAACGGTATGTAGTTGTACTTAGGCGGTACCCACATGTACACAAGAGTTAGGACTTGAGGGGAGGGTGGAGGGAGGGATATGGTAGAGAGACCCAGTAGGGTGACGTGGTCGGGGTTCGTAGGACATAGGACGTAGCTTGGATCTGACCGCTAAGTAAAGAATATACTATAATATGTACAAAGTTACGGTAAGAGGGTTTAGTGGGGTGGGAGTGGGAGAGGGTGTCTCAGGTTTTCTGACAAGATGTGTAGACACAGAGAAAACGACAGAACGTATGTCCCAATAGCAATGGTAGAAAGATTTAAGGTATATATACACAATAATATGACATAACCACAAAAAGAAAGACCGAATGAAGTGAGACATATTATCCGAGGTCAAAGTAGGTGGAGTAATCTTGACTAAGTTTACATAAGAAAAATTACCGACTCATTATGAGGTAACGCATATACATGGTGTCGAAAGAATAGGTAAGTAGACGACTACCTGTAGATCCAACGAAGGTACAGGACCGATAATATTTGTCACGACACTACTTGTAACCCCATGTGCACAGAGAAGGTCAAGACCAAACGAACCACACATACGGGTCGTCACCCTAACGACCCAGTATTCCGTCAAGATAAAGGTCAAAAATTCCTTAGAAGTCTGACAAGAGGTATCACCGACATGATCAAACGTAAGGGTAGTTGTCACATTCTCCCAAGGGAAAAGAGGTGTGAGAGAGGTCGTAAGTATACACAACAAAATTTAGTGTATCAAACACCAGTAAACAAGGTCAATGGGAACCTTTGTTTGTGTCAGGAGTCTGTAAAGGTATTAAGGACGATCTCGATCTTCGAAACTCTTCACACGTACCACCCCTTCTCTCCTGGTTTCTCTACGTCTCTTGTCAAAAAAAAAAAAAATGAAAGTCCGTGAGTCTCAGGTCGTCATAACAATCCTTGGAATCACTACCGGGGTAGCGTAAGTGACCAAATAGGTGAAAAGTCTTGTCGTCAACTCCTGTCCACTGTAGGTAGCACTGTAGACACACAATGTGAAAGATACGTCCTTCACTATCGTTCTTTGTGACTCCCCTCTCCTCTACAATCACTCAGAAACCTTAGTCCGGTAGTAACTCTAGTCGGAGTTACTCTTGACTCCGGTCTTAAAAGTTAGTGACTTTCTTGTTGTCGTCATAAATCTCAACAAACCTTAACAAAACTCCAAGAAGCGGTTTTACTTCTTTAGCCTCTCATCTCCCATTCTTTTAAGACAGACTTTTATGAAGATCGACCCTAAGTTCCCCCTTTACATGTCTCCGGTGGTCGAAGACTCCTGGGTGTACCGAGGTCACAGTGGGGAAGGGTCGAGGAGAACATGTACCATTTAAGGATGACCCAACCGAACTTAATTCAACACTGGTAAAGGGATAGAGAACAAAGTATACTTCTCAACTCGACCAGTATTCTCTCCTCCCCTGGGTATCACTGAGACCAAAAACTCGGTCGATACAATTACGTACAAGTACTCGGTCCTGGAAACGAAAAGAAAAGGGATACCCTGTAGACTTAAAAACGGTATAATGTTCCATGACGTCTGACTCTTGACCTTCTGATCTTCTATTACTGAGGTCCAAAAACTGTTTAAGAAACCCTTTGGACTCTGGAGAGAACCCATTCAATAGTAAATGGGTTCCAGTGTGTCGAACACTCATCGTCTAACTGTGTGGATCCAAACAGTACATCGAAATCTTTTTGGTAGATTGGTTGAAAAGAGACTATTTGTTATCGTGACACCTTCTCGTTCAAAGACGAACACTCCCCGTTCACACAGACGTACATCATCCACAAGGTAGTTTGGGACAAGGTAGTTGTAGTCTGAGGTTTGGGTCTACAGAACCTATGATCTCATACCAAACCTTATAATTAACCATAGTGGAGAAACCTCTTATTAAACCGTTATGGATAGTTTTAAATTTTACTTGAAATAATTGGACAAAAGTGAAAATGTCTATATAAGTGTACGTGGGTTGTGCAGGTAGTGACGTCGTAATAGACAATCTCGTTTCAAATGTTTCCTCGGTTTATCTGTAAAATTGTCCCAATTAAAACCACCCAGACACGTTTCCGTACAATGAGTCGGTAGTTCTACTTGGTCGAGAGGTATATGAATACCTTGATAAAGATTCTACACAACCATTTACATTTTCTTTCCATTTCTTGACTATTCATATTGTACTATACTAAACACTATGTATCCTACATTTATGTAAATACGCATATATACATGTACAATGGATACCTTCCTGGGTCTTCTTTAAGTCCCCTCCTCTTAACCCCTCGACCCTCGATTCCCACTCTTACTCTAATGGTAAATCATATGGGAAACCTTAGAAAAACCTCTAAACGAATTACATGTACATAAAGGATAAATCTCTTTTGTTTGTGTTTCGTTTATCTTTCCGGTCGGTTTGTTTTAAGAACACCAAAGTCACGACCGTGATTGTCGTTAGGGAGAGTAGATCAGATTACACGAACCTGGTTAGAGGAAACTGAGTGACCGGAGAACCTAGGAGTGGAACCGAGAGAGGACTGAGGGTCATGGGTGGTGGTCGGAGGAAACAGGACTTTTGGGTAAAGTCTACCCGAGGAGACCGAAGGTAGAGACCACGAGAGAGAGAACCTGTGCTACGGTACGTACAAGAGACCGAGACGCCCTGAGTCGGAAGACCTCGGTCGACTGAGGACCGGTCCGGTCGGTCCAGTGATCTGTTGTGCGCAGAGGACCGGTGTCTCGGATGGTTCCGTGTCCCTTCCTTACCAGATACACCAACAGGTAACACATCTACATAATGACCTCGAGAGACACCACTGTAAAATGGACACTAATCGGGCCCGGTAGAACCAAAGAAGAAAGTGAACAAAGAAGTTTCCAACTAAACAACCAAGTAAACAAGTAAGTAAGTAAGTTATGAAGACTTGGACTCTTTGTTCGATACCAAGTCACCTTAATTATAATCTCTACGCGGACCCTTAAAGTAAAGGGAGATGAAAAGGAAAAGGGGTCGACGTACCTATTAAATCCAAAATAGTGTAAGACTATCGTATTCTGACTTATTAATTTGGTTAACTTGTACAATGTAATTGTCTCCGTCAAAGACCCCCAATGTTAATTTACTGGAAGGAAAGTACGAGTGACCTTTCCTAGATATTGTTTCTTCACAAGTCAAATTACTGTAAACGTCCGTTCAAAATAAAGAGAACCGACTAAAAAAAAAAAGGACTTGGTCATTTTTAGGAATAATAACTCCGAAAAGTCACAAGGTCAAAAAAAAGTCTCCCGTAGAACCCCTTTCGTTCCTTACAGACGTCTGGTAGCTGGTGACAGATAGACATCGGTAGTCCCTAGAACCCACTCCAATCTTCTCGACGGTCCTTGGGGTAGTTATAACTTTTTGCGGAGGTCGAACTAATTCGAAGCCTTTATGGAGGTAGCTAGGATAAGTTGACAAATAACTTGTGGATGGAGTCTAACTGAAGTCTTTTCAGTGGAAGTGGGTTCCGGACCCTCCCCTCCCGTGTACACCTGAGACCCACCCTTTTCCTTTAAGGAGTGCCCCACTGACTTCTTACCCGACCGAGTCGAGGTTGGTCTCTTCCCAGGTTCTCCCTTTCGGTGGTCCAGGACTTGTGATTATCCCAATACCGGAGAAGATAATCACTCCACTAGACTGGACTTACCCGTAACTCGTCCTTTCCTTTGGATGTCTCCCCGTCGCCCTTACCAGGTCCTTCCGTTACTGAAAGTAGTTCAGTAGTTCTCCGTGGCAGAACTTTATAGGGTGTCCTTTTTCGTTATCAAAGAACACAACAGGATATTTTTTACAAGAAATTACTCTATCGAATTATCGTACCAAAAATTCTTACCTATGAGACCTCAGTTTTATTGACGGACTCAAAAATAGAAATAAAACGGAGAGACCTAAAGTGACAGGAGTAAACATTTTATCCCTACACTATCATAGGTGGGATGTACCGCCAAACTCCTGATTTACTCATTTCTGGATTCTATCGTCGTCCTGGTAACATTCATGATTTTTTACATTTGTCAATAAAATTGATACGACAAAACTGAAAGGGTTTTATTGGGAGAAGGTCACTCACCTTGACTATTAAACGGATTAAAACTTAAAACATGATCATTCCTATTATCCGAAAAACGTCACGTTTTATTGAAAAAAGAGGGGGAAAAAACAAAGAAACGAAAGAACAGAAAAGTTGAAGTTATGGAGTTCACAAAACTAGCGTCTCTTCACTACGTTTGCTTCCCTTGTGTGTCAGACACCAGGACCCTACACAAGGACTTACATGTACACGAGTAATTTAAGTTTCTTGTCGGGTAGTAAGGACCGAATTTTACAGTGTCTCTCTAACGTCGACTTTTAGGGGTTCGGGAACTTACTAAGTAGAGTCCAAAAACGGGGAGAAAGTAGCGTTCACGGTAATCATTACACCTGATTTAGTAATGGAGAGGGTTTCGTACGGGTTTAATAGAAAAGGGACTTGAACACACAAGTAACATGATTAGCAAACCTTTATTGTAGGAGGGCTTTATGTTCAAGAAGTCCAAATAAATTTTATCGAACGCAAACACATGTTCGACTGTAACGGATTCCTCTTGCAGTTTTTGGAACAGTTGTTGTTTGAAAACTGAAACGGGAACTTTATTACTGTTAATCCTCACTTGGACAGTTTAAAACAGTGAACGTCTTGTAGTCATTAGTTCTGTAGTAGTCGGAACAGGAAAAAAGACAGAAGTACTATGAGGAACCGAAGACTAAACTCGGACTTATTGAAAACTTATTTAAAGTCAAAACGTTAGCTTCACATCAAGACTGGTCTGTCTGGATAAGTCTGAAAACATTGTTAGGTAAAGGTTTACTAAAAAGGTAGATACGTCAAGTTCGACGTTTAGTTTAGATTGACAACATTATGACTTTTGACAAGAGGGAGAAATCCTGGTGGAACCCACACAATTCACTTTTCAATAATATTTAAAATACTAACAAAATAATATAAAACAAATTCGCTTTGACTCCCCGAGTAAAGACAATAAAATGGGTTGGGATACGTCTCCCTCTTACCAAGGACAAATAAAGTTGTCGCGGGTGACGAGAAACTTCTCGTTACGCAGTCAAGACGGCGCTATGGAGATCCACCGTCACGTCGGGTTCTGTTGCAAGAGAAGGACCGAAGGAGGGGAGGGGGTAGAAAGACCCGACCTTCGTGTCCAACCTAACCGTGCGTCCCTTTTATTAGTAATTTTTATTTACGTTAGTTTTCTTCATCCAATAATATCACCGTGTAACCTTGACGAAATCAATCTTCAGATAGTCGGAGGGTAATCTTTACAACAAACCCTCCTCAAAACGGTGACCCTACACTTTTAAACGATCTCCAATTTTCTCTGTGAACGACCTGAAGTCGGAACATCGGATAAATTAGGTCTCTTCAAACTGAAATCTACCAGCCCGCCGAAACTTCATCGTACCTTTCTGCCTGTCGACCTAAACGAAACGAATTTCGCTAAGTATTGACAAAAACATTGTCACTGTACGTGACACTGGGCCACTGAATACCACCAAAGTGATCGGCACTCTCTCCCACGTAGGAATCCTCCTAAAGTTCTACTTTAAGACTTTTTATGACAATAAAGTCGTCCCTTTATAATCGTCCAAAACGAATCATTGTGTAATACCGTGGGGTGAGGTCATGAGAACGGACCTTTTAGGGTACTACCTCCTCGGACCATCCGACGTCTGGTACCCCAACGCTTCTCAACCTGTACTGACTCGCTGGAGTGAAAGTGAAAAGTGAAAGTACGTAACCTCTTCCTTTGCAGTCGGGTGAGGTCACAAGAACGGACCTCTTAGGGTCCCTGCCCCCTCGGACCACCCGACGGTAGATGCCCCAACGTGTCTCAGCCTGTGCTGACTTCGCCGTGTCGTCGTCGTCGTCATTCTTTGAAGGAGGCCGTCGGGGGATGGGGGGTTTTGTGTGAACTAAACTTCGGTTAAGGGAGGGAGATGGGGAAGACTTCAGTATCAAAGGAACCTCAGTGGGAAGTACTTATAACAGTAGGGTGCACTCAGTCCACAAGACGCAATACGATACTATTATTCGTTGGGGGTTCAGTCTCGCTAAATGAGGTGGTTTCACATAAAGATCGGGTGTGTCGTACTGATTGAGGCCGTCGCCCTTTGAGATAACACTTCGGTAGTGTTTCAAGAACAACAAGTCAACGATTCAGCACAGGCTAAGAAACACTGGGAGTACCTGACGTCGTACGGTCCGAAGGGACAGGAAGAGATAGAGGGCCTCAAACGAGTTTGAGTACAGGCAACTCAGTCACTACGGTAGGTTGGTAGAACAGGAGACGGTGGGAGAAAAGGAAAACAGAAGTTAGAAAAGGTCGTAGTCCCCAAAGAAAAGGTCACTCAACCGAGAATCGTTGTCCACCGGATTCATGACCGCGAAGTCGAAGTCGTAGTTAGGAAGGTTACTTGTTTCGAGATGGTAGAACATCGACGTGGCCTACCTTACACACATGAACCCGGGAGAGAGGGTACGAGACGAGACCTAGTCCATGTGTAATACAGATGGGGAAGAAACATTGTTGAATAAAGTACCGGGGTATATTACCGTTCCCACACCCCTCTATTATCCGACTCGGAGTGTCGCAGGACGTCGTCAGTGAATGTCGAGACGTGAACTACTAGAATACTACGACAACCCCTACAATAGAGTAATTAAAAAATTACGGGAGTTGGGAGTTGTGGTGTATATACAATTAAGGAGTTTTTGAGTGACGTTAACTTATGGAACTACGTGAAAATCCGGGGGAAGTCCACGTTCGATATACTAAAAAAAAGACTCCTCGGACAAGAGGAAACGATCCCTTTTAATTCACGAAGAAGAGACACTAAACCACCGTGAAACACGTACGACTACCAAATCGTAGACAGTGTTGGATCAACAACGATGAGACGGAGGAGACTATCTTACATCAGAAGAACTACCGTCCGTGAGTAAAAGTAGGTACAAACATAACGACTATGGACACTTCTGTCTCTACTTTTCTTATTTACCCACCTTTTTCAATAAGATACTTTTTACTATTTTTATTATAAAATTCGAGGTGTACGAGCTGTATGACTAATTTAAAAATTGTATATATACATACACACATATATATATATATATATATACGGAAAAAGTTAAGGATGTTATTAAGACATTCCATCCATCAACTCTTCGGTGTCAAATGTCGACAGTTTATTGAAAGGGTTTTAAGACTCCATTATTTACGACCTCGACTCTAAACTTAGGTCTGGAGAAACTAAAGTCTCAACATGAAGACTTGGTAATACGATACGACTGAAGAAAGGACTAAACATACAAAATTATTGTTTATGTAGTAACTTTTATATTAACACTAACCAACTTTTTAACTGTCACGTTTCACCGTATTTAAACCTCATTTCTGAGGGTATATACTGTCCTCTAGACCTAAGATTATAGGGTGAATGACCTACATACGGAAACCCACTCCTAGAAGTAGACGGAGTAGGGTACAAGGGATAGACATTTGACTCTCAATTTAAACCTATTAAGTAAAACTTGGAATGACATATATGACGTCTAGAACAATTTGACGTCTAAGACTAAGTCGTCCCGGTCCCCCAGACTCTACGACGTTGAGATTTTGACCACTACGATACCAACGACCAGGTCCTTCGTGTAAAATTTGTCGGTCCTCGATACACTAACGATTCCACAGAATCATAGACTCGGACACTCAGCAAACTTTGAGAACTAACTTGACGAAGAATTGAATATATTAACCGTGTTTTTATACTTCGTTAACCAAACCAATAGAATTGCAGGTCCATGAACTAGTAAGTGGGGTTGTAAGTAAGAGAGAATAAGATCGTCATTTAGAAGTCTTAGAGACCCCCAAGAGAGGCCAGGAATTGGACACGAAGTCCACGTAAACCTTCCGTAGTCACAAATGCTAAAAGACCGGTCTTTTGTAAACCAAGTCCCTTACAGTACTCTGTCTGACTTTTCGGTCATTTTATGTTAGTTTACATGCGGACTCTTAAGTTCCTGCTCCGTCTCTACAAAAAGGGACCCGAACTAGAACCTCCTGATCTCGACGGTACCAGTAGAGGGGAATGATGGTAAACACGTGTCATTCCAACGGGTGTTTGTCTTTTACCCGGATTTCTATACATCCCTCTCTTTAGTTCGGGACCCTTCGGAAAACTCGAAGTGAACATTTTCATTGACCCGTCCAAATGGGTATGTACCAATCTATGTAAATAATTGTACACATACACATACACACACACACAGGAACGTGTACACACGGAACACATTAATGGTCAATTTCCGAATAGTTGACGCATCCAAGTTAGAGGAGGGTAAATTCGCGGAATCCGGGACCCTAGAGCCGAGTCGTAATCTCTTACCCGGGCTCCGACTTCTGTGGTGATTTTCAGTTCGTCTTTCATGTTATCTCCGTACCTACTTCGTTCCCCCGTCTTTCACGCCCCACTCCGGTGTCTCGGTGATCTCTCAGTTCCGATATCGGGTTCCCTACTCTTACCCCGGACGTCTCTCCACGACATGACGACCGGAGACCGACACCATGGAAGGTGTGCCTCAGAGCCTTGAGACGCCATCCACTCCTCCTTCAGTACTTCACACGACCCGGTCCTTCTATATCTTACTCCAATCAGACGAATGAGTCGGGAACTTTTGTTTCTGTATCTGATACCCAACTTTAAGTAAAACCGATCCTTTGACGACGAACGTCACACACACACACACACACACTGATAAATAAAAGGCTGTCTTCGTCATTGGAGTTTACCAGGGAACTCTGACCCGTCGATAATACCTACAGTGTCTACTTGAGGAACATCCTACCGGCTGAAGTGAAACTGGACTCCGTTTCGATAAATTTAAAATAATCCCTTCGTCCGGTTGGTGGGATAATCTGGAGACCCACTAATTTTCTTTTAGTAGAATATTTTGTAAGGTAATACATCCAGACAATTGACTGGTACCGAAGAACTACTTGAATTTTATAGACTATCCGTCTATCGTATTGTCATTGTTAGACAGACTTAGTCTGATTTGTCTGAGTTAAAATACCTTATAGTACTGTAGACATAAAAGAATAAATACTCGTTGAGAGGAAAAAAGGGGGTAGGGGGGTTTGTACCAACGAAGTCGTATAAGGTTTAGGTACAAGGGCACTAACAAAAACAGAACGAAGTCATTGAGGTCTCGTAAATAGGTACATTATCGTACCAGAAGACGAGGTGACGAATATATCGGGAGTGCGGAGTCACCTAAACGAACTACCCTACGTCTGTTTTACGACGAATCATATAAAATACATAGACTTACTTATAAATATCGTTTGTTTCCTCCGTCTGTAAAATTTTCTCTATATTAGTAAAACTCCGTTTACCGATTAATTTAAAATAGTATATATTATTGAACGTAAGACCCATGGAGAATAAACGGAAGGTCCTGTCACACAACACGGTATAAACTGATTTACTACGTACGACTGTACAACCAAATACTTATTTGGTTTTGTGTTGGATTTTATTCAACCATTCGAGGTCAGAACCAAATTAATAAGATATTATCAGTAAATGTACATATTTCTATGATACACAAATCTTTTAAACACTAATCCTTTAGTCTGTTTTTTAAAATAATTTTCCTACGGATATAATACCATGTCTGGGTGTCTCCTGAGATTACGTCAACCATTCTTTCTTTCTCTCTCTAAATATGAACGACTGTTCTTTCCTGAAGATTTGTGTTTCTGTTAAACCATTATTCAGATACATTACATTTAGACAAAAATAATTTTATAATTATCATTCTTATTCCACACAAACAGAATATTTTGACACTTTCTTTGACATTGGATGAATAAAAGTGTTCTCTTCATTCTATTACACAATGATAGAGAAAGATTCAATGTAAAGGTATAATAAAATAACACGTTAAAAAATGTTACTCCTTTTTTTCATTCACAAAGGAAACGAAGGGTTCAATCACATATATCTTTATTAAGACCCGATGGTAACCTTTAGACTGATGGTTTTTCACTCGACGATTCCATTTTACTTCGTCAACGAAAGCGACAAATACCTTCTTTTCACATACTATCTTTAGGAACTCACAGACCGAACCGTCCCTTGAATCCCTGTCTCTTAGACTGAGTAGTAAAGCCACTACCCCTTCTACTTTCTAATCGTTCTCTCTCAGAAAAGACTCAAGTCCGTCCGTCCCGTATTACTAATACACCTCCACCCCAGGACTTTAAGGGTAAGGGTAGGAACGACTTGGGTGACCCTGAGAGGTAAGTGGTCCCTGTGAACACTCTTAAGTATCTATAAAAAAAAGAAAGGTAAAATCCAGAAACCCCCCTTAATTAAATACATAAGTACATTGAACTCAGTAGACAAAGGAATACTTTGTGTGTGTACTAAGTAACCACCTTCGTGACTTCGAGGAAAGGGGTGGTGTCTCCGTCTTTAAACCACTATCCTCTCGACCTCACTTGACACATGATCAGGTGTAGACACAACAGAGGTCCTCAATTATACTCAAAGACATCCACTTTCACTGGGAAAATTCGTCGTTCTCGCGAAAGTCCTAATACACCGGCCCCTTTATGAGACCGGCGACCCAATCTCAACCGGAACATTTTCGTCAGAATCCTTGACGAAGGATCCAACCCACATCCATCTCTCCAGTCCGAAGTCTAGGTGTCCGGGTCCACTGGAGGTCTTGTACTACTGAGTATTGCCTCTTGTCGACATAAACGTCAATCTCCTGAGTGACGGGGGTCGGGTCGTTGCGGCGACATCTCTCTACTCGACTCGAGAAGCGTGGGAAGGTGGGTGTTTCTTATGTGAGAAAGAAGCTCTGATTCAGACGTCTTTTCACTTTCACTTCAGCGAGTCAGCACAGACTGAGAAACGTTGGGGTACCTTACAGACGTCTTCGGAGGTAGTTATGGTCACCTGAGGTTTCTGTCAAGACATGTCTCCTGTACCCTACCTGAGACAGTAAGACCCCCACTCGTCGTTTCCCCTATCAAACCACACACGACTCCCTCCCGCCCACTGTAGGGCTCCTTCCGACTTTCTCCTAAGACGTACTCTTCGACCCTTTCTTAGACCCCTCTCCCCTTTCAGTCTGCATTCTTCGTGTAAGATTCTAATACACCTCCACCCCTTACTCCAGAGGGGAGGTTTCTATAAAACAGTTCCCGACAATACTTCTCCCGTCTCTTTGATCGTACTCGGTATGACCGACCAAGTGTGAACTCCACACTGTCACCGAACAACATTGATCCTTCTGCCACCTTTCGCACCCTGAGATCTTTCTCTTTAACTCTACCTAACTTTTTGAACAAACTAAAAAGGGAGGACTTTTTGACTAAGACTATGTTCAAATAATCCTTGTAAATCTCACTGAGTAAACGGAGAATCGGTCAAATTGAATACTGGAATAATAATTTTTATATACTAGTTTAGTATTTACGTTTATCTCTGTACCTGTGTCAAAAGATAACCACTCGTAGTGAATCGAGAAACGTATCGTAAAAGATATTTAGTAAACACGATGATACATGTAAAAGACCTCTCGTTATCAAATCTCTACTAGGGAAAATGTCCACTATTTTACCTCTTGACCTCCGTGACCCCGTAAAGGTTTCGGTGCCTCTTTTAGTCATCACTTCGACCCTATCCTTAGTTCTGAGGAGTCTAAGTCCGACTAAAGTAAAAGACAACTTGACATGATAGATTCTGATACAATCGATCTTAGGAAAGGGACTGTTTATAAAGAGAGGAAGGAGTGAGGGAAGTGTTTGGACCTTTCCTTTATATCAAGTCGACTCACTGGCCCAGTCGACCATGATTGTACCTCTCTAACCTATTAAAGAAGAGAGGGTAGTAACAGTCATCCTACATGAAGGAAAGAGAAAGAGTAAGTGAAGAGGGACCTCTTCCTTTACCGTTGGGTGAGGTCATAAGAACCGGACCCTTTAAGGTACTTATCTCCTCGGACCACCCGATATCAGGTACCCCAGTGTTTCTCAGTCGGTGATGTCACTGACTCGTAAAGGTGGAGAAGTGATGAAAGGTTGGGGTGCTCAGTAGAAAGAGTAAAATATCCCGTCATAACTCAGGTCGAATTATCACATAGAACATTTTCTAGACCTAAATCTAAATAATATAGGAAGTCTCTTCTTTATTAGTGTCTTTTGTTCTCATAAAGAAAGTAAATCCAGTATCGAACAGTGTAGATCGGGTTCTTCGTGATTGACTTTAATAAACAATGTAGAATAGGTCCATGACGTTTTTTGAACAAAACTTTGTAGTAGTTTAATCTAGAAAAGAACTACCTCTCAACAGTAATTAAATACGTTAACAGTCCTGATCGTTAGTTCGACGAAGTACAAACTCATATGTGAGACGCCTCACGTAAGAAAAAACTCACAGTGTTCTCACGTTTTAAATCTTTATTACATTGTTGTCTCTACTAAATGGGAAGATAAGTAAAAGAAAGAAAACCCTCTTACACAACAAGATTTTTCTTTCTGACGTCACGTCAGACGAAGTAAGGCGAAACTACCATTGGAAGGGAACATGTTGTACAGTTAAAACTTACTATGTTTAAGGAAAGGGGGTATTTGTGTCTCTACCGACTGTTTCGAAATTAAAATGACTTGCACTACGATATTAATTCCTTTACACCTGAAACCTCCATTAGTAATCAAGAAGGCATACTTGTAGATCGGACCCTAAAACGGCGGATGATACAAAGGAACAATTACTGTTACAACCCTCCGAAGGTACATTAACTTTAACGGGGGAAACTTCTTGACTACATAATTCACTAGCACATTAGAGTACTACTCGATAGTTACTTCGCTACTTCTCAAATATATGACCGTGTTTCACCTTTATCAGTATGTCATTTAAAGACATGGTGAGACGTAGAAGTACACCATCTTAATCTCATCAATCCGTAATCGGAAACGACATATACAATTTTTTTTATTTTTTTTTTGAAGATCTAACAAAATCCATCTAATATTTACTTAAGGTTAGTATAAGGCACCTAAGTCGGTGGACTCCACTTCCTGAGATATCCAGAATACGTCCCCAGTTCTATACCTCACATAACGAGTCAGTAAAGACAGTGTCACGACGTAAGGGTCGTATATTCACTTGTGTGGGTTATTGAAGAAATAAGTAAGTAGGTAACTATCTTTTGAAGTCAACAAAGGTATAGAACCGATAACAATTTATTACAACGTTACTTATACCTCCACTTTTATATAAAAACTCAATCACAAAATAAATCTGTTTATGGGTCTTCACCTTGATGATCCAGGATACCATCAATATAAAAAATAAAAGACTCCTTGGAGAGTTGACAAAAAGTAACACTAACGTGGTTAAATAAAAGGGTAGTTGTTAGTGTTCCAAGGGAAAGGAGGTGTAGAAGCGGTTACAAACGATAAAGAACAGAACAACTATCATCGGTAAGATTAAACGTCATTATAGAATAACATCAAAATTAAACGCAAAGGGACTACCAATTACTACAACTGTAGGAAGATCTAATGACTAAGTTAGAAGAATGATCATTAACCAGACAAGTGTAAAAGATAAATTAGTACTAAGACAGAACCATCCAACATATAAAGACACTTAAATAGGTAAAGAAGATCCAACAAGTCAAACAACTACATATTAAAAAGTATCGTCGAAGAATACTAGGAAACATAAATACGATATAGTAACATCATAAAGGAAAATATAAAGACTATAATACACTCAGGAGAAAAAGAACCAATTCAGACAAATTTCTGAACAGTTAAAGTAAATAGAAAAGTTTCTTGGTCGAGATTCAAACTTGAGGACATGACAGTAACACCAGAGATAAAGATACATTGGAAACAATAAAGGAAGGAAGATGATTGAAACTCAAAGTAAACAAGAAGAAAAAGACGAAGGAACTGTACATTTCAAACCACAAATAAAGTCTGAACAAAGGACTTCATCTATAAATAACGATACTTTAAGGGAGAATCTTGACGTAAACGTTGTAGGGGGTTTAAAACCATATAAAGGTAAAAACAAACAGACTTCCATAAAAGTTTAAAAAGAGAAATAAAGAAGAAACTGGGTAACCAAAAAATCATGATACAACAAATTACAGGTGTACAAAAAGGTCGAAAGAAGTACATCAATTAAAGATCAAAGTATGGCAACACGACCTTTTCTATGAACTATACTTAAATCGGGTGAATTTAAATAATTCTGAACAAAAAACTGGATTGTATAATGGATAGGATCTTTTACGAAATACACATGAACTCTTCTTACACATAAGACAACGAAAACCTACCTTACAAGACATACAATTAGAGTAAACGAGATTACACAGGAAACTCCGACTACAAAGGAATAACTAAAAGGTACACCTAGTAGATAGATAACTACATTCACACTAAAATTTTATGGGATATTGCGACCTGACCTTCTTTGTGTTCGACCTTAGTTCTAACGGCCCTCTTTATAGTCAGTGGAGTCTATACGTCTACTGTGGTGGGAATACCGTCTTTCACTTCTCCTTGATTTTTCGGAGAACTACTTTTACTTTCTCCTCTCACTTTTTCAACCGAATTTCGAGTTGTAAGTCTTTTGATTCCAGTACCGTAGACCAGGGTAGTGAAGTACCCTTTATCTACCCCTTTGTCACCTTTGTCACAGTCTGAAATAAAAAACCCGAGGTTTTAGTGACGTCTACCACTGACGTCGGTACTTTAATTTTCTGCGAATGAGGAACCTTCTTTTCAATACTGGTTGGACCTATCATATAAGTTTTCGTCTCTGTAATGAAACGGCTGATTCCAGGCAGATCAGTTAAGATACCAAAAAGCTCATCAGCACATACCTACACTCTTAACCTGACACTTCTTCCGACTCGCGGTTTCTTAACTACGAAAACTTGACACCACAACCTCTTCTGAAACTCTCAGGGAACCTGACTTCCCTCTAGGTTGGTCAGGTAAGACTTCCTCTAGTCGGGACCCTAAAGAAACCTTCCTTACTACGACTTCGACTTTGAGGTCATGAAACCGGTGGAGTACGTTTCCCAACTGAGTAACCTTTTCTGAGACTACGACCCTCCCTAACCCCCGTCTTCTTCCCCTGCTGGCTCCTACTCTACCGACCTACCGTAGTGCCTGAGCTACCGGCACTCAGACTCATTTGAGGTCCTCAACCACTACCTGTCCCTCCGGACCGTACGACGCTAAGTACCCCAGTGTTTCTCAGCCTGTGCTGACTCGCTGACTCGACTTGACTTGGTAATATAGACAGAGAATATGTGTAGATCTACACATATTCTCTGTCTTATACTTCGTTAACCAAACCAATAGAATTGCAGGTCCATGAACTAGTAAGTGGGGTTGTAAGTAAGAGAGAATAAGATCGTCATTTAGAAGTCTTAGAGACCCCCAAGAGAGGCCAGGAATTGGACACGAAGTCCACGTAAACCTTCCGTAGTCACAAATGCTAAAAGACCGGTCTTTTGTAAACCAAGTCCCTTACAGTACTCTGTCTGACTTTTCGGTCATTTTATGTTAGTTTACATGCGGACTCTTAAGTTCCTGCTCCGTCTCTACAAAAAGGGACCCGAACTAGAACCTCCTGATCTCGACGGTACCAGTAGAGGGGAATGATGGTAAACACGTGTCATTCCAACGGGTGTTTGTCTTTTACCCGGATTTCTATACATCCCTCTCTTTAGTTCGGGACCCTTCGGAAAACTCGAAGTNGAGGTTTCTTGACATATTCGAGAGAGACCCTCTATGACCGCTCGACATTGTTCTGTCCTCTAACGGTTCTACCATGGGTGTCGGACGTAACGAATTCTCGGCGAGGTCTCAGACGATCTACGCACCGCCACCCCCCGCCCCCCCCAGAGTGTGGACGGGGAGTCCGGTCTCAGGGTCCTGTTCGGTTCTTTGGAGGAAGTGTCTCTCTGACCGCCCAACCCCACCCCGTCGCAGTCAGACGACAGGCGTGTAAGGGGTCCGACCGACAGAAGGTTCCTGGACGAGAAACTAAACAGTGTTAGGACATCCTAGGTACTTACGTTCGTGGGGCGGGGGACAGGTGGTCTTGGTCCGCTAGTTTCCCGTAGGGGATCCGTCGTTGACGTTTGGACCCCCGTGACCTACGTTTTCGGTTCCGACCCCGGTTCACTTTTCGAGGGGAGGTCCTCTGTGACCGAGGAACCTCGCGTCGTTGTCCTTTCGGACCTCCATCACGGACAGGAGGTTCCAGAGACGTTTCCCAATGTCAGTCGGGGACCTACACATAAATTAATCTTCGGACGGGGAGTCCGGTGTAGGTACTACTATTCGATTATCCGGAAGAAGGGTCCCCTGAAGGGACCATCGAGTCGACCATTTCTTAGGTGGACGTTACGTCCTCTGAGATCAAACTAAGGACCCAACCCTTTTAGGGGACTTCTTCCCAATTCCATGGGTAAGGTCATAAGGACCCGAAGGAACCACCGAGTCTACCATTTCTTAGGTGGACGTTACGCCCTCTAGACCCAAGGTAACAACCCTTCTAGGGGACCTCCTACCGTACCGTTGGGTGAGGTCATAAGAACGAACCTCTTAGGGATACCTGTCTCCTCGGACCTCCCGATACCAGGTGCCCCAGCGTTTCTCAGCCTGTACTGACTTACTGATTCGTGAAGAAGGGTCTCTGTCCGAAGACCCAGACGATGGAGAACGACACGGGACTCCTCACCATCGATGAATTCTTGAGAAAGAGGAAACCAATGTCAGAACACTCTGGATGTCCACATTCGGGGTGACCAACGGTCTTCGACCACAATGTCTGCACAGGAGACCATCGTCGACGTTTTTAATCCCATACTCGAGAAAAGACCCATTATGACTAATAATGTCAGGGTGTCCTGGTCCTTACGTTCGAGACAAACGGAGGTCTCGGTCCATCAGTTCTCCATGGGTGACGGGGACCACCGTCAGTGTCTCTAGACCCGTGGTCTGCGTCCATTTTCGAGGGAAGACCTACTACGACCCCGAGGTCTCGTTTCCCTCTTACACTTCTACCGGGGGAGGGGTCGGAGGGAACGACATCTCAAGGTCGTCCGAGGATCTCCACCCACAATTAATCTACGGACGGGGAGCCCTGTTGTGAGAATAGTCGACCATTCAGAGGAAGTAAATTGAGTCCCGAACTAACCGCCGGAGGTTCGACCCAGGGCCTCACCCATCTCGACTCGTGTACGTGGGAAATTTTCGCACGAGAGTCCTACGATAGCAGGACACCCAGAGTCCTACACTCGGGACAAATGAAAGTTTCAATCTCGAAAACCCCCGAGGAGAGAGTCCACGTCCATGACTTTCCATTCAACAGGTTACACCCCGAGTTTCAAAAAGGAGAACCCCTCTTTAAGACCCAAAACTCAAAAGAAGATCAACACCGAGCGACACGCCCCTCTCCCCAAATATAACTCTGACATACAGAGAAAGGTATACCAAAGAAAGAACAAACGGTGAGTCGGATTGAAATCCAAAAGAATTCTCTTTTTGGACAGGTATACACCGAGATTTAAGTCACACAGATACCCTCCTCCAGTCAAACCCTAGAAGGACACAACGGTAGAACTTGTCATTGAAAAGATCTACCTTAAAATTTCACTTTTTCACTTCAACAAGTCAGCACAGACTGAGAAACGTTGGGGTACCTCACATCCGATGGTCCGAGGAGACAGGTACCCTAAAAAGTCCGTTATCATGACCTCACCTAACGGTAAAGGAAGAGGTCCCCTAGAAGGGCTGGGTCCCTAGCTTGGGTCCAGAGGGAGCATCTGTCTGCGAAATGCCAGACTCGGTCTACCTCAAAATTTGTGAGAAGTTTAGTACGTTGTCGAACGTCGGATGTCCAAAAATCTCTTTTAGTATCCTTTATTTGAAAAATTCATCGTAGTCACACTTTTCTTACTAGGACCTCCGTATTTTGTAACAGCTCAAAAAAGATTCACGAGGAACTCTGTAGTCCCGGAGTCACTAACTCTAAACTTGAGGACACTAGATGAATTATGACTGTTCCAATAAGATTCCCGAAACACGAGAGTCTGTACTCGTCGTAAAGTAATGGGATCTAAAGACGTCTTGGAGACTTTACGGTTCTCAGACGGACGACAAGGAGTCAATCCTCTTTATGACGGACCAGGTCGTCCAGCCTCCTGGAATGGAAACGTACCCCGGTTTGCACTTACACTTTACCATTCAGAAATATCGGTCTCGTAAACTTTACCGGAAAGTCAAGAATTAATCATCTACGAAAGACATGGTGACTGATGGACCCTCACTGTACTTCCTCTTAAACGGATCAAACGTCCCCCCGGACCCTCTCGGTAATAGTGAGTGTCACACAATCTTTACTTTCTAACTTCTTTTCTACTAATTTCGGGGTCGTCGACGGAAGTGTTTACTTGAAGTCCTCTTTATTCTTCAAATCACATTTACACCGTGATTTTTCAGAAGTACGACCTCGAACTACTTTAATTTCCGTTACGGTCCATTATATTTGGTAACAACTTAGAAAGAAAATAATTTTGACCCGATTTTGTTCCTCATCCTTAAACAGTCCACGTCATTAATGAAACCATGAAATGACTACTTTCGAGAGAACCCGTTTCGGGAGGAGAGTAGATAAAAGGTAAAGGAGTATTCAATCTGAAGGTCAACGATCTCCTCTTATTTATACTCGATTCTTCTCCCGTCGAAACGTCGGATAGATAAATACTTAATTTTAAAATTCCCATCACGACCACAACAAAAAGAGTAAGAAAGTCAACGGGACTTACTCTTTTAGAGATCTAATAAACCAGTTAATATGAGAACGCTCTTGACTCTTTGTATGTACAAATCACTGGTATCCTTGTCCTTCTTTTTGTGAGTCTGTAAACAATACACATTGGGTCCACAACGTAGAGTCCGCCCTCTACCTTCCTTTTATGGTCCCGTAATTACCACCCTAAGACAACTACCTGCCCCGGGACAAGGGAGGGATAAACTGGACTCTGGTTTGACACCACCTCCATTACTTCTATTATCACTGGAGGAAGTTTTCCAAGGTACGTGAGTGACGACGTGAGTCACGGAGCTGGGACGTTATCCGGTGACGGGTGGGTGTGGAGACGACCTCTGAGACCTGTGAGTGTCCGTTCAGACCCGGTCAGAGAACACTCCAACGATGAGGAAAGAGGACCCAGGGCCACATGTACTCCAAAACAAACACAGGAGGTTCTCTGACAAAGGGGTCAAGACACATTTAAGACATTAGTTCAGGGTGACCGGAGGTTTCAGTTTAAGAGAACTCTCAAGAGTCAGGGAAACGGTCTAGGGGTCCAACCCTTTAAACAACACCCAGTATCTTGAAAGAATTGTCACGCTCTTAAAGAAACCATATCAACAAGACGTCAGACACCCAGCAGACGAACCACCGAGATGCCACCCCAATTACCAGGTTCTCCCGAATACGGTTTCCGACACACTGATCTATCAACGTTTCCAGGTAAATCAGTTTCGACACCAAAAAGGTCATCAGTGCATACCTACATTCTCAACCTGATATTTCTTTCGACTCGTGACTTCTTAACTACGAAAACTTGACACCATAACTTCTCAGAAGTCTCAGGGAACCTGACGTTCCTCTAGGTTGGTCAGGTAGGATTTCCTTTAGTCAGGACTTATAAGTAACCTTCCTGACTACGACATCGACTTTGAGGTTATGAAACCGGAGGACTACACTTCTTGACTGAGTAAACTTTTCTGGGACTACGACCCTTTCTAACTTCCGTCCTCCTCTTCCCCTGTTGCCTCCTCCTCTACCAACCTACCATAGTGATTGAGTTACCTGTACTTAAACTCGTTCCAGGTCCTTTACCACTTCGTGTCCCTTCGGACCGTACGACGTCAGGTGCCCCAGCGTTCTCAGTCTGTGTTGACTCACTGACTTGACTTGACTTACCACCCTATTTTCTTTGACCATTCCTTCTCCACTGTTCAGATACTCC
Source organism: Capra ibex (assembly GCA_006410555.1). Taxonomy (NCBI): domain Eukaryota; kingdom Metazoa; phylum Chordata; class Mammalia; order Artiodactyla; family Bovidae; genus Capra; species Capra ibex. The sequence continues at coordinate 557,501 of SJYO01015487.1, read as the reverse complement.
AAGAACGACTAACAACAAAGTTTCTGGTGTTATGTCTTCATAGTGGACCTTCGAACAATCTTTACGTCGTAGACTCCGAAATGGGGTCTCTATGATTCAGTCTTAGACATAAAATTATAGCCCTCGACTAAGTATACTTGTAAGCCCAAATTCTTCGACAGATACCCGTCAGGAACTTGACCCACGACAGTTTCGGTCCCTCTGGATATGTTGGGTCCCCTATAATTGTCCAAGATTCTTCCGTAAATATCTCCCGTACGGTCACCTTCCTTAACGTGTAAGTCACGACCACTTCCGTCGTTGTCGACCTCGTTATCTGAAAGTGACCTTTAAAAATAAAAAATTTTAAAATAACTTCATATCAACTATTACACAATTGAAAACGACATGTCGTTTTACTCAGTCAATATGTACATGTATGTAAGTAATTTTTTTTTTTTTTGAAGGTAATAACAAACAGGGTCCTCTAACCACTAACCAGGATAACGATTTGTTATCCTGGAACAACAAATAGGTAAGAGATTTATTATCAAAGGTAGACGATTAAGGTTTGAGGGTTAGGAAAGGAGGGAGTGACTGGAGGACAGAGACGGAGACGGAGTATCTATACAAGTAAACACAACATCTGTCCTTTAAAAATATCAATTCCGTTCTTTCGAGAGACGAAATTCCTTGCTTTACCACATTATCATCCTTTCCTCAATTCCGAGAAACGTCATACAAATGAACAATACTTTTTTTCCGTGACCCACTAGGTTCGTTCCCGTGATACCTTCTCACACTCCACACCTCGATGGCCTTTATCTTCTCTGTGAGTCGTAGTCTATTATATTGACCACTCTGTGAGTCGCTCGACCCACATCGAGTCCTATTTCTAGACGACGAATAGTGAACAACGATTATCGAATATATCGATCCATCTCAATTGTTACTTGGATCTGGTACCAGTAGCTACAATTAAGAATTATTAAATGATATATAGGAATAGATAAGGGTGTATGTGAATTTAATTGAGAGTTTGAGATGTATTAAACAATTAATTACCCAAAACGAAGAAAAGTTCACACCCGAATAAAGGGTCGAAAATATGTGACACTGAAACTAGTGGACATAGAATCGGAGTTAACGGAGTCAAAGAAGTCGACATTTTACTCCTATTGTCATTACGAGTAGAGTATCCAAACAAACTCTAAATTTACTTAATCATGTACAATAAACAATTTTTCTCGTGGACTGTGTATTAATCCCGAATTATTAATAAACATTTCAGAACTTTATTTTCATAGGTAAGTCCATCAAATTCGTCTCTATCTATTTGGTTCTCCTAAATTGGTCGTAACCGTTAGTGAGACGATCCTGTCTAGTGTAGCAGTCTATATAATCCACGAGATCTGGAATTTATACCCAGACAGACAAGATTCAACGAAGTCAGTGCAGACTGCAAAACGCTGGACTACCTGACATCGGGTGTTCCGACGAGACAGGTACCCTAAGAGGTCCGTTCTTATGACCTCACCAAATGGTAAAGGAGGAGGTCTCCTAGAAGAACTGGGTCCCTAACTCAGAGAATACAGAGGACGTAACCGTCCGTTCAAGAAATGGTATACTCTTCGGGGATTTATTCCCATTCTTGTATTTTCAATCTTTCCCAAACTTATCCGTATTGAATTTACATAAAAATATATGGACTCCTTACTTGAGGGACCTTTACCTTTTAGGTAATCAATAGAAACGAAGGCCTTTAGAGTAGGTAAAAGAACCCAGGGAAAATAAGAACGAGAGAAACTGCCGGTTCAGGTGTGATCATCAAGAACCTATCACTATCAACTTCATAACACCAACTTAAAGTGTCAGGAATTTTTGACTCTTTAATTTGAATTAAACTTCGACATAGTACGTAGAACTAGACTTACTGTCCTTCTGACCTTATGTTAATACTACTCCATTTTAACATGTTATAAATCCTAGTTGACTTAGAGTAATTCTTACTCGATAAATACGAATTTTGGTCGAAGTTACTTTTTCAATAAGAGTAATTAAACGTTATCAAAGAAAGACTTCTAAAAGGAGGAGACAAAGGGGAAAAGGAAAGAACTCCCCGTAAAGACGTTCCTTACAGTGATACTCGTGGTAAAAACCATCCGCTATTGTCATTATAGGTTTTCGTTACGCATACTTATCGAGAGTAACTTCTCCGTCTTGTTAATACATTTCATTCAAATTGGACACAAGATCTGAGCCATAGACTTTTCAAAGGAAGACCAGTACCGAGACGGGACTGTGACGACTTGAGAACAAGGAGGTTCCGAACCCCAGGGTAGACACTTTAGACTTGATTTTAAACTTAGTGTATAAGTTGGTTGAATTTTAAGATCCAGAGGTACTAATCCTGGGATGTGTTTTCTTAATACTTTTCGTAAAGATCGGTTAATCAATTTAAATTGGACCAAATCCTTTGAACCCCGAAGGACCTGACGTTACACTCTGGACCCAAGTTAGGAACCCAACCCTTCAAGGGGACCTCCTCCCGTACCGTTGGGTGAGATCATAAGAACGGACCTCTTAGGGGTACCTGTCTCTTTGGACCTCCCGATATCAGAGTTTCTCGACCTGTACTGACTCACTGATTCGTGTGTGTCCTCTTGACCCCAGTCCTTGGTTGTACTCTGATGGGACCCCTCTTTACGTTCAGAAAGGGACTTATATTATGAAAGGAACCGATTTTCATTAAAGACTCTTATTAAAGAAAAGGACTAAAAGGAAGTCAGGTCCCGGTACAACAAGCCGGAGAAACATTGTTACTTAAAAATATGAGGTTTGACTGAAAGAACGTAGACAAGAGAGAGATGATAACTTCTACGACAACTGTCAGATATGTTTGGTCCTCTTTCTCCAGAAACTCTACGATTACATAATGTGAACCTCAGGAAACCGGGTCCACCGGATCGAAACCGTTCTTCCTGCACCGTTTCAACGTCCTTCAGGACTCGGTCGTCCCTAATGACATTAACTTAAGGACCCGTCGGGGAACGACGAAAGGTTGGGTCCGTGTGTAGAAACGGAAAAAAAGATAAAAGAAAGACCGAAGGTACTTATTAGACGTCTCACAGGTGTCAACCGTTTGTCTTTTAGTTAACCACGAATATAGAAGAGATTAAAGAGTAACAGTTCGTGAGTGTCCCGGAACCATCCTTTATTTGATTGAGAAGATGGACAAAACTGTTTTGTTTCTCTAAGTCCCACTTTCTTTGTTCATTTTAAGATATCGACTTGAAGGTAAACACATAGACATCTCATGTCACAAAAGGTTTTAATGTTTAATAATTACATTTGTTATTAAATCAAATTATACAATAGAAAAAACTCGAGATGATGAAAAATTTAGATGTAAAATCACAATACACTGTATCTGATACCCATAATATTGATTTATCTTCTATCCCTACTGATTTATTTTAGTATTTCATGTACTCTTAAGGATTCGGAAACTTTGTACACATACTTCTCAGATCACCTGTATACAATCCACGAGTTCTTTATCAATTACCCACTTTCCTTAAAGGGGTTTGTCAAGAATAAACACAAAGATGGATGGTTGTCGAATCCTCTGTTAGACAAAATATAAATGGATACGGTAAGTTAAGACAAAGTAAAAGTTTTTCAAATTCATTATATAAGAATGACGTGTGGATAGTCTTACCGATTTTAATTTTATAACTTTCATGGTTTACGACTACTCTTACATCTCGTTATCCCTGATATTAGGTAATAACTACTTTACCCCTTAACAGATCGTTGAGATCTTTTACCGAACCGTCAAAAGATACTTCCTATGTGTGAATATTCTGAGTCGTTCACATGAGGATCCACAAACGGGTTCTCTTTACTTTTAAACACAAGTATGTTTTTGAGATGTGTTTACAAATATCATCGACATAAGTATTAGTGGGGTTTGATCTTGGTCGGATTTACACGAAATTGACGACGTAAGTACATTATCTTATGATGAGTCATTATATTTCCTCGTATAAAAACTACGTACATTAATTAACGTGTTAACGTTTCCGTGAGACATCTTACTTTCTTCGGTAGTAGTCTTCCGATGTATGTCGTACTACAAGAGTTCCTCAGTCTTGATGTCAATTGGGACTTGTTGTTCCCTAATCCCCACGATTGGTGGGGGAAGGTCAATTTTAGTCTTATATTGATATCAGTCGGGAAGAGTGGGTACCAAAACGTAGACGTCTAAGTTCGTTTGAACACATCACGATGTCATAAATGATAATTTTTTAAGTACATATTCACCTGGTGTACATATTAAACTTGGGTACGTCAAGTTTGACATTGACGACAAGTTCCCAGTTGACATCTCATTACCTCTCATCCAGTCACCAACGGTCCCCAAACTCTGTCCCTCTCGTTACCCCTCCAAAACCCACATTACTTCGACAAGACATAGGACTGACACGACCACCAATGTACTTGGGTACGTACACGATATTAAGTATTTTGACGTGGAGTTTTTTCTCGGTTAAAATTTCACTTTTTGTGTAAGAATGACTTCTGATAATTTGTTATCCCGTTACACTTTCATTTTACCCCTCAGAAGTGAGGAACGGAGGGATTGAGTTAGGTCTCGAGAAAAGTCTCGAGAGAGACGTCAAGACGTCCGACTCTCGACGACCCCTCATGTAGTGGAGTCCTCGGTGTACTGGAACTAAACACAGGGTCGGGGAAGTAAATGAGTTGACAAAGAAACACTGGAACCCGTTTAATGAATTGGAGAGACAAAGAGTAAAAGGAATACATGTTTTACCACGAATAGTGTCAGACCATCCGTAAATGTACTGTTCGTGAATCCGTAAAAGATAAAAATGACATCCTTATATACTGTACGTGAGTATCCAAACACAATAAACATAGCAAAACTACGGAGAGAACAAGTACACTGTAATGTAATAATGGAAAGGAACAGTCATATACTTCCAGAAGGGTTGAAGATACTTACGGTTTACGACGTGTCATCATCAGACAGTATACATACTTAATTGTATATAAATTATAACGTATAAATATTTATATAAATTACGTAATTATAATCCAAATTTCAATATATAAGAAAAATTCCCGAAGGCACCACCGAGCCTGTCACTTCTTAGACGAATGTTACACCCTCTGGGTCAATCCTATGGACTCAACCCTTCTATGGGACATCTCCCTTTATTACAAAAGTGACTACTTCCGTGGGAAAAAAAAAAAAAATTGACTTTGACCGAATAATGAATTTTTTTAAAAAGAGGTGGTTAAGCTAGGGTCATACGAACGTTAGAGGATCCTAAATAAGTCTCAAGTAACGACCACGGGAAAGGAGGGAAGAGTAGACAAATAAGGAGAAAGAGGAAATTTTTTAGAAAAGGTATTCAAGACACCCGAAAACCCCTCCGTAACCCTCACTCTACACCAAAGTCAAGTGGTAGTGCTTGGTCTTCGAGAATGGGAGGATTGGAGGAAAGAATTTTGTCAGGACGCTCAGTCCCCTTCATGACTCCGTCTTCTAAGGTTACCAATCCCTTCTTTCCATTGAGTTCGACCTTTTAAACTCACACTTAAGACGAATGGGTAGGTAGTCGACCGACTTCCACCCGTAAGTGAAATATAAGAGACCAAGAGTTAAAGAAGTCGACACTTTACTATTACCAATCTGACCTTCTTGAGATTTTAAGATACAATACAGGTAAATGTTTTACTACTGTGATACCAAGTGTCTTTACTTTACTAAACGGTCGCCAGTAGGTCCTTCATTCGACATCCGAACTCAGAACTCGTACATAGAAACCTAAAGTTCAGTACAGTGGGACTCGTCACGGTGAAGTCTTCGACTCTTACTGCCTTTGTGGAGAGAGACTCACAGTAAAGGATGGTGCACACCTACACCCACACACAGGTGTGTGTCTTCGACAGGGTCCTCCACCGGAACACCGGGTCGAACCCAACCGGGTCGTGGCTCCTCGATGGGACATGTCTACCACCCCGCCGACGAACGTGTCACCAGCCCGAAGGGTCACGACCTCTCGTACCGACTCGAGTAAGACTTCAGCAAGACTGTTGTAAGGAGAGGACCGTCGGTACATGAGAGAGGAGGTCAGGACACGTTCGTTTACCGAAACGTCGTCGAAACGGGTCAGGACCACATTCACTTCGCGTGCGTAGTCCGGACACGTAAACACACGTAAAGAGAAAGAACTTAGAAAGGTGTCTCAGAAAAAGTCTGCAGTAAAGGAGGAAAGAAGGATACCTAAAAGGGAAACCCAACAAACTCATCAAAAAGAAAAATCAGTTACAGTCCTAATAAATAAAAAAAAATTAAGGGCTGTTTTAGGGTGTTGAGGAGACTTGTGTGTTTCTTCGTTTGTCCTTTAGTCTGGTTGTTTCCGAACGTAGGACTCTCAGGGAACCTGACGTTCCTCTAGGTTGGTCAGGTAAGACTTCCTCTAGTCGGGACCCTAAAGAAACCTTCCTTACTACGATTTCGACTTTGAGGTCATGAAACCGGTGGAGTACGCTTCTCAACTGAGTAACCTTTTCTGAGACTACGACCCTCCCTAACCCCCGTCCTCCTCTTCCCCTACTGTCTCCTACTCTACCGACCTACCGTAGTGCCTGAGTTACCTGCACTCATACTCACTTGAGGCCCTCAACCACTACCTGTCCCTCCGGACCGCATGACACTAAGTACACCAACGTTTCTCAACCTGTACTGACTCGCTGACTTGTCTTGACTTACGTAATTTTCACGAAGAAGTTGTGATAGTGTAGTTGAAGATTAATCCCCTATCAAACGAACAAAGAATGTACCAAATTCTTAGTTCGTACGTAGATTAAGGTGTACAGAACTTAAAGAAAACTTATACTCTAAGACCTTAAAAAAAAAATTGAATTTTTAAAAAATAAACCGACGTACCCCAGAATCAAAACCGTACACCCTAGATCAAGGGACTGGTCCCTAGTTTGGACCCGGAGGACGTAACCCTCGAGTCTCAGAATCGGTGACCTGGTGATCCCTTCAGGGACTCGAAAACATTAAGACTAAACATCGAAGTAAGAAAGACCAGATGAAGAGGTAAAAGACCAAAACAGTGAAAGGATTCAGAATATGTCAATGTGGGAGACCTGTTGAAAAACCAATGTGGTCTGGTCGACCAGAGTTGAGACCGGTCTATAATCTTAGTGAACCCCCAAATTAAGTACAAACAACCTAAGATCCACATATATATAAATTTGTATGGAGTTCACTGAACATGTATTTCTCTTCATTCTTTACCTATCGTAAACATTCACCGTAGTTGAGGAAGGAAAGAGATGGATCGATTAGATCGGAAAAGGAGAAAGTCCTTAAGAGGTTAACTTTTATCCTCAAAGGTGACGCACCACCAACCGAAAGTTCTGAAACTATACTGTTACGTAAATAGTGGGACCATAACACCATAGGTGGGATGTCCGAATATCTGTGAGAATCTTCAGTGTTCTACTTGTGCTCTATGTCGTGCTAAAAAACGAACGAAAAATAAAAGAGATATAGTGAGTAAATATCAAAACTTCTTCATCTACTTAATACATCCTAAAAATCTGAGGAGTCATTTTACTCTTCCCCTTTCCCTCGAGATCAAACGTATTTAAACATATCGTTCTTTCATACGTGTAAAGTCTTATACACTATAGTCATAAACTTTACAAAAACTCAGATCAAGAAAAAACTTATGAAGCCCCATAGGACCGAGATTTCTGTGTTCCGTAAAACGTGTCCAACACACAAATTCGAGTGCCCTTCTCTCAGGATTTCGTATGGAAGGTACAGGTGGAAGACAACCCATAACTCTTTTGAGAAAGGGAAGTAGATTCGTGGACACAACTTAAACCATCGACACCACAAACCTGACTAAGTCGTCATTAATTAGAGGTCCGATTAATCCTCGAGACAACAGTAAAACGATCTACATTAATTTGACGTATCGACCTCTTTCAACCCCTTGATGCCAAAGGTTCTTTTGAGAAGGGACATTGAACCGTTCCTCGAGTTCTCACTGTTGTATTAGTCGGTTAATTTATATTCGACCTTCGGACTACAGGAAGTCCTACTCAAATGTCCTTCTTCTGTTTGCACACAGGTGTTCTCCGTGGACGACAAAATGGCGACGGAAAAACCTTTCACGAACCTCATAAGATCTCCAAAAGGGAGTAATTAGGAAAAATACCGAAATAATTTGTCCTTCGTCTTGTTTGTAAAATCAGGGAAAGTTTGTCTTCTCTACCAATTATAGTACTTCTAGCTGATAACAACAGTTCCTCGTATCACTGGTACCCGATCTTCTTTAAAGTTATCACATAAAGGAAATTTTTACACTAATAGATGTATCTAAGGATATCGTTAGTGGTCTATATATTCTATTATGAGTGTGTTCCTATTCTTAACCACTTATTTAAGAGATTCACAAAACCCCCGGTTCCAAGATAAGGCAAAAAAGTAGATCTCATTCCTCTATGGTATACAGTTCACACTGTTTTTATCCACAACGACTTAGTGTGACCGGAACCAGAACAAATCTTTCCTGGTAAAACTTCTCTACTCCTTTTTCCAGGTAGACCAGACGTAAAGGTATTTTTGGTCGGAACCATTGGACAAACCGTTTATTCGTCATCCGTAGGTTCCGGACTACATCCATCTTTCTACAACGTTAAAATTATCAAAAATTTTAAAATTTATCTAAAATTAAAACATTAAAATTTATCCAAAATTACGAAATGAACTCGAGATTAGACTGAGAAACTCGTATGTGTGTCTTATATGTCAGTTCCTCTTTCGTAAATCTCGTACCCTATCGATGGCAGTGACCACACAAAGGTTTTCGTACACATCCACACATATGACGGGGGTGGTCCCTGTGAGTTCTTGAGTCCTAGACCCCTCCGTGTAGATGAGTATGTCTATCTCAAAATATAACAACCTATAACAAGTATCAAAATATATACCGTTCCCTAAGAGTAAATTTTATCATTTCTTATTTAAAGGTAAACTTTTATTTAAAGAGTTATTTTGACGTTTAGTATATTAACAATTTATTTATTACTATACCCCCTACACGTCCATCTCCGTGTTAATACTTTCCACCGTGAACTTATCGATTTTCAACCTTTTGTCCCCGAAGATAAATAAATGGTACCAACAGTCCCCCATCTCCAACTGAAGGTTCCACGTCCCTTTTTAAAAGTCCTACAACCTTGATAAGAGACAGAAGTGACACCACCACCAACGTACTGATATATGTAAACAGTTTTGAGTATCTTGACATACGATCTTTCCCACGTAAAATGACTGACATTTAATATGGAGTTATTTGGACTGACTTCTTGTTTATCTACAAGAATCAAAAGGTATTCTTCTTAATGGTCATTTTGTACTTTATTGTCAGTTTGGTTTTACTTTCTGGTGTTTATGGACGTTTAGTGAAGAACTCCCACCTCTCTCAGTCCGAGTTGAAAGTTTAACTAAATGGAACTATCTGTCGGAGAATTAGACATACAGACCTCACCTTTACAGTTCACATATGAAAATTTGTTTGACAAAAGTAAGTTAGTAAAACAAAAGTAAGTACTGATCTAAGTAAAGTCGGGATGACGAGGAGTAACAAACTTTTTGAATAGTACCGTTTCTCACCAAAGAGACCAACCCATAATATAATCATTTACGACAATTACTAACGGGACATCGTCAAAAAGGTATGTTTTCTGTGAGATCAAAACCCTGCCAATCCTTTAAGGAATCACACCTTTACTACCTCTTTAATCCTTGTATATTTAGAAACCTCTATTACATGAAGTCTTACCGGTTGAAAAAGGGGGGGTTGAAAAATTTATCACACTGGTCCATGTCTCTCCCGAACACCGGGGAAAATGGAAAGTACAGAAGGACAGAGACACGAGTAGTACGACGACGATTCAGCGAAGTCAGCACAGACTGTGACACGCTGGGGTATCTGCCGTCGGGTGGTCCGAGGAGACAGGGACCCTAAGAGGTCCGTTCTTATGACCTCACCCAACGGTAAAGGAAGAGGTTGCGTACGTACGTACGATTCAACGAAGTCAGTACAGGAAAAGATACGTTGGGGTACCTGTCGTCGGGTGGTCTGAGGAGACAAGTGTCCTAAGAGGTCCGTTCTTATGACCTCGTTCAACAGTAAAGGAAGAGGTGACACGAGTAGTATGACATACCATTAAAAACCGAGTGGAACCACAGAAATCGGACACTCAAGGAATCCTCGTTCTCTGCATAAAGTAAGTAAAAACGTACAATAAAAGATCGTGTCACAAATATCCTTGATTTTTAGTAAAGACTTACTTATTCACTTTTGAATACCGAAAGATTAATATGATTTACTTAGTAAAGATACAATTTTACCCGAAAACGTTTCTCGATCCGTTCACCGTACTTAATACTCTACGGTCGTACCTGTGCACTCCGGTAACAGATACTATGACATGCACATCGAAAAGAACCTCCGTCCACCGACCTGAACTTCTGGAGAACTTTGTAAAAAATCAAGGACCAACCTATTTCATTCTTGACGTGTTTCGAAAATTACGTAATTCATTCTAAACAAATTCCATCATATTATTACTTTTTTCAGTAAATTCAGTGACTACGTAAAAATTTCCAAGGAGATGGAACGTTTATATTACATAATAGTTTCAATACACGTAAAAATATCTGTGACAAAAATATCCTGATTAACTAAAAGAAAACTTCGTTTCCAAACAACGGTAAAGTCTAGTAAGGGACTAAGTTTATTCTCTATAGAAAAGGAACACCGAAAAGTCCCTTCAGAAAATTTCATTATTGTACTTTCAGACCATTTACCTATCAGATCAAAAGTATTAACATAGACAACACTAAGTTCCTGAGTAAATTCTAAAGATAATTAAAAAGAACAAAACACCGTTAGTGTCGGTACAAGTGGAAGACTTTGGATACTGTACAAAAAATATAGTGCCTTCCGTCGTGAGTGGAATCGTTCGGGAGTCCTAACAAATAACTAATGTCTGAGTCAATTAAGAGTTTACCACGTTTTGTCAGTTCTAGCCGAGGAAAACCAACTAGATATTTTCCGGAACGTCCTATGACGGGTGAAGACATCGAAGTAAAGTGTTAAATAGATCCGAGACAAAGGAAAGTGTGTATCATAAATGGTAGTAGAGTGAATAGGGTCCGAATGACTAGTTATGTAGTTAATTGTTTATAAACGACTCATGGAAAACACCACCCACGTACCACAAACGGAACGAGTCCTCTGTAAAGGGAAAGTATACTATTGATGTGAATCCAAAGGGAACCCACTTGGAGGGGGATGTCGAGAGTCAGTACACGAACCCTAAAAGGTCCTCGAGGCCGTCCTCCGTGTACTGAGTCTAACCGGTCAGTCACATAGGGTAGGGAGACCGGGGTCACCGAACATACTACTACCTGTATGTTGTATTTCGTCAGATGATCCTTATTTAAGATACTGAAAACTGAATTTGATACCCCTTCTCTTCGAGAAAGAGGGTTCTAATGATTGGTCCACGTCATAAAGACCCCGATAGAAATTAGGGTGATAATCTCCTAGAAACTTCTTTCTTCGATTCTAGGTCTCGGTTCCTCATCTATTTCTTTAAGAATGCAGGAGAAATTTTTCGGACTAGATGGACACAGACTTCGGCTATAGTCCAATGTGTACATGAAATCTTATATGGCTTAAAGACAGGAATGTGAGTACTTACGTTTCTAGGACCTTTTATGTCTAAATACCAAACGTTCCCAAATATATTATTTAGTCTTTTTTATAGTATAGTTCAATCGTAATAAGAAGTTTTCATACGATAAAAAGACAGATAGGGACTTTAATAGGGAACTACAGTTCTAACAAACGTATATAGGGGAAGAAGTTACTATTTAGAAGATAAACGGAGGAACGAGAATTATAGATCATGTCACGAACGTGTACCTTTTAATAAGTTATTCGAAAGTAACTCAAATAGACTTTTCTGTTGATTGATTACTATGAGTCCCTAAATACCATGTTCGGTCTACTCATCAAATCTGGTGCTGTAGGATAACAAAATACAGTTTACCGTAAAAAAACCAGAAAACCCGGTCCAGAAGTAAGATTTCCGATCGTAATCTACGAAACACAAAACAAAACGAAAAAACTCGTTTCGATACCGATCTATGATCTGTCTCCTTCGAAACAACCCTATCTTGCTCCCCTTAACTCTCTGATACCGAGGTCTCTTAAACAAAATGTTCCTTATACGAAGTAATAGTTTTATTATAATTTAATGGAACAAGTGAATAGTTGAAATGAGACTATTTGGTATTTTAGAATTAAAATTATTTATTTTCTCTTTCCTTCTGAGTGAGGATTATTAGTTTTCATATACGTTATTATTAGTATAGAACTAGTATTAGTAACAAAAACTGGAAGACATCGAGTTTACTGAGTTGATGAAAATACATCAACCATCTTTGTAAGACAGTGATCATTAGTCTTGGTTTACAGGACTATTCCAGACTAAGAAAGAAATAAGGGTCTTAACACTTAGAAACAAAAAGGACCTGGTTTGATTTCACTTGAAGTAAGGACAGACTAGAAAGGGGTAGAAGTTTTCACCTTCGAGGAAACAAGTTCCATTCACTTGGTCCATAGACGTGACTTATAAACAAAGAAAATATAAAATTAACTATGTCTGTATCTACCAGAAGAATACTCTAACGTATGTTTTGTTACAAGTTTTATTCGTATGTAAGTATCGATTCTAAGTCTCTTCCTTGACTTTTATGTACTGACTACAAATTTGAGACATAAAAGTAGAACCCAATACAGTAAGACATCCTACACTTTATCACTACCAATTTCAAACTATTAAGGAAAGACACCAAAATAAACTATTTATTGTAGTATCCAAAAAGTATTCTCTCCCTGGGGACTTTAGTCTGTCTGAATTCAAACTTAGGGTCGTGGTGGTAAACGGTCTCAAGAACTAACATCTGTTCAGTGAATTGAAATAGACCGGACAAAGGAGTAGACAAGGAGTACCTCAACGATTCACAAATTCAACGTATTCATAAGATTACAAACACTCCAGTTTCGTGTCACCATCATCATCATCAGTGATGTGTAATCGACCTTATCATTAATGTCATGTCGGAAAGGAACATAGGGAGGATCCTGTGCACCACATCCCTGTTAGGGTAAAAAGGACTCCAACTTGCCCGGACATCGACCGATCCGTGGGAGAGAGAAGTGTAAGGCGGACACAAGGAAGTCTCTCCGTATATCCAAACTTGACCCACAGGAAGGTCTTACTCCCTTTTGTCGAGAAGTCAAGTCCCATCTGGAGATCCTTTGTACTTCTACTGTTTATTATATTTTCTTGGTCGGGGTTTACACCAGTTTAACACTCATATTTGGATTACAACCAAAAGTACATCGACTCAAAAAAAAAAACAATTTCCTTAAGATTGTTTTGATCAAAACTAGGTTCATCAACTGGGTCACAGTATGTTCTTTATATCTACAATGACCTTGACTTATCAAATAACGATCTTATTATTGCTGGGGTTCTCCTTCTTAAACCAAAGAACAAATTAGAGTCGAGGATTTCAACATGGACCTTACATTCTCCACGAGTTATACATTAATAACTTATTTACTCACTTACGACGAATTTTTTTGTCTTGTCCACCTAAACCCGACGTACATTCACACCATTTACACCGGTACATTTTATTTGATCTACCTTCGTGGTACCAACTCAGTCCTTCGTCCTTAAGGACAAGAGACTTCTCGAGGTTCTCAACCAAGTTGAGGGTAAAGAGGTTCTAGTGTGGTCAAATTGAAAACTTTTCTCCTGTCCGGTCTATATAAGACTCCAACTTTCCAAGATCTTGAGAGGACCTTTTGAGGTATAGACACACTTTCTTGAAAGGAGTAGACCCTTGAACCTCTTGAAACGGTCCGTTGTGTTTATAAATAGGAATCAATTAGAAAATGGGGGTTAGTACGGAATTCTGTCTAAAAGAACGAGGTGTAGGTAAAAAAAGACTGTGATGAAACCACGTTCGATGGACAATGGCACACGTCAACTATTACTGGGGTCACTATAATCAAGTATCAAAAGGAAGTGTCTCTCGTCCTTTGTCAAGGAAAAATTATAGACCCGGTATACATTTATCGACTTACTTTAGTAACGAAAGATAGACGTCTGTTTTTTCAAAACGATTTCACAAGTGTCTATTATGACTTAAAAACATACAGGGTCTAGTAGAAGTCCTATAATTGTACTTGACACTAAGGTCAAAGAAAATCTTTTATCATATCATCCAGTTTCATGAAGAAGGGAAATACACTTATTACGAAATAAGTAAATTTGAGGATTACACTTTGTTCTTATAAATAATTTTCTAAAGTACCTTTAAACCCCATTTTTTGTCACGAGTAAAATATTAGTCAATCTTTATTTTACCATGAATAAAACCCTTTCTTAAAAGAATAATGGTACCACCCGATGACTGTGAAATCCTATTCCATTGATTATATTATTAACTGATATAAAGACAACGGTTTTTAAAAACTTTTACCTGTCCAAAGTACGATTTGTCAGATTACATATACTTCGGTTTCATGCTAAAAAGAACAAGACAATGTATGATCTACATCATAGTCTTCATTTGGTGTCGGATATTCAGGCGTAGTATCGATCTTATGTAGTGTCCTGCCGTATTAATCTCCTGTTCATACTTGGTTACTTTGGGTGTCTCATCTTTCTATGGTAATGTCTAAATTTCTAGTATGTAGTAGTTTTCATGGAATACTATAACTACTTTGGCTTTCTGGATCGAGTGACTTTGGTTAAATTAATGTAACATATACATTTATTTTCTGTCATCCAGACGACTTTAATTCTACTGATTGTATCGTTTTCTAACGCCACGAGAGATCAAACGAAACTTCCATATTAAATACTTCTACGAAATTCCAGTATACATTATGTTTACTGTCAAAAAGATCTCTATATAAACACGAGACATCCTAAGTACTCATTATTACGGACCTCGCGAGGTTGTTTCCATCAACGTACTTAATTACCTCGATAGACCCGTAGTCAGGTTATTTTTACAACCGACGTACGAAGGAACTCCCCTTTCCTATAACTCTTGTCCTATCGATATTCGTTGACTACGACCAATTTATCTTGTAGAAGGAAAAAGAAAAGGCGAAGGCGAACGAAAACTTGACAGTCGACACACGGAAACTCTCTCCTTCTTTTTCTGAAGTTCCCCTTTCAAATGAAATTTCTCAGTCAAAAGTTCATTACATTAGGAGAAAACCTATCTGACTACAACTCATACTAATCGTTTGGGAACTATTATTTCAGAGACGTAAATTACGACCATAGAGTCTGGATACGACATGTGAAAGGAATTCTAGTTTCATGTTATACATTAAGAATTAAAGACACGTTGACATATAAACTTATGGAAATAAAACGCAACCCTTGTTACCCTTATTTACCTCAGTCAATTGATCCAGATTAGCCTTCTTAAGGAAAGAGAGAACCGAACCAGAAGGTACCCCTGTATTTCCTTATTTTTGACGCCCCGGATATTCTTGAAGACACAAACTGAACGGTTAGTATTTATCTTCGGTTGACCTACAGAAATTCGCTAACCATTACCCGTACCTTCTTTTCTGGTACCATACGTTATCGACTTGACCCACCTCACAGTGAACGAAAAGTCTTGACCAGACCCCCAGAGAAAGGTAAATATCGGTACTGTGCCTACCTCCGGTTTAAGTCGTAGTAAATTTAGGTAGGAATAAGACTGTGAAAGATCGGTACAATGAGTCCCGTCCACCGGATTGAAGAGACTCATGGTGAAAAATTTAGATACGTTAACCTTTTTATCTTGAGAGGAGCTACAGAGCGTTAGGAAAGGACTCTGAGACTACTTTATTACATACGTCTGCACAAAACGAGCAATACCTTTTGATACGGTAACACTTCACACCCATAATAAAAGGAGTGATTACCTTTCGAGGGACTCCCAAATATGGAAAGTATTTGGAGAAGGTCGACGGATGAAATAGAGGGTTTGTGAGGAGGAAACCGAGAAGGAAGAAAAACAAGATTAATGTAGGTCCTCCTTCGGAGGTAATCCTTAATTACTCGAAATCATGGAAGTAAACGGTAGACGAGGGAGCAGGGGAAAATTGCTTACTTCCACACAGAGTCGGAGTTCTGGAATGTAACTGACATCGGTCCGTCTACCCTCACTAAGTCTACTCTTTCTAAGAAATAAGGTACCATACTTCCAGTGTAAACCTAAACGACGACGAAAACCTTCGGTCTACCGTTGATCTTCCACTCTTCTCGGGGACAAATCTCGGGACGATACCTTGTGTGTCCGGGGTGACCGTAAGCAAATAAGTTCGTCTGTAAATAAGTAAGTTAATTGTAAATGACACACAGACAATACACGGTCTGTGATACGATCTACCACTCCTATATTTCAACTTACTCTATCTGAGAAGGAACTTAACGAATGTCGGATGACCTCCTCTATTTATGTACATGAGTCCATTAATATCACATTATAAATACGAAATTATTACAATATCGTGACTCAAATCCAAACTTATACCGCTTTCAATCTTCTCGACTCAATGAGAGTGTTAAACCCGAAAAGTCTCTTTCCTGACAAGAGATCAAGGAAAGTACAGTCGTTTCCCTTGATCCAACACCTGGTCATTCATAGATCGACTATGGGGGTTAAGATGTTGAAAATTTTAAATGAGGATGGATACGACACAAGTCGGACCCTTAGTGGATCTTATATTGACGTCATAACCTTTATGAACGTGTACATCTCTTATTTTAGAGGGGTAGAGATAAGTAGTATTGACACACGGTAGATAACAAATTACTTCTCATACCATCAATCCCAGGAATTTCTTTTGTCTACCGTGTGTTTTGACAATACTTCCACACTCATATTGGGGTATGTTTGCTAACACGTCCTTAGACCCCTATCACCGTCGCCTCGACTTCGTTTAAGATACAGGTCTCCTCTTTTCTCTCCCTAGTCAAAGTCCTTGGGTCGTCTTTCGTCAGAACATCTTGACCAGAAGAACTCTCCATACCATTGGAAGTCACCTTCCAATATCGGGTACACCTCCGACAGACCACCCCTCTCTCAGTCCCATTGTTTACGACACTGAAATGGAAGGCGGAGGGAGGGTATACAGAGAGACTCTCATGTTCAACGACTCAGTACAGACTGAGAAACGCTGGGATACCTGATATGTCAGGTAACTTAAGAGATCCGGTCTTATGACCTCACCCATCGGAAAGGGAAGAGGTCCCCTAGAAAGATTGGGTCCCTAACTTGGTCCAGAGGGTGTAACACCCGTCTAAGAAATCGTCGACTCGGTAGTCCCTTCGGGATACAGAGAGAGTCCGAGAAGTATCGAGTCTGGGTCAATCTCCCAGACCCTAGGACATTCGGAGTGGGTACGTCTAGTGGTCTCTCCCCACCTCTCCCCTGGACCTCCCGTTTGTCTTCTATTGGTGGGTCCTCCCAAATCCTAGGAATGGACATTGTATTTCCGCATTCTTACGTCTTAACGGATGAGGGGTTTCAATGAATACATATATACATACACATATATATCGTATTGAAGATACGTGTATATAAAATCATACGGATATATAGGTATAATATATATACACGTGTATGTGTACACATAAAAGAATTTTAGTATCGTGTGTTCAAGACATATCGAATGAAAGAACTCTACGAAATAGTTTATGAGAAAGAAAGGAAATTTTCTTCTCAATACCTTTTCAATTTTTTATGTACGTATTATTTCGGGATCTACGGGTAATAAAACGAAGTTATGAATTGTTAAATACTGGTTAGAACAAAGTAAGTATGAGGATAGTTTAGAAGTATTAGGATGCTAAAACTTTATATAGGATACAAACCGAAAACAATCCGGTTTCCGTACAATTTTTACAAAAAATTCTTTTGCTTAGGGGAAAGAGTTAGTGTTTAAACCGTACACATAATTCTCGACTTAGTATCCGTCATTAATTATATAAAAAATTTTCCAGTCAGTCGAGGCGACTTAGAATCTAATAAAATTCTATTATTACTTTACCAACGTTTTATGTCACTTCATTGTACTAAATATATTGATAAAAGACACAATATCAAATTTTTATAAGCGAACATGGAAAAAATGAAGAGAAAAGTAACAAACCATCAATTTACTTTACCTTCTTTTACCTTCTTTGGAAGTAAATCCTTAAATCAGTAGGGGTGGAGACATAACCTTTGGATAGTAGTCCATGGTAAATGATACGTCCTGTAACGAAGGGAGACCAAACACTGCAGGATGGAAGATATATAGTTTAAAGTCATGTACGTACCCGGACACAACCCCTGCAGAAAAATAAGACGACCAAATAATAAAGAAATTTAGTAACACGTTCATAGTGTGACATATTATATGATATTTAATAGTGACATAGACTATAAATCTCAGAAGTTTTCATAGAAGTAGAAAGAACCAGACGAAAAGATATATTTATCCAAATCGAACAGTTCGAAATACCCCTTTTTCAGGACAACCATATACCGTCAACTAAAGAAAAAAAAAAAAAAGTCAAAAATTTTTATAAAATAAAATAAAATGAAATGTTATGGTATAACCAAAACGGTATGTGGTTGTACTTAGACGGTGCCCACATGTGTACAAGGGTTAGGACTTGGGGGGAGGGTGGAGGGAGGGGTATGGTAGAGAGACCCAGTAGGGTCACGTGATCGGGGTTCGTAGGACATAGGACGTAGCTTGGATCACCCTACTAAACCCTCTTACCGTAACTTTGTACATATTATAGTATATTCTTTGCTTAGCGGTCAGATCCGTCAACTGAAGATTTTACTAGACTTGATGTTTTGAATAAAAAACTCTTGAAACTTCACTTTCAACAGGTCTTCGAATACTTGGTTTCTGAATCATCCGAATTCTGTTTGTCCTTATTTTATACTAAAAGAGTAATAAACATGTTCACTTTCGAACTTTCTTTTTCTTATATGGAAACGTTATATACACACAGTTCGTATCCTAGGTATAGAAAAACAAATTACAGCAAAAAGTGAACGAAATTTCAGAAAGAAACGTTGTACCCGACAGAGTCCCTGATTTTTCCGTTCCAACTCTTCTTTACTCTTTACTGACTATCTTATAGAGTGTGTCACCAGAGTTTTATACGTGGTACGGGGGTTCGCCGTCACGTATCTTCCTTGAATAATTAACGGACCACTAAACTACTATAATTACTACTTCTTGGTACCGACGTTATATCGACTTAGTCATCAGTAAATTTTTACAACTTAGACTTACATAGGTTGAACATAACCAATAGATAAAAGACCCATTGTTTAATCACCGAATTTTGATGTGTAAAATACCCAGTTCTCAGGTCCATGGCACAGGAGACGAACCCCAGAGTAGTCCAAGACTATTTGGACAACCCTCCTGGTGCAACAGAACACCTGTTACCGGACCCCTCTTTACGTGAAAGTACAAGTAAGTGTAACAACCGCCTTAAGTAAGGAACCAACGAGATTCTGACCCCAGGGGTCGAAAAACGACTAACAACAACCTCCGGGGGGTCCAGGACCTCTGGGACTTTAAGGAGGGGTATCCGAAGAAGTCACACCGACGAAGGAAGTCGGTCGGTCGTTCCTCCCAGAGACCGAACACCTTCCGGACCAAGGAGAAACTACTCGAGAGTACACTGTCCCGGGGTGTCCTATTAGAGGAAACAACTATATGGAAAAACTGAACTCTGGAAGCATTGTAGACGGTTTGAGGAAGTGGAAGCGGTATGAGTTAACAAATCTTTTTTCAGTGTCTAAGACAGATACGACTCTCCCTCCACCACTAGTATGTCCCACAGTTGTGGTCCCCTTGTCTCAGAATCCCGGCGGGACCTCCGAAAAACGTATCCCGATTGTATTTTACTGTCTTTTTAACAGTAGACACGAGTGTCAAGACCAAGAAATTTTCAGTTCCCGTAAAGACCCTACTCTGGACGTGTCCGTCTCCACAATCCCACTACACCCGGGTCGGGTAAAACGGAACATAAACACCCTCCGTCATCCTTGTGTGTGACCGGAGGACTCGAAAGATCCACCGACACGACCCCCCGAGAGCCTCGAACGACACACGACAGAGGGGAAGTCTCCTATCTACACCCCTGAGTCCCTGTCTCGAGACTGTCCGTCCGTTGTTCCTAGAGGAACGTCCTTTCTCAATTCGGAACTCAAAACAAGGACTCGGTCCTCAAAAACTAATCTACGAATTAACGACACCTTCGAAATTCACATCCCATGTGCGAATCACTGGACTCTGTAAGTCTCTGACCTAAAGCATGGATGAGAATTCGGACGAGGGTTCCTGTTCTTCTTTTCTTCAAACCCCCGTACAACAACCGTGTTTGCGACCCGCTTGTTAGTGGAAGGACCGGCTCGGCGTTAAAGGGTCACGTCCACTAAGAGACACACCATAAACACGACATATAGAGGGAGGTGGAAAGACCGGGGTCGGACGTTTTTTAAAGACCGCGTCGCCCCCTAATCACGGATTACCGTTCTCTTTTCCGTTAATCGTAAAGGATTGTCGATTGGTTTGTGTTTTCGACAGGGGGTCGGAACGTACCTTGTGGAGAACTGGTAGGTAGGGAGGCGTTACCGTTTCGGGGCGTGGAATGTTAAACGCGAATTAATATGTCCTTTTCTCTTTAGACAAAGAGGTCCTCTCGGAGACTCTTGGACAACCCCTTTCGAAAGTTAAAATTAATGTCTTCTTTATGACCGACTCCGTTGCAACTTTCCCTTAATGGAAAGGAAAAGAAGGCTAAAACGTTTTGTCGACCGGTTTATCTTTGGGCTCCGAGACAAATCCGTTGGTCACGTCCCACCGACGCCCGGCACGACCCCAAGTAAAACGTTTAGTCGACCTTTCTAAAGAAACCCCGAATTCCTTCGATTAAATTTGTAACGGACACATGTCTTTGAAATTAGGGAGAATTATACAGTCGACACGCAGTCTTTTCGTCTGGAGGAAGGACACGGTCGCTCGAGTCCTTCTTTTGGTTATGGCAGAAGTAATAAGTTTGGTAGTCGGGTATCTGTTTCCCCTCCTTGTTCTTTGTTTAGTACGGCCGCTGTGGGTCTAGAAAGGATAAAGTAAAACTGTCCTAAACAAAGGTACCCCGTGACCGAGGGGGGTGGGGCAGGACGTCGGTAGTGACGGACAATGAGAAATACCATTAACTTCGACCCGGGGTTTCGGGAGTCTCCGAACATAAAAGAAGAGTGTACTCACTGCGAAGTCACTATTTGAACTTGAATTTCAATGACTCCGCCTTGACTCCCAAGTAAACTATCGATCACCAAAAGTCGTTGAGGCTCCCCGAGGCCCTGGGTCGCACTCCATCTAACAATTACAGGACACTCCCTTTTGTTATTGTGTAAAGTAATTACGCAAGTACACACTTCGTAGGTAATCACGTGACCTCCATAATTACTGCAATACGAAGTTTGACTGTACACCCCGTACTGTCCTTAACGTTCCAGCCTACCCTTATCTACTGTACTACTCGTTTATAAACTTACCGAAGTAAACGGACGTCCAGTTTACCACCTACACTCCTCACTTCCCCATCCCCGGCCTTTCCTTCGAAAAACAAAATTGTATCTGGTCACCGTCGTCTTGGTTCTTCTTCTTTGTGTGTGTACACACGTGTCGTACACGGGAGGTAGGGTTTCTGTTGGTCTCAGACTGACATCAATTTCGTATTTTATCTAAAATGAGTCCTTAATAACGTTAGTCCCTTTTCTCTGGAGTCAAATCTCGACCCGAGTTAAGGTTCATGTCGTGCCTGTTCACCCCTAAATATCGACTCCTCGTTCCGACTCCCACTACCTACCTTTTAACGATTCTCCTTTGTAGTCCTCATACCCCCGTAACGCCGATTTACCTGACCTGCCCTACGAACGACTTCCGACCGGTCCCACCAGTCCATGGTTCCCACCACCTACTCCTTAAACTAGTCTGTGACTCTCGACAATCCATAACTTCCACCCACAAGAAAAATCTAACTGGATTGTTCTAAGAACGATTTTGACCCGTCACACTCAGGATGTTTCTACCTGTGACGTCCAACTCCGGACCTCCCGACTCTCCTCGGACTATTAGTTCCTCTTCCAGAAAAAGAGGGGAGAGAGGACGGAGGAAGGAGGGGACGGTCTGTGTGTATGTCCACCCTCCCACCCACCCCATACGTGTTTTTCACCCGTCCGACTCTCGTGTCCAGTATACTACCAAAGTAACGTCCTTCCCCGGTCCGTCTGAGAACCGACTGTCTTTTAAAAGGAGTCCGTTTTAGACGGAGGTCTTCTGGGGTAGTAGTCCGGTCCTACCTCTATTTTAACATATAAGAGACGGGTTGGATGATTACTCCCTATCCTTAAACCTTTGGGTTCACGACAACCTAGGAAGTAGTCCACCGTACTCTCTCAGTGACTTACTATGACCCTCTTTTTTCTCTTCTGAGTCTGAACTGGAACTGGAGGTCTTTGTCCCTCAAACAACGTTTTGAACCGTTGATACGTCTTACACTGTGCACAATCTTGTCCCCAGTCACATTTCACGGAACCCTTTGTCTGGTCTACACTGACTACAAATATGTTGTATGTAGACCCAACCGGTGTCTATCGGACCAAATACGACAACAGGGTCGTACTAAGTCAAGTCAAGTCAACAAGTCAACACAGACTGAGAAACACTGGGGTACCTGACGTCGTGTGGTCCGAAGGGACAGGTAGTGGTTGAGGACCTCGAACGAGTTTGAGTATAGGCAACTCAGTCACTACGGTAGGTTGGTAAAGTAGGAGACAGTAGGAGAAGAAAGAAGAGGACCGAAGTTAGAAAGGGTTGTAGTCCCAGAAAAGATTACTCAGTCAAGAAGTGTAGGCCACCGGTTTCATAGTCTCGAAGTCGTACCCAGAGAATTTTCATAAGATTAAACTCCAGTTTATTTAGTTATCACAATCGTCAGTTCTCACCAATGGGACCGATACCCCTCTTCGTTCCACCCTAGGGTCCTTCCCCGAAGACCGTATTACAAGACTAAAATTAGACCCACGTCAAAGGTGTTCCCATCAGTGACTCGTGCATACTAAACACGGGAAGAAACATACAAACAATACGGAATCAGTCTTCTAAAAAAACATTGACAGGGTCAACCCCTTACTGTATTGTGAGACGGGCGATAAGGGAGTTAAAGGTGTGAGGAGTGGATTTCCTCTAGAAATCGAATCTTCCTCCTCACGTACATGTAGAATCGCACATCATAAAATCGAGTCAAATCGACTGTTGCATCTCGACGGACGAGGAACTAAGTTCCAGGGTTTCCGACTTTTTCAACGTTTTCCTTGGTACACTCTTTTTTTCCTCCCCGTCTATTCTAGGAACGGTCCTAGTGAGTCTACGGTCCGACCCGAGGTACACGTCTCCACATACTAAGACGGGTTCCATGGAAAGAACAACGACAGAGTCAGGGTCTCTACGATTGTAAACCTAAATAAAAAAATCAAGTACCGTTACATTAAGTGACTCAAAGAATGTATTCGACTTAATCCGTCGATGACAAGGTAAAAACGAAATTATTACTCTACATCTTTTTCATAACCTAAAAGAGGGACCCAACTTCGTCAACTTACGAGTGACACCTAAGACTTACCCCTCCCAAACTACTGACGTTTACCCTCCCCCTTCTCCGGTCGTTGTGTCTAGGGTCCCACTGTTCACATTAAGTTGTACTTTCCAGACTCGCAAACCGTCGAAGAGACTCCTCCCGCGGGAAACAAAAAGGAAGAGACCTAAGGTCGCCAGAAAGGGTCGGTCTCTTCTGTTAAGGGAATTACGTCAAGATTTCGTCTCGCTCCAGACTGGACGTCGATTTAATCGTTCTCTCCCCTGAGGTGTGTGACGTCCTTAGTTTACGGTCGACCCGTTAGAGTTTACCGTTAGGACATTACTCTTCCAATAACGTCTCCACCTGGAGAGAGGAACGTGTAAAAAGGGGGGACTTTTACTTAAAATCCAGACAAAATACAATAAACATCAGTGGTCTATAATCCGTGTTAAAATTACCCTGACCCTCCCTAATTTTACAATCATCGTTCTAACTCATGGGGTCCATAAATAGATCAATCAATTATACTGTACCCAGGGGTCTAATTTGTCTTTGTGGATACTTCGAAATTCTGTAAAAGAGAGGGGTCAGTCTTCGACTCTTACTACTTAGAAAGGACCACTATAAAATTACAACGAGAAATAAGTAACGTTGGTGACCGGACTCAATTACGACCTTTTCTGTCAATATTACTTAGTCTTATTGTCTCTACGACACTTACCTTTGTAAGAAACGGTTTGAAAAAACCTTCACCCTGACGGATCTTCAACTAAGACAGGAGTGGTGGGGGAAGAGAGTCAGGTGGCTGAGAACCTGAAGTCAAACCGAGAGGACTGTGTAGGAACTTTTGGGTCGGTTCTACGACAGAGGAGGTTCTCAGACGGACCTGGGGAGGTCTACTCAGACCCACCTAGAGACTACATAAGGGATACTTGGGACCGAAGGGAGAGTGTCTAGGAAGGAGTATATAGACAGAGAAGGTGATCGTGTCCCCATAGTGACCTATGGGTAACGTCTCGGACTGTATCCATAAGTCAAGTATCTTCGTATAAAGGAAAGTAATCCATTAACATTGTCGGACTTTACGAAGACTTTATTCTATAAATCAATATTACAATGTACAGAGTCCGTTGTTTGAGTCAAGTCCAGAATCAATTCATGGACGGTTTCACCACGTCAGCAGACATGAGACAATCAGACTTGGTAGACCTTAACGATCATTAAATGACAGTGACCGAATCTTTTTACCGTCAAGGTACACCGAGTTAGATACTGACACGAGAGACGTAATTGTCTATCGTGAGATTAACCTTTTCTACACGAAAGGAAGGATGTGTAAAATCAACAAAGCGGTTCACCCATGTTCGTAGACGTACGAAAGAATTCCGCTCGAGTCTTCGACGATTCGAAAACGGTGGGCACTAACTACTATACACTGACAGGCTGTTACTGTCACTATTAACTACGACCGACCACAACCACGTCCTCTCCACTTACTGTTCCGCTCCCTTCGGACCTAGGGCACACAGAGGCCACGGACACAGTGCGAGTCGTGACACTGGAAAGACGGACCCTCTACTGAGGACCGTCTACCGTCACTCGCTTTCCCGTCACGACCGTAATTAATTCAGTTTTTTAATCCAGACTTATCAAACTCTTCTCTTGTAATATAACCACCATTTACCCTAAAAACAACCACCCCCTCCCATGTCTTCTAAAAACGAAAACGTCTTAAAGATAGTAAGGGACCAAATATGTGTTGTTTCTTTAAAAGTACACAACCTCTTCTTGAAAAACAAAACCTCCACTTTCTCCAATTGCACAGGAATTTTCTCCCTATTACTCGTTGATGTTCACGGAAAACATCTTTTCTCCCAGTCTCCTCATCTTTCCACTCGAGTCCTTAATTATAGAGGACGTGGGACGAAAAGACCCACCTCACCAGACTAAGATATTAGTGATCGAAAACTTTACTAGAGTAGATTTATATGACTGTGACTAGTCTTAACGTCCATCCTTTCCACAAAGATGTCGACACGAAAAGAAACCTCCCTTTCGTTTCTGTATCGGGTTCCTACTGGTGAAGGAGAGATCAGTGTGTAGTGATTAGTTACCGGCATGAGGAAGAACGACTCGGACTCGTGTCTGTACTGGAGCCTCAGGAAGAGTTGTGTCTCGAACCCATCGGAAGTACTACTTTAAACAACTGGTAAGGACGGTTATAGGGTTTGTCTGTTTGAGACTTTTTTTTTAACACCGTTCGACTGTTCGACCGACCGAATTTTTTTTTTTTTCTTTTTTGACTTAAGTTTACTTAAAGGGTATCGGAAAGAGGAATAATCACCAGAGGAATGTTCAAGATGTCGTTACTGTAGAACACACGAGATCATAAACTTCAAACAAAAATAGATGAAAAGTACATTTCGATTCTTAAATTCCAATCTTACTTACACCAGCGAGTCAGCACAGACTGAGAAACACTGGGGTACCTGACATCGGGTGGTCCGAGGAGTCAGGTACCCTAAGAGGTCCGTTCTCATGACCTCACCCAACGGTAAAGGAAGAGGTCCCCTAGAAGGGTTGGGTCCCTAGCTTGGGTCCAGAGGACGTGACGTCCGTCTACGAAATGGTAGACTCGGTGGTCCCTTCGGGGCACCTTCTCGTGATTTCTATGAAGTGAACCTTAAAGAAGTTTTCTATAAATATTTTGAAGTTACAAAACTCCTACTCTATGAATTAGTAAAAAACAAAGTTAAGATTTATGAACATCCATACTAAAGAAAAGTTTAACATAACAGACAAAGGAATATTCGTTCTTCCTATAACGGAACTATTTAAAAATTCTTAACCGATGACTATGACTTGTAAATTTTATGTAAAGAGACTTAACTATAAACATTAACCAGACACATGATAAAAAAGACGAGTGTTATCCAGATACACCCTGTCAATAAATGAAGAGTAAATTAACAACTTAAGAAGGGAAGGTTATTAACCTTTAGTTATAAGTAATGATTAAGATCCAGGAGAAAAATACCTTTGGTTACCTTGTAATTTATATGAAATTTAACTAAGTATAACATCACTTAGAAGTAGAAAAAGAAAAACTACGTAGTACGTAAACCGGAGTTTACGTAGGTGACGTCCGTCGGTTCGGGAGATGTCAGATCAATAACGGACACGGAACTTGAGTCCGCCGGTCGTGGTTTGTATCTGACATGGGCTTTACCTCTACACCGACCAAGAAACCGAGGTCCTAGAAACAACCGATTTCAGTTTGATAAAAATACAAGACAAACGGGTACCAGGTCTTTGAGGTGTTAACAACCACATATATATGTCTTGACTTATCCATTCTTTCCGGGAAAGGACGATGAGAACCAGAACAGGAAGGTTTTACAAGAAAATCTTGAGTCGTACACCGTACGTAGAGGAGCAAGACAAGATACTTCAACTGTAGAGAGTCTGGTGTGGCAGATATTTTCCGTAGTGTCCCCAAACACGAAAGACATCGGGGACTTACAGACCGAGTTTACAAGAGGGTGTAGACAAGTCCGTACGAAACATCACTAACTCCGTTTGTAACCTGCGTGGACCCCCGAGACACCAGCATGAATTCGAGTGCCGTCCGTGAAGATACCTTGGTGTTCACGTACGAACACTAACACCACCACTAAGAAGGTATCGTTGAGAAACAGATTCTTCCCAGTACATTAAATTACATAGAAAAGTCGGATGATCTTAAAGATAAATGGAAAGATCATACGAAATTACAAGTCCGTTGATCATTGTTTCCCTTCTACACCATGTTTTGTGAATGGTCCTAAGACCATTCACGGTCTTAGGACGACAAAGGGTAGAGTACACGGAGGTCCATGAAGTAAATGACTCTGACAGGTTCAGGAAGAATGTTTACCTGGACAATAACAGGTTCTGACGTGAAGGGTTATCTTTGTATTACACCCGGTATGTACATTAATTTTAAAAAGATCACCGGTATATATTTTTCATCTTTCAATGAGAGGTAAATTATAATAATGTTTTATTACCTGTACTATTACTGATATATTATTTAGGATAACGAATAGATAAAATATGTGTAAATTAAAGTATTATATATTTACTTAGTATGACTTAGTGATACGACGTATAGACTTTGATTATAACATTTAGTTGATATAAGTTATTTTTTATTTTTATTTTTTTATCGTTATTATTGGGGTCTTTCGGACCTTACTATTTTAAATCTGTATTAAATCTAAAATCAGAAACACTCCCAAGAAGAATTCTTGATCCTTCCGGGTTCAAATCAGAATAGAAGTATAAAATTAACAACCAGATAAATTTTAAAAAACATAATATATCGCGAAAAATGAAAAAGTTTGATAAAGGTGTATGTAAGAAACCGAACGACGAGAAACTGTCAGAACACTTTAACTACCCCGTTTACTGTTGTCAGTAAAATGAGAACTCCTTTGGTTCCGTGTCAATTTTCCACTGAAATGGTGAACACACTGTCACTTCACAATAGACACACTGTAGTCTTGGACACTAAAGAACAAAAAGACCCATTTCAACGACTTCAGCACCTCGAAGGATTTCTACCCGCTTTCTCTTCGACCTTTAAAGTGACAAACCAGCTATGTGAAGATTCACTTACTTTCGACAGTAAAGAATTATCCTCAGACACCAAGTCAATGGGGGTACTCCGAGTGACCTGGTGAGTGACTCGTAGTCCGTGAGAAGGTTATTAAAAAGTATACAACTGAATAAATTGGGAGTCTTGGGTGGAAAATTTATTCCTTTGACTCTGTGTTTCCCCAATCCAGTAAACGGGTTTCAGTGTGTCGGTTCTTCATCGTCTTGAACTTAGTTGAGTCCGACTGGAACGATGTCTCGTCACAGGTGTCGTAACACGACAAGACGGAACCACAGAACAGATCCCAACATAAGTTCCAGGTACCAAAAAGAGATTTTGTGTTTCCTATTAAACAAAACCTTGTGTCACCAAACTTTGTATAATGAGTCACCCCCAGAAGATAGATTAAGAAGGGAGGGAGAATCCTGACAGGTGTCAATGTTTTACAATAAGTACATTTATGTCATATTCCAATTCCTTAAAAGGAAATTACAAGAAAGGGGGTGACTAAATAACAAAAATTGGAAAATAAATTATGTATAACTCATTATCTTATCACCAGGGGCACTCTTAAAATAATGAATCCACCCGTCCCCTGTTCTCGTAACAAGTCCCGACAACCGTCGAACATCAGTCAGTAATCAGGATCCGTCCATGACCAAACGTTCATCTCACTCCACGTCCTCAACTTCAAATATAAAAATTTTCTTCTGACATAGAACCATGAATAAAAGAATAAATAGGAAGATTGCAAAAGAAGATTAAAGTGTTCAATATTAAAGTCTTCAAGAACGGAGTTCTTTAAATATCTGTTATCTCATAATATTTCTTCTATTTCAGCGGACATTAAAATTAAAAGTTTCTATTGAAACGAATTTTAACACTTACACAGACGAAGAAATGGTTAGGTAGATAAAGGAAGGGAGGAAGGAAGGGTAGTGGAGATTACCGTATAATGTATGAAAAAGTGAATTATAAAATATAAAATGATATACAACAACAAGTTAACGATTCAGTGCAGGCTGAGAAACGGTGAGGTACCTGACGTCGTACGATCCAAAGGGACAGGAAGTGATAGATAGGTATAGAGAGATAAAACGATATATGTATTCATAAAACACTGTAGCAACTCTTAAAAAGTACTTTCATTACCTAAATAACTTCTCAGCCACAAGACCCACATGTACACTGTACCAAAATGTAGGGCAGTGACAAAGATCGAATTTTAGGAGAGGAGGACCCCACCGTCGAGAATTACTGTAGGACCAGCCTAAGAGGTTGAAAGGGTAACGATAGAGAATGGCGTCGTCAGGACAAAAGTCAAGAAATTTCGACTTACTTAACACAAGTAAAGTTGTGAAGTTCAAAGTTTCGAAACGAGTAAAGGAGAGGTCTTGTCCTATCGAGAAACTGGGACCACGACCCTTCGACCTCACCGTCACCCCTCTTACTGGCCCGAGATCAGGAACAAGGGACGGGTTAGGGTCCGACAGTGGAATCTAGGACCCCGTCCTCAAGACAGGAGTCCACGGACAACTGTTCTACCAGAGGTGGTGAAAGGCCAAGGTAGACTAAACTACCTACACAGATAAGACTCACTCACCGATACCTATCAAAGGAACCCCACTATAAACCGAAGTAACACGGGAGGAGGTAGGGACCCTCGGATGACTCTCCCTGTCGACACATGTCAAAGAGGTACCCGGACGAGAGATTCGATAGGTCCGGAGTCTACGGAAGAGAATCTATTCGGAGAAAAAAGAGTTCTCGGGTCCGGGAGGGGTTTAGAACTAGGGGAAATGCTCCTCAGTATCCTTAACGACTCCCACTGAAAACGGAAGAGGTTCCGGTGTCTTGTGAGAATATACACCTGGGCGGGACGACCGGAGGGATTCTCCAACGTGAAACCCGAGAAACTCGGACTGATAGAACCGATGAGGTCATCGGTTCGTGGGGGAGGAAATCTTCAGAGGGGTAGTCTGAGTCGTGGTAAAGGTCACGGGCGACACAGACCTAGGAGTGTCTCGTGTACGACTGGGGAGGGTGTCAAGAGGGACCGAAGTCTACCTCCGACAACCGACGATGTAGAGTCGTTGGAAGGACGTCCCTTCGTTCGAAGAGTTAAGAGGAGGAAGTCCTGTAGGACTTTGGGAATGTTCAAAAGGAAACCTCGAAGTAGAGAACCGAAACCCGTCCTTCCTCGTAGGGCGTCTTCCCCTCCTCTGTCGTGAAGTCGTACTTGAGTCGTGGAGTGGGTTTCCGAGTCCTACCAGGGTGGAACGGTCGACAGAAGTATCCTCGTAACCCTCCCTTTTCGACCCTCCTCTTCCCGACTAAGACGACGGAGACACATTTGGTCTATTCTACTGCAGACCGAAGACTGAAACACACCGACGAGACACCAGGTAAATCTTTTAGTCCCACATACCATGGAACCAAAAGTCGACACCCGTGTCAGTGGTTGAACTCGAGACCTTTATCACATTTAGACCGTTCATCCGTAATCAAAAATAATGATGTATAAGTGAATACGTATATCGGATTAACTGACTGAAACCCGAGAGGTCTGGACTCTGTTCCTGAACCCAAACCGTCATAAGTCTCGACTAGGGTTGTTGGTGTCAACTATTCGCCCTTTTCGCTCCGTCCCTTCCCTCATGTGACTACTCTCCAAATAGTGTCCCAGTGGTCGCCCCCAACCCCCGTCCCGTCAGGACGACCTCTAGGTGTCTCTGTGGTACACCTTACAGGCGCCAGAGAGTGGTGTGTGACGACCTTTACTGGGAGACCCGCACAACTGAGGGACCGGGAAGAAACCACGGTCTCTCTCGACAGACTGTTTTTTCGTTCTCTCTGTCTTCGTGGTCTCTATCCTTTGACAGTCCCCGACTTTTAAGACATAGTTGTCGACCACTTGAACCACCCTTCCCGTCCGGACCCGGAACCTCGTCCTGTGACCCTATCTATTAGTCGGTGTGATTAATTTACCTACCTATTATAACCTGTAAATTCAACATAGGAAAACTAAAACGATACTACTTAGTCGACATTACTCATCTGGATAAAAATACATGTGGAAATAAATCTTAAGTAAAAATCTACAACTTAAAGGAAACACCTTTCCGCACCATAAAACTTAAATACAGAACCCCGTCGAATCACATACCTGAGTTTGAATTACACTCATTGTCACTTTAAAAAACTATTTATAAGGAGTCCGTTAGGATGAGAGAATTCATAACCCCTCTACCGAAGTAGAACGTAGGTAATGGAAGACAGTCTCATTCATCACCTCGAAACTGTTTACGGGGACGGGTTCACGTCTTCAATTTCGACACACACACCGTACATAACGAGTGGTGACCTAAGAGAAAATCGAGAATAGGTCAGAGGCCTGTCTTAACCACCTTTTATTACGTGTCTCCACTGTGTCTTCATATCCTTACTCTCTTTAAAATTCTCCGCCGGGAATCGGGACAAAGATTTGTCTTGTTTTCTTTTAGGTAAGTCGTTGTTAATTAACTCGTGAATAACATACATTCCGATATCCGACAACATCGACAACCCCCCTACGGTTCCGACCCGTCGCACTAGAACTGTGAACTTCTCGTAGTTTGGAGTGACTCCCTCAAAGACCTAACAAGACTATATCTTCCAGTAGACTCAGTCTCTAGTCAACTGAGTTTACAGAATTCCGACGAAACGTATTACACCGTGTGTCACAGACGTCCAGAGACCGCCCAAAGAACATTGTCTGAGTCTCCTTCCCTCCAGAAATTCCTCTTTTGTGGTATCTTTACGAGTCCTTCTAAGGAGTTTTGGGCGGCTCGAATAGAACCGTTCGGAGAATCTTTCTCCACCCCCCTAAAAAAACGACTCAGGGAATTAACGTCAAGATGAAGTAATACCTATAATTACTAGGTCGTAAAGATTGACAATCCTTTACTTGACTCGACCTTAATACCAGGTATTCGTACTATGTAAAAATTTATCTAAGTTTACTATTAATCCTATACGTACGTATAGCCCCAGATCCTACTTTCCGTTCGGAAAGCCAAAATGACTTAATCGACTTTAATTTGGACCTCAAACGGTTCGTCGAAGAGAGTAAGTGAGAAGATCCGACAGTATCGGAGCGGTCAACGTGATCCACAGTGACACACTTGAAGATGACTTACTTTCTATTTTATCTTTTCCCTTTCTCTTTTTCCACTGTGACAAAATGTAAGTCGTAAGGAGAGGGGTAAATAAAGAAGAATCACGACCGATAAAAACTCTGACACCTTGTGTACGTATATATGTGAAAGTTTACTGATCCGACAGTTGATTCTTAAAAGAGACTGAAACCCCTAATAACAGAGAATTCCTATCGACTTTTCTCGCGACAAACGTGTATACAAGTCCCCGGAGCATCTTTTTCTGTACTCTAAAATAAAGAATTTTTTAATTCGGAACTTACCGAACAGGACTCTAAATGACAATAAATGTGTTTCAAAATAGAATTCCCATAAAAGAAGAAAATTTCCTTTCTTTTTCCTATCCCTACTTTTCGTGTCAATTTGTCTCATCATTGCTATGTTACTCATTTTTATAAAACTGAAACTTTAAGGGGTTTACTTTTGAGTAAAAGTTTATAAAATAAAGCAAAGTCGACGTTAAAAGAACGGAAGGTTGGATAGGGTACGTTCGTATTAACTTTTAAAACACGAGGACACCGACACCAGACTATAAACATTGTGTATTACAACAGAGCATGGGGACACAGACTGAAGTCTAGCCTCTCCAGAAATCAGACACACTATTAGGATATTGACCTCCGACACGAATCCAGTCACATTCCTGGTCGTGGCGTGAACGAAACATGTTTCGGACACCCGTCAAGTCTACACGACGACGACTTCTCCTTTGTGTGTATGTGGAAGATCTGTGTGGTATTTAGCAGTAACAGGAAGTTCTGATATACTAAAAAGGAAACGGATTTTCGGACCTCAGAGTAAGAGACAATTCATTGAGTCATCGTAGAAGGGAATTTTTATATACCGGATATTAGTTAATCCCGGACCTCTCTAACAATGAAATATAAAACACGTCACGGACGTCGTAAAACATTACGGTTACTTATAAAATATTATTATCGACGTACGGTCGATATATCATACACAGTATCTATTGGAAATAAAAAGTCCGTTTACCACCTCGATGTGGAGTAAAAAAACTATGGACACCGAACGTACAAGAAGTAAGGACATTTTAACACTGTCGACCCTCAGACGTTGGAAAAAGAGTCAGTTTACTACAGGAAATCTGGTTCGTCATGTTCACACTACGTTTTGATATCTCAATCGTCTGTCCATAACCTTTGTCTTCAGTTTGAAATTAAATCCTATATGAGGACTACCGAGATACCAATGTTATCACTAACGACTGTGAATTGATGGTAATGGATATATGACAAGATACCCCGAAGGGACCATCGAGTCGACCATTTCTTAGGCAGACGTTACGTTCTCTGGACCCAAGTTAGGGACCCAACCCTTCTAGGGGCCTCCTCCCGTACCCTTGGGTTAGGTCGTAAGAACGGACTTCTTAGGGGTACCTGTCTCCTTGTCTGTACCTGTCTGTCAGGTACCCCAGTGTTCCTCAACCTGTGTTGAC
Organism: Capra ibex; assembly: GCA_006410555.1. Classification (NCBI taxonomy): domain Eukaryota; kingdom Metazoa; phylum Chordata; class Mammalia; order Artiodactyla; family Bovidae; genus Capra; species Capra ibex. Next base: position 523,342 of record SJYO01015487.1, on the reverse strand, counting down.
TCGTTGATTCGGGCATATAACAAGATACGTAAAAGATATACAACTGGGTGATTAGGAGTGTCCTTTGATCATCCTTAATGATAATAGAGGTAAAACGTTACCACCGTGTCTCTTCAATCCAACGAAAAGACACAGTATATAGTACATGGACCATCCACCGGCTCGACCCCGAAATTCAGGTTCGTCAGACCGAAATCTCTCGTACGAGTAAGTCTTTTAGACCCGACATCCTAGAGAAAATACTTGTATACTGGGGTCCCCATAAAAGTCCACGAAACGTCGAAGATTATATTGGAGAGACCCGAAGTTCCAGGACTGTCAACCTTCGTGACCCTACCGATCTAATGAAGAGTCTCGAAGGAGAGAGATCTTAGGATACTAAGACATCAGATACTCTCCACAGGTCCCACAAGTCACATTATAAGATCTACACCTAACCTTAGACCCATGTCACCCCGGTTCCTCTTTCAGTTTCTGCAGGAGAACCTACAGACCTTCATACCATTACAGTGATACCCTTTGTTTTGTCCTTCCAGTTAGACCACTCCAGTATAAACGAAAAATACATTCAAATCAAAAACCACCACTTGTTTGTGGAGTCACCCAAGTACTCCGTTATTGTTATACCAAGGTCTTGTCACAAAGAACTTGTAACCGAAGGTCTGGCGTACGTAGTCTTAGTGAACTCACGTACATTCTACCTTAAAGACTCAAGGAAAAGTCTAGATAACTCGATCTTTGAACCTACCCTAGGTCCTTATACGTAAAATAGTCCGAAAGACCCTCCGTGAACACCCAATGGTCTACTCTTGTACTCCCTGTCGTCAACCACTATAATTAAACTCTCGGTGTTTTCTAACTCAAGACTCTCTCCGTTCTCCCATACTCTCGTCACACTCCAGGTTCGAGGACGAGTTTTCCTTCCGGTCACTCTCCTCTCACCCCTTTACCTTCTCCCCCTCCCAGTCCTGACCCACTCCTTCTGTCCCTGGTCCTGCCGGTGAACAGAATCTCCTGTATCTTCCTTGATAAAGTCAACTCCCTACTTCTGTTTACCTTCTGTTAAATCTCTTAATCCTCACTCACCCACCACTATTTTACATCTGTACTCTTATTCCTAAATTTATTCTACCGGCACGCTTCTCCGTAGTAGTGTTCTCTACCAGACAGTTCTACTCCTTTTGGACACGAACAATCCTTGGGAAATCTCAGTGTAAGAATTCCTTCATCTACGACAAAACCCGGTGTATTCCACCGACACCCATGTTCCTAGACACAAACATGGGAACGGATACAACAGGAAAGTAACCTTAACGACCCCCCGTCTCTATTCCCTTAATAAGAGACAGTAGAAATCATAAAACTACGACCCACAACCTCTAGTGGGAGTTCCTGAACTCTATGATGGTAAGTGGAGTCACCACAGACACATCCGATATTTTCCTGAGGGATTTCCATAGGTGTAAGATTAAAGACCTAGAACATTTACACTGGAATGTACTGGTTTTTTAGTTGGTTCGTTTCCTTTAGGGTGTTTTTGTTTTTTTCTTTTCTTTTTCTTTCTTCGAAGGACCACTGAGTCTACCATTTCTTAGACAGACGTTACGTGCTCTGGACCCAAGCTAGGGACCCAGTCTTTATAGGAGACCTCTTACCGTACCCTTGGGTGAGATCAGAAGAACGGACCTCTTAGGGTGCCTGTCTTCTCAGACCGTCCGATGTTATTTACCCCAACGTTTCTCAGTCTGTACTGACTCGCTGAAAATGAAAAAAAGTCTACGTTAAGTGATTCATAGAACTCGACCTTCTCATAAAATATACAAGATCCACTCGGGATGTACGTTTATTTGTGCACAAATTTATTCTCTCTCCGGTTCCCACTAGATTGTGTGTGTGTGTGCGTGCGTGCGTACGTGCACGTCTTATCTCCACAAAGGTCACACTGGTACCACCGTCTTGGAGCTCACTACACTCGGATCGGTCCCGTACGGTAATCGCAGGTCCTCGACGTGCTCCGTTCTTCGTCTAAGAGGGAATTTCAGAAATCTCCCTCGCACCGGGGTGACTGTGGAACTAAAATTCAGACACTTTCACTGAATCCTGGAAGTCTTAACACTCTCTTCTTTGCATACAACAAAGTTCGGTGGTTCAAACACCATTACACAATCTCGTCGGGGTCCTTTGATTCTCACAGGGTCGACTCTTTTCTATTGTACTACATGTTTCTTTTCTAAAAAAAATACAAAGGGGTCGGGTCGTGGTGGAAATAAAGATCTACCCAATCGTTATTGTAGGAATTGTTTCCGTGAAAATTCGCGAGGTAGGGAGTGACAGAAGAACTGTCAAACCTTCCTTAATTTCGTGAAACGAAAGGGGTGTCACTGATTACCCCGAACGACACGATAAAATTTCGACACAAAATGACATGAAAAAAGAACCCCACCCCCCTCCATTTAACACCTTGAGTAATGACATTATGAACTTGTTTAAATTTGTGGATTGAGTGTGAGGAGAAAATAAGAAAGAGGACACACTGATTGACATCTATGACATATTACTTTGGTTTATTTGCGGCACTTCACACATTACGGAGGAATTAAGACAGGGACAAGAGATTTAACTCTTGAAGGGAAAAGAAAGGCTGATCTCAGTCAGTAAAGTGTACATGTTATTATGGGTACATAGATGACAATCAATGGACTTCAACTATTTCTACCTCGAGTTCAGACCAATCTAACAGACCTCTGAATCTCTACTTCTCTTTGACACAATCACATTCCACTGAGTCGACCATTTCTTAGACGACCGACTACGTCCAAACTAGGGACCCATCTCTTATAGAGACCTCTTGAGTGAAGTCATAAGAACAGACCTATTAGGGCACCTGTCTCCCCGGACCGGTCGATGTCAGGTACCCCAGTGTTTCTCAGCCTGCACTGAATCGTTGACTCGTGTATAACTGTACAGTCACATTTCCATACTTCATCTTGAATTTTACTAATGCACCACTAGACTAATACCAGAAATGGAAATACGTCTCAATGAGACTCCCTTTGTTTCTGTGTGTTTTCACTAATGTCTCTGTTTGTGTGTGTTTGCGTGTGTTTGTATACGACGGTCTTTTAAATTTTTCTGTCCATTGTTTACTATAAGTTCAAAAAAGGAATCCGACGGTTATTCGCTACTTGAGTAACAGTAACCATCCATTTGTTAAACCTAACTTACAGTCAGCCAAATTTTTAGGTTCAAACACAAATTTTTCCGACCACAGAGTGAATAGAACATGGAGATTATATATTATCATGTGATTGTGATGATATGACGTCATATAGTTCATATGATGTTATGAAGTATACGTCATAAAAGAGAGTATATACTTTGAACTTCCTCTTTTCTTCACTAACTTTTAGTCTTATTATAAATCAACAATGTTTGATCTATAGTACGTCTAGTTTAATGATAAAGAATCTCTAATTGTCAGGATGAAATTTTAAAAAATTGGTTAGTAGAATTGAAAATTTGAACCCTATAAAAACTCCAAGTGAAAACAGAATTAAGAAAGAAAATATTAAAATACTATATGGACCAGATTCGGTCTAACCTGACTTCAGGACTGGCATAAAATTCGTTCGGATAAGAATGTTCGAATAGGTAAACTAAAATTACCAACCCTTTCGACCTTAATACTCAATTCTTCTTCCTCGACTGACTCATAAGTACGTAAGTCGGGACTTGGGAAAATTTAAATGAGTAGTGATAAGTCTTGCGTATTAAGTACAGAGGTAGTTCTTTCGTTAACGATCCTATTTAAAAGGTTTTTACACCCTCCTCTTTTTTTTTTTGGGGATTTTACTTACATACACACTCTTGAGGTATACGAATTTAGTGGTTCTGAGGTAGAAAAAAACTAATGGAAACATAGGGATTTCGGTTTCATTAAGTGGTTTATTTTTACCAGAAAGTCGAAAGAGACAGACTAAGTCTATCGAGAGAAAAACGTAGAGAATTCACCAAGGATGTCTAAACGGCGTATTTACAGAATGAAAAGAAGGGGAGATCGAGGTAAGACTCACCTCGACACGTCAGATACCTGATGACACTAACCTGAGTACGTCTGAAGCCCATCGAGAAACTAACACTAAAGTCCGAAAGTTTGGTCCTTACGAGGGACCGAACCAAGTGGGAAAAGACGTATTTGATGTGTGACTGTCACTTTCCTCTTCATGTCTGTGACCACGGGTGCGAAGTGAGCACACAATTTCAATCTTGATCGTCTAGGTCCACCCGTCGGACATTGACATTCTACGGTATTCACTTTCTTTCTGGGAAGGTACTTCTTTTTATAATGTCCTTCCAGATTAGGTCGTATAAAAAGAGGGTTACTCTTTACATCGTTATGACGTACTGACCTAGCTGACGGAATACACTTTTTCCAGTGGTCCGGGATTGTAACACCCAGGTCTCGTACTTCTAAGGAAGGGAAGGGCGAAGACTCAGGGAAGGTTTAGGACTCGACAAAACGCACGAGTGACTCCCTACGGGGTGGAACAGTTCGGGGGAAAGAAAGGAGGTGGGTCTGTCGACGAGACCGGTGACGACTCGTCGGGGTCCCTGGTAGTGGTAGTACGTCTGTCTTCCTTTCCGGGAGTGCTTGCGAGGTCCGTGGACTCCCAGAACAGCCGTCCCTAAAGATCCGAGGACCTATGTGTGTCGTAATAGACCTTCCTCCTTCCACCTACCCAGAGTCAACCCGAGAGGAATACCCGAGTGTCTATAAAGGATACTCCCTACAATGTCGGTTTTCGGATGTCTAGTCCCCGGAGATTCATGGTCCCGAACCCCGCCCGGGGGACTTTGCGACCCACCGGTCATGACGTTTCTATTGAAAAAAAGACCTAATCTCCACATAAAAAACGTATTAAACCGTGAAGAGATATATGAAGGAACAATAAAAGGGAGGAAAGAGAGAAAGAGTAAGAAAGAGTGATAAGAAATAGCGGGGAAGGAGAAGTAAGACACTATAAATTGTCAAAGAACAAACTCTTAGGACGTTAACCCTACTTGCGTCTTCCAAATCGGACTCGAGAAAGAGTGGTTGCACGTCGAGAGCTCAAAGTGCAAGTCAGTCGTCGAGTCCACTTGGTCCCTTGTCTTCCTTCAGTCGACCGCATCAAACCTCTGTAAAAAGGTTGTACGGGGTATTCTGTAAAGAAAACCAGAAATCAAAGGTTCAACCTACTTGGATCTAAGAGGGTAGACGGTACAACGGGAAACAATAATTATTTGAAGGAAAAATAACCGAGTCCGACATTACCGTGTCTCAGACGAACTGTTGTACGTGTGCGACCCGGACATGTAAAAATCCCCTATCTTCTAAATTCTACACACCATCGTCCTTACTTTTCGGAAAATGAAATAACGTCATTACTTTCCCTTCGTTTTGAAGACATCGTGTTTTTATTATTTTCTAAAGTAAAGATTTATGAGACTCATACCACAATTTGCTACTCCACCGTATTCCGGTCCTGTATGTCCCTATTCGTCCCTTTTTTCTTTCCGTGTCTGTAACGTATAAAACTGAAAAAATACTAATCGATTCTTTACATAGTCTTTCTTCGTAATATTGAAAACATGTAACAATAAGTTTGAGATGTCTTAACACGAATGTATCATCGGTGATGGGTTTATACCGATAACTCAGGAACTTTATAACGATCAGAATTGACCCCATGTGGCATAATTATTTTTAACAATAAGAGGAACTTATATTTATCTGATAGTGATACAGGGATCAAGGACTGGAACTGTCACTGGAACCTACGTTCGTCCATCACTGTAGTGAGATCTTCCCAGACGGCCAACTAAAAAGGTCGATTTCCACGTATTTCCACCATCGATCTACATGACTACGTGGTTTGGGTCTCTAGTCAACTTTAAAAATTACGAAATGAGTAAGGTCGTGAACACTTTAAAACGTATAAATTCTGGTCCCGACCATTATACAAATTATTGATCTGAATTCAAGATCCTGTCAGAACCGAGAAAGATACCACAACCCGTTTAGTTATTTGTAAAACCCAAAATAAAGACTCTACTCCCCATACTTAATCTACTAACAAACTTATCAGAAGTCGAGACTTCAAGGTGTACTACTTAAAGGAATCTTCCGACGTAAAGTGAAGCCGATGTTGGACGGACTTAGAAAGAGTAGGTAACAGTGTACTCTTCCGTCTCGGGATTCTCACTCACAATACACAATACCCTCCCTTCTCAAAACCGAGTACCCAATTAACACCCCTATTGCCTTCCGGTCTAGTCACGTAGTGTGTTTATTTCCCGAATTTCGAAGTCCTACGATACATAGTCGTCTCAAGATTTCTCCTTGAGACGATAGAAGGTTTAATATAGATGCTTCATTGATACACACATACACCAAAGAGAGGAGAACGAAGATAATATATAACACTGTAAAAAGGAAACTTACGTCTCTGTCCTATTCTGTTTAATCCTTAATGGGAAGTGAAACCTGTCACTTGATTTGCCTAGTACCGTCCTTTACGTACTTTCTGTAAATCCCTCTCTTTTTATCTTTTCTCCAAGTTCCCATTTCACTGTCTAGGAACTCTGAGTGGTTCTTCACGACAAGTCAAAGTTTCTACTGCCATAATGACGTTTCCTACTCATGTTCTCAGAAAGCTTTTCCTGTTAAAGAGAGTTTTACACACCTCTATTTAAAGAGTTATCCGGACTTAAAAACCGTGGTCCACCGGAAGAGTCATAAAGTTAAATAAAAACATCTGTGAAGGACTACTTCTGGATAAGGGAAAAGAAATAACAAATATTACCCAACAAGTTTATAGGCTTACGTGTCACTGGTCCGTAGACTTAGTCGTTATGAGAATTATTAAGAATTTGTTTAAGACGACTATCCCCTACATTCGGTAATCCTTTTTTTTTTTTCCGAAGGAACCAAACCTCCTCTACCCTACTCCACCCCTCTTAACGAAGATAAACCATTTAACTGTTTCTTCCTGGCCACCAACCGACTCGTAGATATATCGATCCCTCCCTTCTCTATTTTGAAAAGTTCTGAAAGTAAATAGAACAAAAAGTCACAATCTCAAGAACTTCTCAAGTCCATATTAGTGTCGGAAGACAACGTTGTCCTTCGTGGTAGACGACTTCGTAAGACATTCGTTATATTGTAGAGAGGTCTCTATCAAATCGTAAGTTAAGTGTTTCTTCCTACCGTCTCTGAACATTTGTTTTCCTTTGTTGACTTCGTCACTTCTTACCCGACACGAGATTTGTAAGTTATACAAAGAAATATCGACTCTTTTGAACATTACGATGTTTTGGGACTGACTTAAGAGACTACATAATTAACAAAACAAAACACATACGCAAAAAAGAAAAATTTTGAGGTCCGAAACTTTGCCGGAAAAGATTTGGTGGAACCAAAAACAACAAAGAAGGTCTTATGCGGTAAAAAAAAAGTATCTAGTCGACCCAGTACTCAATGACCATTTTACTTTTTTTAAAAACTTTTAAAATATTTCCGACATGAAACATATGTCGAAACATAAACCCTTTCTTTATGATTACCGTGTAGTTTCTGACCGTTGTAAGTCGTGATATCACACCTTACCCCAGAATCGTCCTCTTGAGAGGTTAAATTTCGAAACAATAAAACAGTATCCTTTTCGTTGTTTGTCAGGGGTTTAAAGACATCTATGGTTTAATTAATTTTGTGACGTAACATGGGATTTCCTGTTAGGAAACCTTCGATTAAACGTAACAATTTTCTAGTTTACTGATTCTACTCACCGGAGTCAAAAAGACAAGAGGTTTATCAGAGACTATGCTTCCGGGTCCCCACCCACCTTAACGATTATGACATTTCTCTCTTCTATAGTTGGAAAACTAAATTAACCGACTAAGTACAACTACAAACCATCTTTGGTTGTACTAAGACATTTCGTTAATGGAAGTTGATTTTTATTTTTTTTAATGTTTTTTAAGATATGAGTTTCAGTCTCGATTTTCTAACTGACACTTACTTATTTACCAAACCTCCATTCAAAACTAATTATTTTTGGGAAGAGTAAGCCGAAGAAAGTAATCCATGTCTCTGAACCTTCTAAAACGAGAAATCAACGTTTAAAGGGGGTTTATAAGTTATAGAATTGAATACCGTATTCACCGACTCTTTTTAAATATCATCGTAACTGGAAATTTTAAAAGTGGAGTCTTGGATCTGACAATTACAGGATTTAACATTTTAATGTCCCTCTTTTTTTGTTGAATTTACAGAGGAGGGAGTTTTTGTTTTAAGAGTGACGACATAGAAATCTATTTAATTACTATGACCCACACACGTCCGTGCACGGACACATGTGATGTGAAGTTATTAACGATACAGATATCAGAAGTGACGGAACATTTTTAATTTAACAGTATTAATTTTGTTCAAGACAATGAAAGGTGAAGATGAGGGAACTATCTACTATCTAATGATGGTAAAAAAACCTCCCAGTAATCCATGATGTCTAACAAAAGGGGATCTAGACAGCCAAATGACGAAATTTTTCTTAATTAGTGGACAGAATGGCGAAGGGAACAATGAGACGACCGAAAGTGAATCCCTTTTGAGAAAAGAAAAATCTTAGTGTCCTACAGACCCCTCCTGGGGCCTGTTATGGGGACAGGACCAGACTCAGTTCCCTGATACGATATAACAAATGTCTCAGGTCCCTCTACAAGACAACAGATAAAATCAACGAATCGTTTCGTAAAATATACCAAGACATAGGAAAACTGTTGGAACACTTCACTAACGATAACCTCTGGTCGAACAGACCAACTCTTCATTTGTGAATCGTCGAAACGAAAGACAGGACGGACTAAGGACGGAAACAACGAACAGACGGGAGACATCCACACACTTGAATTTTGAGGACCGGGTATACGTCCGTACAATCAGTAAATAATATCTCGTCTCGTCCTAAATTGACAAGGAATTACTGTAATACTTTAGAGTGTGTGTGTGTGTGAGTGTGTGTGTGTGTGTGTGTAGATCTGTACATACGTAATAGGGTACTACATTTGCATGTCGAAATAATTACATATCGTATACAAAGTAGTGTCACCAACAACTAGAAGTTTAACACACTAATATCTTTAATTTTTTTTTGAATATATTTTGTAATAGTAAACACATCGATACTCTCTTATCCGGGGGTTTATCGTAAGTAGGTAAGTCATGAAAAACATCCGAACAACTCGTAGGTAAGATACAACCTATAATTCAATACCTTGATATTACTATGATGTAACTAAAGTATAGTCACTAGTGAAATACCAAAAACAACTGTTCCGTTACCCACTACTTTGACTGTCACACCAGTTCCCCAATCGTAATTAGATCCTGTAACACCCCACCAAATATAAGGGTCTAAGAAAACAGATTACAGTGAAGGATCCTCTATCAGAAATTCAATCGATCTTGAATACCTACGAATCGAGTTATACAGAAGGATTCAGATCGACGGACTGAATGATAGACACTCAGTAACTAGAGAGGCTTAAGATAAAACCGAACTATAAGGACCGAAACTCAAGACTCACAGGACTACTACCCTCACCCTCTCTGGGAACCATAGAGGAACACCTCCTCTCCGCAAATCACGGTCATCGGACTAAGCGTCTTTCTGGAGGGACTTACCATCAGACTGTGAAAAACACTTTCCAACAATTTGTAGGGGAGTGGGATTGCATCATGTCCACACCTTCTTAGTATCGGGGTGTTGCTACAGGTCTAAGATTACGGGGTGTGTACAATTACACAGTCGGACGCAAAACAAACGGGACAGAGACACGAAGAGAGTAGAAACTAATTCTTTACTCTTATTACCATAGTGCTTTTCACTTTCACTTTCAGTGAGCCAAGTCAACGAGTCAGTACAGGTTGAGAAATACTGGGGTACTTGACGTCGTGTGTCCGAAGGGACAGGTAGTAGTTGAGGACCCCGAACGAGTTTGAGTACAGGTAGCTCAGTCACTATGGTATGTCGGTTGAGTAGGAGACAGCAGGGGAAGAGGAGGACGGGGGTTAGGGAAGGTCGTAGTCTCAGAAAAGGTTACTCAGTTGAGGAGTGTACTCCACCGGTTTCATGACCTCAAAGTCGAAATCTTAGTAAGGAAGGTTTCATTGGGGTCCCGACTAGAGGAAGTCTTACCTGAACAAGCTAGAGGAACGTCAGGTTCCCTAAGAGGTTGTGGTGTCAAGTTTTCATAGTTAAACTTGTCTTTCAACGAGTCAACACAGGTTGAGAAACACTGGGGTACCTGATATGTCAGGTATCTTTAGAAGTCCGGTCTTATGACCTCATCCATCGGAGAGAGAAAAGGTCTCCTAGAAGAGTTGGATCCCTAACTTGGGTCCAGAGGACGTAACGTCCACCTAAGAAATGGTCACTTCGGGTTACTATGGTATCTATCGAGACTCATTTCGACTCAGTCGTCGTTAGTAGTATTTCGACTCAGTAGACTCCCAGCAGTGTCTGGGAGTCTACGCATCGAAAATACAGGTTCAGACAGGTAGGTAAAAAAGATTTGAGGTTTCAAGACTTTTTATGAAAGACGACACACTTGAACACTCTGACCGAAGTTTAGATCCAGAAAACTCAGAAACAGGTCACAGGAAAGATAAGATAGTGTCAACGAAGATCCACCTGACCTCGACGGGTCCTCGTCCTCGGACGCCACTCTCACGGAATTCCCGACGACAGGATTTACTCGGCTATTGGAGTCCAAACCCGAAATTGTAGGAAGGTGTAACCACGAAGGTAGTAATTCCCGTCAACTCTCAAAAGACCCATAGAAGAGATAGGAAAATCCAACGTCCCTATGGGTCTCTCCCCATAGTACGATACACAAAGTATCACTTACTGAAGAGTAACGAACAACTTTTCGTCTCTTCTTACTCCCGGAAGTTTAGTTTAACGAGAGTATCCGATAAAAGGAGTGGGAAGACAGGTAGGGTATCAAGGACCCGGATTATTACAACTTAACCACTAAGATGGATCGTCTAAATCCATCAGATAAGTCTTTACAGAAGAACAGAAAAAAACCCTCCTCCCCTCCTCCCTTTTAATAAATGAATAACCTCGTATCAACTACACGTTACACTATCAAAGTCCACATATCGTGTCGCTAAGTATGTGTATACATACTAACCTAACCGGTTTTTCAAACAAGTCAACCCCTTATGTAACAAGTGAGTTCAAGAACCACTTTTACTTTTCATACAGAAAATAAAAGTGAATTTTGGTTTGCTTGTACAATCGGTTGGGATACTTACACACACACACACACACACCCACACACCCACACATAAACCCGAAGAGACCACCGAGTGACCATTTCCTAGACGGACGGTTACGTCCTCTACGTCCAAACTGGGAGCCCAGCCCCTCTAGGGGACCTCTTCCCTTACCGTTGGGTGAGATCACAAGAACGGATCCTTTAAGGTACCTGTCTCCTCGGACCACCCGACATCAGGTTCCTCAACGTTTTCTTAGTATATACTGAATCACTGATTTGTTGACATATATATATATACATAAGAAAAAGTCTAAGAAAATGGAATCTTCAATGATGTTTTATAATGCATATCAAGGACACGATATGTCATCCAGGAACAACTAGAACGACTGAAAAGTTACTCCCTTAGGTTTTGGGTAACAGTAGAGACTTGTAAAGACAAGTACAGACTTAGGGATTTTCGTGAGTTCACAAAGGTTCAGGGTCATGGAGGAGAAAGTCACAACAACTTAAATCCCTGCAAGTTTACGTTTTTTCAATTTACTTAAAGAGTGTGTACGATCAATCACTGGGTTAAGGGATACCGTCTCTAGAACCGGATCTCAGATCCAGAAAACTGTCTCAACAACCACCTAAACCACTTTCTTAAAAGGTACCACCAGTAATTCCAGGTACTTGTTTAAAAATCTTCGTTTAAAAAATCGTTGTAATCTTAAACTTTGGTTGTATGGACCTCTTGATACGTAATTTGGTGACTAAATCTTTCTTCCAGAGGTTCAAGAATAAATCTTTATTTCCTTAACAAATGTCTCTAAGTCTTTTGACAGTTTTTACAAATAAAAAACTTTAGTATTCTTCAAAAATTTATTTTTGATGAACATTTCGGTACACGGTCCGTGACATTGTGGGATACTTCACCCAAGAGAATAACAAGGGTAAAGTGTAAACTCCTTTACTTCCGTATTGGTCCAATATATTGAAAAAAGACACCAGTACACTGAACATTACCGTCTCTGTCCTAAACTTGGGTCCGGTATACCGAGGTCTCTCACCAAAAATTTTGATGTAATAAGACGGAGTATTTCTGTCTATAGTTCTACTTTCGTTTTAGTTGTCTAAACCGGTAATAATTTCCGACTGACGATACCAGAGACCCGAGCGTGTCTCAACCTGTGCTGACTTCACTGAATCGTCGTCGTCGTCGTCGATACCAGTATCACCACCTTCGTATACTCCCCCTCTCTTAAATTTTGTGAAGTCTCATAAAAAGGTTTCTTTTGTCTTTATCATAGAGTCTTTCTGTAGACATAGGGGTACGAGTAGTGTCGTAATAAATATCATCTTTTCTATACCTTTGTTGTCTTCATAGGTGACTATCTTCTTACCTATTTCTTTAACACACACACACACATAAAGTCGGTATTTTTTCTTATTTTAAAACGGTGGACGTTGTCATACCTACCTGAAACTTTCGTAATGTAGTTCACTTTACTTAGTCTAGTCTCTTTCTGTTTAGAAATAATAGAGTGAATATACACCTTAGATTTTTTTGGTTTGGTTCAAGAATTGATGTTTCTAATCACCAAGGGTTTCCGACCCTATCTCCTACCCACTTACCCACTTTACCCACTTCCTCTAGCTTTCCATGTTTGAAAGTCACTATTTTATTCATTCATATTTAGTTAGTTGATCAGGACCCCTACATTATATGTCACACGAATAAATGATATCAACGATTATACACAATATATAAACTTTCAATAACCCTCATCTAGAATTCTTAAGAATAACGTTCTTTTTTTAAACAATTAACATACCACTGTTTACAATTGATCTGAATAACACCACTAGTAAAACGTTATATATGTTTATAACTCGGTAATTCAGTATTTAGACTTTGATTATGTTACAGTATACAGTCGACATAGAGTCACTTTTGTCTTTGTTTTTATCGTCAACTGACTTGTAAAGACTGTTTCTTGATGGTAACGAAATTGTGAGACCACGGGGACTAGTATGTTGTATGAACTACTTTGAAGGGTAGCATATCAATAGAGGGTGCGATATAAAAATAACAGATAGTAGAGGTAGTAAACTGACGGAACTCTTAGGATCATATCCCATAACTTCGTAAGTAAGTAAGACACCCGTAAGTACTACTTAATTTTCACCATCGATCGATAAGTAACGGGTACACCTAAACTACCTTTTAAATCGTTTTGACTGTCTCATTGGACTTATTTAGTTTGTTATCTGTTGTCCGAAGTAAATATCCATCTTATTTATTTTATGTTAACTTTTCAGACTAATGAAAGAGAGGATACACGACAGTTTCAGAACTTTCTTTACAGGTACTTTTTGAACAATTGGGGGTATAACAAATCAAAATGGGAAAATGAATAATGACCCCCTTCTCCTCAACTATCCTACGGAGACGTCTCCGACTTATTAACAACTTACGATCCTTCGTCACCGGTCTTATTATGGAAGATGAACGTACGACACACCGTCAAATATTTGGCGAAAGGATGTACCATAAAGTAAATACGATCGATGTTGGAACCAACATCCTTAATAGAACTGGACTGGACACTCGTCGAGGTCGAGTCACTCCAAGTCTCTCAACTACCAGTACAATCAGTATATGACACCGAGACCCGGGGTTTGAACCCCGGCGAGTATTGTTCGGGTTCCGAGAAACATGATGTTCCGACGATGGGAATAGGAAGGGAAAAGTAGAGGTCCCTTTTCACTGGGAACAGAGGGTAAGAGACGTCCGTCTCCCTCGGTCACATCACACGAAAGTAGGAGAGACACCTGGGTTTGACTACAATTCGTGTCGTATGTTATGTCTCAAATTGCTAATCCACCGGAATAACGGGTCACTGAACGAAAACCTAAGGGAAACGTTATCTTCTACGCACCGGTCCCATTTTGAGATCAGGTAAGTCCTAAACCAGTATATGAGTCCCGACTGGATTTTAACATGCCGTTTTCATCGTACGGTACTTGAAACTGTAGGTAAATGACAACAAGAACAACTCCCCTGATAACACTCAAAGGTCTCAGGTATTCGTTTTTAAGAAACACCATAAACTCCGAACTGACATAGTCAGAATAAATTGACGATCAGTGATTATAAGAGTGTAACGATGAACACGGACGGATGTACTCTACGTCCCCTATTTTGCTACTATTTCTGTGTCACGAAACGAAAATTTATCGAGTATTAGATTTTACTCTTAGAATCTCAGGATGAGTGTATCTTAATTATGGTCTTAATATTGGTTTCACCAATTTGGGACAGATTTAAAGAATAGTACCATTAATCCGAAACGACCTATAAATGGTACACGGAGAGATCTGGTTGAGTGATAGGAAAAAAAAAGGGGGACACGAAACAGCAACTCTGACCGTAAATAACTGACTTTGACACCCGAGGGAACGGAAGACCGAAGGGAAACCCTCTCTCTCTCTCTCTCTCAGTAGTTTCATAAACAAGGACACGTAAGGAGGAACGACCCTACATAGGGAGATTCTGTCGTCGCGAGAGACCCTGTGACTTAGGATATCGGTGTCGATATTTAAAAAGAAATCCAAAGACTTAAGAAGGTAGAAGTCATAGGAGGTCCCACTATTCCTGAGGGACATAAACCATCAATATCTGATAAAGTGAAAGGGAACAATGAAAGGGAATTAGGACGGGTGTGAAGACATTTATAGGGTAATAATTGGAAAGGAACTACTCGAGTAGACTTACACGGTAGACCAAGGGTTTCTTGGGACTCAGTAAGTTCCGAAAGGTACTAGACCGAGTCAAGAGTTAGGTCGGTGTAGACAGTCACGTAGAGTAATTGGTAGAGATGGGAGAAGAGTTTCCTGAGGTACTATCGTAGTAAAAGACCCTACCGGACGAGTAGTTGTTTACGATGGCACCAGTGCCTCTGAGTGTTGGAATGGGGTGTCAGTTTTAATTTGGACGTGAGGAGAGATGGTGACTATGGTTTAGTTTCACGGCGAGTAAAGTAAGTTGGAAGAGAAATAAACGTACGAACAGAAGGAATAGTCTGGTGAACGAAGGACTTCCGTGTCGGAGGTAGTAAGAGCGTAGACCTTTGTGTCGTCACTGATACATAAGTCATCTCTTCCTCACTCGAAGGAACGTCCTACTCATAGATTAGTAAACCGACAATTAACGTATTAGACCTCTATTAGATCTAATAAACGAAAGTAAAAAGATGAAGGGGTGAGGAAATGATACCTTTAAACTCTTCCTCTAAACTTCACTTAGTTAACACAAATAGTATTTGTTAAAACTACTTTCACGTGTAACTCCTCTTCCGACTTTGAAAAGTTCCATTGGTACAAAAACCCGAGACAAATCTTCTACTTCCCGAGAAAGAAGATAACTGTCACTAAAAGTTCATGGTCGAGAGGACACCCTTGAGATATTATCGTAAACGAAACACTCCCCCTTTAAGTCGAATCGAACTTAACCACGTTCACTTCTCAGGTTTACCTTAAGAAGAATCGTTCCTGAAGGACAAAGGTAGGTGATAGGTCACAGGTCTCTTCTGGAGGTCACATTCTCTATTACCGACACCCCAGATGTTGTTTGACTTCCCCAGTAAATAGAGAGCCTGCTTACGTTGAGTCAAGCCAACCCTTACAATGAAAGGAAAAGTAAAGAAAACTAACGAATCGTTCGGACACGGAGAAGAACCATTCTGGTCACGGGACAAAACAAGATTTCAGTCGGGGAAGAAGAGTGGATAGAAGTCATCAAAGAAAGGAAGGTCGAATTGTGACACGTACTTCCAATTGTAAATTGACACAACAACGGCCACGTCTAAAGATTGTACACTCAATCCCTCGTCGACAAACGGGGGTCTCGGGGACCTGGACTTCCGAGACGGTGGCCGAAAGAAATAATAACCTAGTCGTGACAGTGACTACGTCTAGATAAGGGGGTGTACTCCTCACTGTAATTAAAATACAACAAATGCATGAGAACGGTATTCCAATTCGTTAAGGATGATAATTCAAACTACTTTAACGTAATGGAATTACTTTACGTGAAATGACTATTTCTTCTTACAGTGAAAGTGTTCACCTTCGTGACAATCGTTTAAAAATGCTCTCTTAAGGGTTTTAGTATAGAATTAACGAACCTGTCGACACATCAAATGTATTGCTCGTTTGTTACGGTTCCAAAAAATAAAGGAAACAGTCGATATGACCTACAATCATACGTACCACCTGGAAAAAACCCGGAAAATAATGAACTAACGTTTAGTAAGAAGTAACAACGGGTTTAAATACCTTCCTGTAACGAGGGACTCCACGGTAAAGGAAAGTCCAGACATTGACTTGTACTGACTACCGCGGTCTCATTGTCAACGAATAATGACGCAAGTGACTCGACACTAACGAGGTTATGAAATACAACCGTCTACACAAAGGGACCCTTGTCGTAGAGACTCTGTCTCCAGTAACTAGTTTGGGGGAGACCGACAAGGTAATACACGTTTAATAACGATTTTCGTCTCTCCGACGTTCCCTCCACCACACATGAGTAACGTCTATATCGCCTCCCTTCAGGTTTTTTTTTTTTTTTTTCTGTTCACATTACTTCGTCCTTTTTTTAAGGTGGATTTGATCTTGTTACAAAAATATTACAGTTGATTACCCTTTTTCCCCCTTTAATTCACTGAAACTCTCTGTGTGTCACCTTCTTCTCAGTCTAAAATAACAACACCCCATTGAGACCTTAACCCGAACGACTGTCGTAGGAACCGTCGACAGGTTCCGATCTTTCCCCGCACGCACACCCGATGTGGGTCTCGTGACAACAGGATTATCCCATCCCTACTTCATCCAATTCACCGGTTATGTGTTGTGAGAGAATACAGATAAAGACCGGTTTACAAATCCTTTACGACCTCTGTTAGTCCCTAGTATACGTCTCTAGAGGGAACAGGGGGTCGAAGAGTCCCTTCCCCACCTTCACTATTACTTAACTGACTGAAAACCCTTCGTGAATCTAGATCTGACAGGAAACGAGTCTGAGCTTTCTCACTCTGGAGAATCAAAATACGAGTCGACATCGTCGCCGAGAAGAGTCGTCTAAAGACCCTTCCTATTTACGTGGGGAGGGGTGGAGGTTCATCCCCAGACAGAAAACGACTTAAGTCACTCTGGTACCCTACCGAGTCCGTCTCGTGCACGTGACCTGTGTGCCGTCATGAGGTCACCACGACCCGGAAGACCCGGTGTCTGACGGTGGGGTGAAGAGTGTGACTGAACGAAAAACTAACCATAACCGTTCTGAGTGGAAAGATCCTACCGTTAAGTCAAGAGAAATAGACATTTTAGAAAGGAATACTACTTGACCTAAAAAGGATCCCGAATTCTCTAAGGGAACTGTGTATAATCTCCGAAATCCTTGTCACACACGATTGAGTATATCGGAAAATCCCACGACGATCCCAGGATTTATAATATAAACTCACTCACTTAAACGAGTCAACACAGGCTGAGAAACGCTGGGGTACCTGACATCGGATGGTCCGAGGAGACAGGTACCCTAAAAGGTCCATTCTCAGGACCTCACCCAACGGTAATGGAAGAGGTCCCCTAGAAGGGTTGGGTCCCTAACTTGGGTCCAGAGGACGTAACGTCCGTCTGTGAAATGGTAGACTCGGTGGTCCCTTCGGGTTTATAATATAAATGGGGGTTCGATTGAACTACGGTGGAGTGGTATTGGGGACCCTTTTCTACTTCCATCGACATCTTCGAGGAAATGAGTTTTTGTGGTACCCACGGTCGTCCGATTCATTCCGAAATCCAAACATCATAACCTCACTGGCGACCACACGAGACACTCACCGACCGTCTAGACTGTAGGAGTCACCATCGACATCAGTCTCACTACTTCCATGTACTGAGAATATGTACATATTTTATTTATATAGAGTTTCTGTAACAAATTGCGTAATTAATTTACTCCCTTTTTCTACAATGTTATTCAAATTTCCTCTTAGGTTACTTGTCTACTTAAACACCTAATCCTTACAACCTTTACTTAAACTTTAAAGTTTTGACTAAACCCACCTGAAATTAAACGAACAGATACCCGTTCTTAAGTAACGCAACGATATTCAAGCATTCATAATCCGAAGTAGAGATGTCTCAATACTTTTTACATCAAATCTGATTCAGTATCGGTATTATTATTTATAGTAAATAGATCACGACCACAACACAATTTGAAAAAATTTGAGTCACAAGATCGAGATAAATCCTTTTTTCTCACAACCGAATTTTTTAAAAAAAAATTCAAATAAAATAAATAAACCAACGAGGTCCAGAATCAACACCGTACGTCCTAGAAATCAACATCGTACCTCTGGACCAAGGGGTTGGTCCCTAGGTTGGACCTGTGGGACGTAACCCTCACGTCTCAGAATCGGTAACGTGGTGGTCCCTTCAGGAATCACAACCGAGGAACTCTTTATACAAAGAAACAACAAGAGGAAATAGGTCTAGATGGGTGTCTTACTGTCCTCCAATTTCTACTTTTCAAACGATCTCATGCACCTGTAAATTCATCTATTAAATTTACTACTTAGAAGAATGTCTCCTGTATGTTTCATTCCCCTTTTTCTTTAAAAAATCAAAATTGGGAACAGTCATAAAAAGAAGTCAAATGAGTTTACTAATCTCGTACTCCTATTCATCTTATATACTGACCTTGTGTCCGACCCCGGTATAACATCTTCAGGAGCTTACGGTCTTACCTCTTAAATAGTGATTGATTCTGCTGTTACCCCACGGTAACTGACAAAACTCATCCCCTTCAGCATAACAATTTAGATACGGAAGTTTTCTAATCAAGTTGTCTTCATGGACCCAACAGAGTCTCTTCCTTCTTTACTCTCCCCTGCGTCAAATCGATAAAGTCCTCAAAGTTACACACTATGGTTCTCAAATTTGATTTTATATTCCACTCAGTAGTGTTTACGCTGAAGTCTATCTCTGTCTTTCAAACCTTCTACGACCAATAATCTGTTTCGGACCTATACCTCCGTTTTCTACTATATACCGAACCGTTGATGAAACTCCAAATTGAGACACACTGTATTTCCTACTATTTCTTACAATTGTTTTATACCTTTTTAGACCCTTTTCACCATCTACCCCCTTTCTTCTACGTAAGTTTAAACGTTAAAGAGTGAAACTCTAGGTTTACCCTACAAGTTTACTTCTACAGACCCTCTACTGACTTTTACAATCCTCCCTCTATCAGGGACCTCTTTTCCCATATATATCTCTTTCGAGGACCGACTCCTATCAGTACTTTGACGGATGTGAACCCCTTCGTCCTCCTATTTCGTCTCGATTTTTACCCCGTCTCTAACTAGTCTCTCCATCCTCCTCCCGGTCAAAGTCGTGTATGTTCTGTCTTTAATGTCACTCCGATCCCAATCATCACCGCTTCCGTTACCGTGGGGTGGGGTCATGAGAACGGACCTTTTAGAGTACCTTCCTCCTCGGACCTTCCGACGTCAGGTACCCCAGCGACTCCCAGCCTGTACTGACTCGCTGAAGTGAAAGTGAAAAGTGAAAACACGTAACCTCTTCCTTTACCGTCAGGTGAGGTCACAAGAACGGACCTCTTAGGGTCCTTGTCCCCTCGGACCACCCGACGACAGATACCCCAGCGTGTCTCAGCCTGTACTGACTCCGCTGCGTCGTCGTCGTCCCAATCGTCACAGTTTCTAAAGTCTCTTTTCTACCTCCCATCCGTGACTCTACACCAGAGACTCTTCCCTTCCGATCATGATTTACCATTCTCCACTCACCCTTCGGTCTTCCCCCTTACCTTAATCTCAGGAACAAGTTATTTAACACTAATTTTTCTATTCTCTGTACTTTACTCGTAGAGTAAGATCAGTCTCGTCTCCCTTCACAAAATTCTACACCCTTTTAAATCGCACTACGAATTGAATCAACTTCCTTGAACCTCCCCCTCTCTAACTTTTACGTTTTGTCTCCCTCTTTTTAAGACCTCGTTTAGTCCTTCTCTACCTTAGTTCGTTTTATCTCTTTATAAAACTCTAGTTATTAGGTAACTAACTAGAACCATTCCGACTTCAACCCCCTAGGACCTACCGTAACCTCCATCCTCAAATCTATGGTACGAGTTCTTTATACTCTTTCTAGGTTGTCCCGTGTTTTCCTGTTGAACAAAGTCCAATTATTTGAACAGAAAGATCTTCAAAGAAAGTACCTACGAACCGTCCCCCATTACCCCGGTATAACTCCTCTCGTTTTTCAACCTCATAGAAACTTTCTTTCCACCATCTCATAATCGCTAGTACTGACGGTAACCCAGGTCCTGTCAATCTCTCAGTTACTCAGGTCTTTTTCCAGGAACCTGTAGGTTCTCCGTACTGTCTCAAGTTCCTAGATCTCTAGTATTACTAGTAATTTTTGTCAGTAACCCTCACACCTTAAATCCTTTTTTACCTTTCTCTACTCAATACCAGTCTCCTTTCTTTACAGACATTCACCTCTGGAACCTCCTCTCGTTACAGATCCCCATTACCACCTGCTCTAGACCGGTGTATCGTCCACTAAATAAATACACGTCACCCGGGCACGTACCCCGACTCTCCTCCCTCCCGTAAACTCCCAAAACGGAGTTTACGTTTAGAACATAGGTTCTAGGTGGTAGTACACGTTCCCGTTACCGTCTCCAGACTCCGACCAAGAGACTGAACCCACGAACTTTTTCTTCTCCTACCGATTTAACCTACCCTCTAGGCACTTCCTGTTCTCCAACAACACACTTCCATGTCCCGAACCTTCCATGTTCCGAAGGTATACAACACAAATACTCTTCTTACACCTCCGAATCAAATTCTCTCAAAACCTCCGGTTCCTGTTAAAAAGAAATTTTCCTAGAGGGACTCTAATTTCTTTTTATGTTTACCTGGTTACATTTAATTTTTTTCAATTTCATGTTTATTACCTAAGGATAAAATTTCTACATAAACGAGATCTTTATAATTCTTGTTATCCAAACATCTCCTACTCACACACACGTACACACGTACGGAGAGACACACGTGTACAACTTCGTTTCTATGTCTACGTCTTCCACCCGTCCAATGTCACCATTTCAAGACAATACTCTGGTGCTGGTCTATAAAAGGGGAGTAAAAGAACGATCAGAACCCGGTAAAGTGACGATTAGATGTGTAGGTAGTTTGTTTGTCTTTCCCCTTTACCTCTCAACTTAATGTTTAGACAGTTAAAACAATAAGAACCGTCAAGTCCAAGTCCAAAACCACCCCCGTCTCAAACTTTGTTTACTGTTTTTAATGTAAAGGACTAACACCCTTGTAATACCTATTACTCAGGTGATGAACTTTACGGTGCGTCTCCAGTCTAAATACCAAAGAGACCCACAACATAGTTGAAGTTTATATACATAAAAACTACGTTAGGTCAGTGGTTTAAACGAAAAGGAATTCTAAAAATCCGAAAAATACGATGGTCCACCTTTCGTTATTGTTTTTGGTATCTCATGGACCCCTTTATGTTATCTCACCCATTCTTTAAGTGTCCAGTGTCTGAGTCTACACATTTTTGGTTTTTACATCGAAAGTAAAGCATGGGGAAAAAGTGAATTTCAACTTTTGCATCAATAGGACTAAGGTCTATTTGAGTTGGTTGAAGTAAAAAGTCCGTAAAGTTGTATTTGTACCAGTCTTTGATCCTAAGAATGGGAGAACCAGTAAGAGGGGTCACATTGTTGACTCGAAGGTTCCCGAAAACCCGAAGTACCATGCCCCGTCCCGGTGAACGGACACCAACAGGAGACGTGGGCGTTTCTACGCAGAGTAGAACCAGTAAACGAGAAACAGGAGACAGTGACTGACCATAGGAGACACTAGTGAGTAGACGGTTCCTGAGACCGATTGTACAGTCCGGTAGACAAAGGAAAAACTTGGTGAGTACTTCCGACCGACCAGATGTTGGGTAAAGAGTCGGTATATACTCGGGGTGTACACCACAGGATTTCTGAGAGAACAAGAGAAAATAAAAAATTCTATGTCACTTGTTAAATTACATAGTTAGATATTCATCTCTTTCCCTTAAATCCCGGAAGTTACATAAAAAGATATGTTCTGGTTGTTAACTTTGTACTAAGATTAAGAAATATCATTACGGAGGATTCCGAACCACAACCACTACTGGTATATTCTACACAACGTTTTTGTTAGTGCACAATCTTTCCCACTACGAATCATCACAAACGTAATCAAGACGAAACTCTTTACTACACTGAAAAAAAAACATTATATTACAGAAGTTTAATTTCTTTATTCATTGGTCAAAGATGGAAACACATTACTTAAGACACAAAGTATGATGTGTGTAGTTAGTGAATGACGTTTTAATTTTTTGTCAATGAATAAAAAAAGAATACCTTTTTCATTAGTTTAAGAAACGTTTTTACATGTAAATTAGAGTTGTAAGTCTCTACTTGTGACTAAAAACGTATGAAAAAGAAAGATCCGTACGTTAATATATCCGTGTATATGTATAAAAGTTTTTTCGTAATGTAAAATGTTGACGATGTCTTAAACTTTCCACTTCAATAGATCAAAAATCCGAACGTTATAGGTCACAGTACTGTAATTGTGTAGACTATTCAGGCTCTTGAACACTCCAACCACCAGATGTTTTTCAAAAGGCACTTAATCAGACGTACCTCTTTCATCTTCCCTTTTACTCCAAGATCTCTAAAAGACTACAAGACAAGTGTGATCGACCTAACAGACTCAGAAATACCCAACGGGAGTAGACGGACGGACATGGGGAATGAATCGGAAACTGTGGGACGTCGAGAGTGTGGTACTACCATACTCCAAAGACAGATTTCCGGACATCGAGGGGAAGTTGAGACGCGACTCTGTCCTCCGTGTCCATGGGAGACTGGACCACTGGGGGGACTTGTGTACATTTCAGAAGTGATTGAAATTGGGTGGCTGAAGTGAGTCCTAGAACTGAAAATTCCACCCTTTTCTATACGAAAGAGTTCCTGAGGTAAATACGGGAGAAAGAAAGTAAGGAGGAGGAAGTAAAATAGTTAAGGTAAAGGAAACCAGTCTCTAGAACGAAAATGTGGTAGTTCAGAAGAAGGGTTTAAATAATAATTTAGATACATGATGTCAGCATAATTTTAGTTCCTAAATCCCTGAGTCTATTAGAAAAGTATATTACGAATCAAAGTTGTTTGGTGTACAGGTAACTGAAAGTTACGAATAAAAAAATAATACTTAAAATTTTAGTAAAGTCTTTACTTCACCTTAAGAAACAATAAATATCCAAGAGAACGATCCTTTAACCGTACATTTTCCACTCGGTACCTATCCGTTCTTCTTTGAACGGGAGGGAGAACCAATATCCGAGTTTCAGATCTATACTATCAATAAGGTCAAAATTCCACGGGAGACTGCTCCCCCTGACATTTTAAACAGAAAGTTCGGTCCGGTTGAGACTCTCAATTTCTCTTCGATAATTATTAATACGGTTGTTTTATACATATATGGTTCCTAATAGGGTTCTTTTTACCCCACACTCTAATTAGATGGAAACTAGGTACCTACGTCCGATCATAAATCAGTCTCTACGTCTCCAGATGTTGAAGAGTCCACTCCGTCCCCGTTTCTTAGACGAACAGTTACGGTACCGTAGTATTCCCTTTCTATTGTATTATCTAACTCTATTGAATTAGAGTGTTTAATCTAATAGAAAGACATACAAGAAAAAAGAAGTCTTTGAAATAACTTCGACTCAAATTCGAAAATTCAGACTGTAGTCGAAAACTCCACACACACGCACACTATACCGTATCTAAAGTTGACACTTATCACGGAGGATCCCGACCGTACGTCTCCACTGTTCCCTGTAATCG
The DNA here is from genome assembly GCA_006410555.1 of Capra ibex. Lineage (NCBI taxonomy): Eukaryota > Metazoa > Chordata > Mammalia > Artiodactyla > Bovidae > Capra > Capra ibex. The sequence continues at coordinate 499,026 of SJYO01015487.1, read as the reverse complement.
TTCTTCCTCCTTTTATGACTTTCTCAACCTTTGCTACAAAGGGAGGTAATGGTAGGTCTTTCTTGAACCCAAACTAACCTAATTCCTTCGTACAGGACTGTAAAATCAAAGACTCGTTACTAATAAAGAAGAACGAAGGAAAACTAGAATCTTTCGTTAAGACATCACTCTTTTGACCTTAGATCCACCCCGACTCTTCCGATCCCAGTAAAATACAACGAATTTTAAATATAGTTTGTGTTACAAACAGAACGAACCACAAATCAAAATTTTGATTAAAACGTTTATATTTAAGACCATACAAAGTATATATATATATATAAAGACTAAAGAAAACTCTTTGGTCCTTTGTGTCATTGAGACCCGGTCGTTTAGGTTCTTCGTTTGTAACCGACCTCGGTATAGACTTCCGAAGATTTTACATCGTAAGAGAGACGTCAAGTGGTACCCGGTTGAGGAATGACGAAATAGGTCTGGTAAAATAACTAAATACAACCGATAACAGATGAAGTCTGAAAGTTAAAACACTAAGGATATAAAATAGTACGATAAACAATCTTCAAAGGTTTTATCCTTGATTTATATCGTCTACATAGTCCCGATTACGTAAAGATTCTTTAAGATCGACAGTAATAAATCTAGTCCAATAATTTATTGATAAAAATTATAAAACTCTATATCGTTGTATATCACTTTACGCGTCTATGACTAACGTCATACGTTACTTAAAACTGTTTACGAATAAAGGACGTAATAACTATGTGATTCTACAACTTGTAAGGGTAATAAGATCTTTTAAGGGAAAATAGGTGACGTCAGTTTTGAACGACACAGATGGGTATCCAGTGTCAGCTTCCGAGACAACGGTATCTAATTGAAACGGATAAAATCCTGAAATATATTTACCTTAACATATCATACTTGAAAACACAAGTTGAAGAAAATCATTTTACGAAAAGTCTAAGTTCGTACAACAAACTTCTTCGTTAACGAACAAGAAAATGTAACGACTCATCAAAAGGTAACATATTTATATAACAGTAAACGTAGACCCAACTATAGATGAAAAGTCCACAAAACTTACTTCATCCACCTTATAAAAACACAGAAAAACACTTATATATAAAATTAAAGTGATTCCATCAGTGGACTCTCACTTTACAAGGTCACTATCCCATTTACTTTCATATTGAAATAGTCTTTGAAGAATGTAAAGGTCTAGTCAACATGTTAAAATATGAGGACTTCGTCACCTACTTTTAAAGTCAACAAAGTGTAGGAACTGCCATCAATTATAACCATTAGAAAAATTACAATAGACAAGATCACCCATACCATACTAGTACAACAAAATTAAATGTAAAGGGACTATCGATCACTATGACTCGTAAAAAGTACATGAATAAACGATAAGTATATAGAAGGAACCTCCTCACACATTCAGAAAACAGGTATAAATAACATAAATTGTGGGAATTAAAAATTTATATAAAGTATATATTTATTAAAAAATAAATATATAAACACACGAAAAATTATATAAGACATATGTTTAGACAACGATGTATATCAGTATATACATATAGATGTATATATACATATGTGTAACAGAGTATCATAATTTATAAATTAAAATGTACCAAGATAGACTCTGTAACATTTTCTTGAAGTACATCTTCCTTAAACATTTATTACAGTCAGAATTTCATGTACTTCACTGTTGTTATACCGGTGTTTAACAGATCTGAACTCCTTTACCCGGGTTGGTGGAAAACGAGACTACTCGTATTTCGAACCTTAGACAGGGATTTTTTGTTCTACTTAGTATCATGTCCGAATATAAAAGACACAGAGACAAACATACGTAAAAGAAAAAGTCTCTCCCTTGAAGATTCCAAAACGGTGATTTATTTTCCTTGTTGAAGTTAATGTGTCGACACACTATCATGGACGAGGACCCCCGTCCGACGAGAGGAGACTCTCGGAAGCTAGTGGAAGGACGGTGTATGTTGATGTTAAGTGGACTTCACCACAGTCGTCCTGAGAAGTGGGACACGGTCTATTATCGAAAACGAAAATCACAATTTTCTAGTATAGAAAGACGACAAGAATCCTTCCTCTTCGACCGGACTCCTCCGTACGGGGTCCAAGACGAAACTACTCACTCTTTTTTCGTACTTGATCCAACCAAACTTTGCTATTAACCTCTCGTCCAGAGTCTCAGATCATCGGGTACAGAAAATACCCTTAAGTCTAACGACGAGTTAGGTAATACCACAGTACAAGAACGAGTTTTGGAAGTGACCAAGGTCTACAGGATCTTGTACCTCAAGTTTCAGGAAGTCGTAATTCATGTTCGACTGAAGTAATCGGAGTATTTGATGTCTGTGGTGGAGATCTGATTTATGGTGTCAGTAATCACGACGGATGGTTCATAAAGACAGAGGGGACAAAAACTTGTGTCCCACCAATTTACACTAACACACTGAACGGAACAACTTATTTTACACTCACCCTCACCGTAGAAAGTGAAGTGGTCCAGGGAAAAGGTTGACACACAATTAACACCTAAGACTGACACCTCACGTCAACCCTGTACCACAAAAGGACAAGAGGATTACCTGACAAATTCACACACAAGTGTTTCCACTCATCTCTCTAGTCCCCAAACCCCAATTCAGTCCGTCTATTGTCTCATCTCAGACGTGAGGTAATGAGGACAGAGGACGGAGTGGAGAAACCAATGACTTAAGGTGCAGACATTTTACCCTATTAATATAAAGCAAACACAAACCCGACGATATTGTTTTTATAGTACCCCGAAGGGTCCACCGCGATCACCATTTCTCGAACGAACGGTTTCGTCGTCTGTATTCTCTGTATCGAAGTCAGGGACTCAGTCCTTCTAGGGGACCTCCTCCTTTACCGTTGGGTGAGGTCATAAGAACGGACCTCTTTGGGTACCTGTCTCCTCGGATCTCACCCGATGTCAGGTAACCCAACGTTCCTCGACCTACACTGACTTCACTGAATCGCACGTGTTTTTTTATGGTATATGAACCATCAAACTTGTTGTTTGGGAATAATATTAAGACCTCTGACCCTTCAAGTTTTAGTACCAAGACCGTCTAAATCACAGACAATTCACCACCGAAGGACCAAATTTCTGTCGGTAGGAGAACGACACAGGAATACACCTTCTTTTCTTGTTCCCTTGAGAGACTCCAGAGAAAGTATTTCCGTATTTTCGTGAGGTAAGTCTTCATGAGGTGGGAGGACTGGATTATGGTAGTGTAACCCCCAGTTCGATGGTTGTACTTAAAACTCCCCCTATGTAAGTCAAGTATGTGGAACTTTTATGATCTTTGTTACAACTCCTTGCGACTCTCTCAAATACAATGTGTGGACGAAACAGTTCGCTTAGTTTGTCTAATTCAACTCAAACATTTTACTTGTCATCCGTTCCGTTCGACTCTTTCAGACGTAAAAATAAAATCCAATCCAACAAATCAGTGCTATTCTTATGAATAGTTCATATAAAAGTAAAATTTCAAATTTTGTTTAGATAAAAAACATTCCTCTTAGGTTCTATCGTAAAATAAATAGTTTTTGTTTTCATTTGTTAGATCAATCATAGATCATGGACCCGTAATCAATAAGACAGGACAAATATAAATCAATGGCTAAATAACTTGTGTCTATACTAACAATCCTTTATTTTCTAATCTTCCGGTGTCATTGATTACGGGTTCAACATCTATGAATGATTTAACAGGGGACCACTGACCTAAATTTGGTGGAGGGGTCTAGCGATAAAATGTCACCTTCTCGTAAAACTGGATCTCGTAAATGTTGACAGAATAGAAGTGTCAAAATATTTATTTCTACTAAGAAAAACGTCTATAATTTTTGAAGTCAAAAAACTTCACTTCGTACGAGTAAGACAAAAGGATTACAGTCATTCGTTTTTTTCTTTACTTCTTAATGACACTTAAAAATCTGGAAACGTTACATTTTATATTAATAAAATAATATTTGTAATTAATAGTACGTAGAGTTACTGAACCGAGAGAAAATCACCAAATATCTAAAGTCTAACAGTCCCTTTAATGTATATTAAACAAACGGTTTAATTTAATAATCTGTCGTCGTACCGAACACGTGAGTTTTAAATTGAACCTTTTCGTAAATTATTAATTTTACGGTTCACAACCCTTTTCCCTTTTGTAGAGGGGTGTGAAAATTCAATACAAACAACCTTTTCGGTTTAAATTTTTCAAACTCGGATCATTCCTATACTACTTCTATACGACCCTATCGAGGGAGGACCTCCACAGTACCGACTCCTGTAAAAGTCTTCAAACTGAGTCACGTTTAGTATATAAAAATTATATTTTAAAATAGAAATATTATATCTTATATAGGACTTTAGACTATAGTATATAAACAGGTTTATAAATAATTTTTAACGACTGGAAAGAATTTTTCCTCCCAATTAACAGTAGGAAAGTGGGTTAAGTCAACCTCTTAACCTCCGGGTGTGTCTTTTAACAGAACGAAATGGAACCTGTCACCGGTTCCTTTATAATTTGTGGTGTAGAAAATATATACAAGGACCGGACGCCGAGAAAGTCGACATGGTTTGGGTCACCATGGGATCCGACTGTGTAAAGACATCACTGTCTCAATGTCTTTACTTATTTTGTTCCAACATAAGTCCGTAGTTTACTCATCGACCAAATGTAGTAGTTGTACCAGACAGGATTGACATCTAACGTATTAGAGATCACCTTCTAAAGATCCTACTTGTGATGTGTCTATTCCGTTAGAGGTAGAAAAGGTCCTTTGGTTTGTATTAGTTAGTTGTTTCTCTGTATTTTTGTTTTTATGTTTACGGTAAAAGACTCTTTGACCTTTTCTCTTACATTTTATTAAACAATTTCCACGGTTTTATTCAAATCAAAGTGTGTTCTCTGGGACCCGTACTCGTTCTCTTCCTCCCCTTTCTCTACAATCTTTATCTCTATCTATCTCTACTCTTTCTCTTGTGTGGGACCTCTTCGTTAATCCAAGTCTCCTCCCTTTCTCCCAGATAATGTTTGTTTTGGGGCGTCCGGTCAATGAACGTTTTTCGACGCAATGGACACAGTCGATTTCTCTTCTCTCGGGAGACACTATACTTTAGGATGTAACCAGGAGGGGTGGATGTCTTTAAGGAACTTTTATCAACCAGGTAATTTCTCGAACGTGTCGTAGATATTGTTATATAATGTTTTATCCTCCTTAATTGTCATTTTAAATAACTGTTCATTATAAGTGGTTTTTTAACAAAAGGACCCTGTCTACTTTTAATACTTATGTATCAAGTTGTACCTGGTTTTTGAAATACTAGGTCAACGAAGAAACTTCGTTTTGGTACATGTTTTTTAGCTTGGTTTTTGAGTCCCTTCTTTACTACTCTGTTACTCTTCTTTATTTTATACTCGACCACCTTGAGTCCTTCATTCATCTTCTTTCTTTTTAACAGTACCTCCTTCTGTTTTAACCTCCTTCCGAACAGACAGTACGTAACATCTTTTGTACATGTCATTCTTTATTTCTTCTCTCTTGACTTTTTTTAATTTTATTAACTTTATACTTAATTTCTCATACGACGACGACGATTCAGTGAAATCAGTACAGGTTGAGACACGCTGGGGTATCTACCGTCGGGTGGTCCGAGGGGACAGGGACCCTAAGAGGTCCGTTCTTGTGACCTCACCCAACGGTAAAGGAAGAGGTCACGTACTTTCACTTTTCACTTTCCCTTCAGCGAGTCAGCACAGACTGAGAAGCGCTGGGGTACCTGACGTCGTATGGTCCGAGGAGGCAGGTACCCTAAAAGGTCCGTTCTCATGACCTCACCCCACGGTAACGGAAGAGGATAATTTCTCATATGCTCCTAAGTTTTCTCCTATCCTTTTCCTCTGGGTCTTGTTTTCGTAATAGTAATTCTTTCTTTACTATGTTGTTGGTTTTTTGGGGTTCTACATTAAATTGTTCAGAACAGACTTTAATTCCTTCGAACATGGATACATAAAAATAGACAAAAAGTTAGTGTTTTATCAGTGGTTATTGTGTTAGTTATCCTATCTAAAAACTAAGGACATATCACGTTAGTTGATTTAAGAGAAGGTTCAAGTATACAACTTCGGTAATTTGGGGTCGTACTGATATACACCTCTGTTCCGGAAATCCTCCAAGTCAAGTCAAGTCAACGAGTCAACAGAGGATGAGACACTAAGGTACCTGACGACGTACGGTCCGGAAGGACAGGTAGTGGTCGAGGACCTCAAATGAGTTTGAGCACAGGTAACTCAACCACTACGGTAGGTTCGTAGAGTAGGAGACAACAGGGGAAGAGGATGACGGAAGTCAGAAAGGGTCGCAGTCCCAGAAAAGTTTACTCAGTCGAGAAACGTAGTCCACCGGCTTCATAACCTCAAAGTCGAAAACAGTCATTACGGATTTTGCCGAGGACGGTGCAATCCGTAATGACCGTTCGAAATTGTAGTCAGGAAGGTTACTTGTGAGTCTTGACTAGAGGAAATCCTACCTGACCAAACTAGAGGAACGTCAGGTTCCCAGAGAGTTCTCAGAAGAGGTTACGGTGTCAAGTTTTCGTAGTTAAGAAACCGCGAGTCAAAAGAAATGTCAGGTTGAGAGTGTAGGCATGTACTGATGACCTTTTTGGTATCGGAACTGATTTACCTGGAAACAACCATTTCACTACAGAGACGAAAAATTATACGACAGATCCAACCATTATTGAAAGGAAGGTTCCTCATTCGTAGAAAATTAAAGTACCGACGTCAGTGGTTGACGTCACTAAAAGCTCGGGGGGTTTTATTTCAGTCGGTGACAAAGGTGACAAAGGGTTGGTTAAAGGGTACTTTACTACCCTGGTCTACGGTACTAGAAGCAAAAGACTTACAACTCGAAATTCGGTTGAAAAAGTGAGAGGAGAACGTGAAAGTAGTCCTTCGAGAAAACAATAAGAAAAGAAAGACGGTGTTCCCACCACAGTAGACATATCGACTGCAATATCTATAAAGAGGGCCGTTAGAACTAAGGTCGAACACGAAGAAGGTCAGGTCGCAAAGAGTACTACACGAGACGTATCTTCATTTTATTCGTCCCCCTGTCATATGTCGGAACTGCCTGAGGAAAAGGATAAACCTTGCACAGACAACAAGGTGTAGGTCAAGACAACGATGGACTGGATGTATATCCAAAGAGTTCTCCGTTCCAGTCCACCAGACTATAAGGGTACAGAAAGTCTTAAACGGTGTCAAATAACACTAGATGTGTCAGTTTCCGACACAGTATCAGTTATTTCGTCTTTATCTACAAAAAGACCTTGAGAGAACGAAAAAGCTACTAGGTCACCTACAACCGTTAAACTAGAGACCAAGAAGACGGAAAAGATTTTGGTCGAACTTGTAGACTTTCAAGTGACAAGTACATAACGACTTCGGACCGAACCTCTTAAATCCTCCATTAATTTTAATTTACTCCAGTATACCCACCCCGAGATTTTGTTATTCTACCCACCGGAATATTCTTCTCTTTCTCCTTTTGGAAAGGGAGAAGATGTGAGTTTCCGTTCTGAGGGTCTGTTCGGAGTGATCTTTGACTTGAGACGGTCTTAGAACTAGAACTTGAAAAGGTTCGAGGTCTTGACACTCTTTTACTTAAAGACAACAAATTCGGTGGGTCACATTCCACAAAATAATACTGTCAGACTCACCTTATCATGTGTATGGATTATAAAATTTTAATCTCTGACGTACTAAAAAAAAGGGGGGTTTGCGGGGACCCTAACCGTCTTTTCTTATACCCTCACCGAGGTATAAAAACCGGTGTTTCATTAAAAATACTGAATTTTTTCATCTTTATCATACCTGTGATACTAGCATTGTATAATTTCACCCTTATATTGTTTTTTTCTCTTCTGTCGTAAGGATGGAAATCCCTTTTGTCGTTGTTGTTACACTTTGGAACTTGTTGAAAAGTCAATTCCTCCTTTCATGTTTGTTTTTCAACACTTCGTCTATTTTCTATTAATAATTTTTATTTTTTTTGTCGTTCCCTATGTGGGTAACAAGTAACATCGTGATAAATGTTATCGATCTTGTACCTTCGTTGGATCTACAGGTAGTTGTCTACTTACCTATTTCTCAACACCATGTATATGTGTTACTTTATAATAAGTCGATATTTTTCCTTACGTAAACTCAGTCAAGACTACTCCACCTACTTGGATCTTGGATAATATGTTTCACTTCACTCAGTCTCTATTTATATCATAAAATCGTGTATGTATACCTTAGATCTTCTTACCATGACTTCTTGAATAAATGTCCCGTCGTTACCTCTTTGTCTGTATATATTATCTGAATACCTGTACCCCTCTCCCCTCCTCTCCCACTCTACATACCTTTCTCATTGTACCTTTGAATGTAATGGTATACATTTTATCTATCGGTTACCCTTAAACGATATACCGAGTCGTTTGAGTTTGTCCCCGAGACATAGTTGGATCTCCCCACCCTACCCCTCCCTCTACCCTCCCTCCAAGTTTTCCTTCGTCTATATCTATATGAATACCGACTAAGTACAAATCCAAACTGTCTTTTGTGGTTTTAAGACATTTCATTAATAGGAAGTTATTTTTTATTAATTTTTTTTATTGTACCCTATGTCAATTTAAAAATGGTTCCTCATATGACTAAATTTATAATTATAGTTATTTTTATCATAATTACTTTTATTTCATACTTCACAAACTAATTTTTTTTAGTCTTTTCTTTGTCGTTTCACTTGGTTCCATGTTTCCTTTCTTTTTTTAAATTTTTAACTTCTATTGTCGTTTTATTTTGGGAGATCTTTTATCTGTTTTATATATTGTCTGCTTTCATTTTCGACTAAAAGACTTTTGTTTTTGTTTTTTTAACTTGGATGGTCAGTACAAAAAGTTTTTTATTTCCCGTCTTTTGTGTCCGTATTTATTGGGTCTAGGGTTCCGTTAAATTTCCTAGTATCCTTTACTTAAATAAACTAAGATACTTCTGTTGAAAATTTAGTATCTGTTTTATCTACTAAAAGTTGATCATATTAAACAGTTTTGTATGTATCTACTCTAACATTTTACATTTGTTTGACTTGAAGTATCCTTTTGTATTCCCTTGAACCATTTACGAAGGAAAGGGTTAAATGACTTGTACTATCAAAGTATCCACTTTAGACAGTACCGATAATTATTCATCTCTAAGGTTGATTTTTTTTAACTTTTCTTTGATTTTTTTTTTTTGTTTTTTGACTTTCAAACTCCTTTCGAAGGTTTAAGAGAATTACTTCGTTTGTAATACAGTTATGGTTGTAATCTGTTTCTTACAAATCTTTACTTTTGATTTCTTGTCAGAGTCAATATTTATAACTATATTTTACAATTTATTTTATAATCGTTTATCTTAGATCGTCGTACGATTTTTTTATAACTCAGGTTTACTATAAATAAGACTTTTACGTTCCTACTAAGTTGTAATCCTTAAGATATTTATATCAAATAATATATTTATAATCTTTTATAATCTAGTAGTTTAGAAATCCAGATATTTCAGTAAACTGTAGTTTTCGAAAGAATAACTTTCGTGAGTTATAGTATTATTATAAGGTCGGGTTTAGGTCATAGTCCGAATTCGTCCCTGTTTTATAGAGATTCACTCCTTCTTCTGTTTCTTAAAGTGATGGTAATTAATTACGACATTAAACCATGAAAGAGTACATTGTCTTTTCTTTTTTTTTATTATTTTTCACTTGTTTTCTTTTTAGATACTGTTATACAAACATATAGATCTTTTCCGATCTCGTTTTTTTAAGTCACTCAACCACGATTGTATGTCAAGAAATAATTTTACCTATTGGTTGTTCCAGGATGACATATCGTGTCCCTTAGAACGATTTACAATACACAATTGGACCTACCCTCTCCTCAGACCCCCTCTTATCTATGTACACATACATACCGACTCAGGGAAACGACAGGTGGACATTGATAGTGTCGTAACAATTGACCGATATGAGGTTATGTTTTATTTTTCGATTTTTCACTTATACGTGTGTAATTATCGAAAGTATATATGTGTCTTGTAACAATCTACGATAATATCTTATTTTATAATGTAAAACATAAACGTTGTTTTGCTAAACGTTTATGGATCATTCTAAGGATGAAAAACCTTCTATAACATCTACACGAAAAGGGAGAAGGGTAGTAACTCAGATTCCTTCGTGAGACTAAAATGTATATTTTGTGGTCTTTCGAGATTTTTCACCTCACTTCTCCCATAGACCGATTTCTAGAGACTGGGTCACTTATCGGATCACCATTCTCGAGACCCAAAAGAAAAAAGAAGGTTGAATCTCGATTCTTGGACCATTGGGGTTCTACATTCTATTTCGGGATGTCTTCGGGTGTGAAAGGACAATTTCCTATTTCTTTACGTATTGGTTCGTTCTGTCTTTCGAAAATCTGTCATTGGAGAGATGAGGTCGGTCAACAGTATCTCTTCTTGACACAGGAAAAGGGTGGAGACGTTATGGCCGTTTGCGTCTCTCTTCTGGGATCTAAAGGTTTGAGCGGTCCGATTTTACTTGTGGAGAGAACCAACCCCATCCCCATCCGTATACACAAGTCAACAAATCAGTTCTGGTGTATCCCTAGACCCTGAAGGTCGTGGGGACCTCAAATAAGAAGGTGGAGGGACGACCCTACTTTAGTCTCCTTCCGACCTCCTCTCAGTCCTGAAATTATAGGTAGATCACTATCAAACCCAGTCCACCCTTCGGATTAGGATCAAACGACTTTTACGTACAACTTAAAACAGTTTACGAAAAAGACGTGGATAACTATACTATACTAAAAAGAAGAAATCGGACAACTACACTCCCTAACGTATTTGACCAAAGACTTACGACTTGGTTGGAACCGATGAACCTTATTTAGGGTGAATCAATACCACATATATATATATGTGACAACCTAAGTTAAACGATTATAAAACAACTCCTGAAAATACAGATACGAGTCTTCTCAATAACTAGTCATCAAAATAAAATAATATTACAACAACAACAAGTCAAGAGTCAGTACAGACTGAGAAACGGTGGGGTCCCTGACGTCGTACGGTCCGGAGGGACAGAAAGTGATAGACGGTCTCAAACGAGTTTGAGTACAGGTAGCTCAACCACTACGGTAGGTTGGTAGAGTAGGAGACAACGGGAGAAGAGGAGGACGGAAGTTAGAAAGGGTCGTAGTCCCAGAAAAGGTTACTCCACCGAGAAAGATAGTCCATCGGTTTCATAACCTCGAAGTCGTAGTCAGGAAGGTTACTTGTAAGTCCTGACTAAAGGAAATCCTAACTGACCAAACTAGAGGAACGTCAGGTTCCCTGAGAGTTCTTAGAAGGGGTCGTGGTGTTAGACTATAACCATAATCCTATTACAACCGGAGTATTCTGTCAGAGAAGACGAACATAAAAGATGTTTTCTACCATCTCTTAACCATATTAAAAAAGGAAGTCATAAACCATCTTAAATGGACACTTTGGTAGTTCTAGACCGTGAAAGACAAAACCTTTCGTTAATTAATAACTAAGTTAAATAAATTCTATGTATCCATACGGACAAGTCTTTTAGACAAAGTGGAGTACACTCAAAAACATCTAACACAGAAAGTTCTTTAACTAGGTAAAGTTGATTCTTATTGGTTTCGAGTTATTTTCTTTTCGTTCTTCCCTCTGGTCTCGATAGTGGATTTTTTATCTGGTATAAAGAGGTCCACAATTTGTAATACTGTGACCTTTTACTTATCCGTCTAGTTACGATACTTTAGTTCTTTACCTGAGGAATACATACTATTTCCAAATTAGAGTTAGTGACACCTTTTCTACCTGATATTCCCTTTATTATAACCCCATCCACCTATAAGATCATATAAAGTGTTGTGAATAATACTTTTAACCTTTTAACAATTTCAGTCAGAGTTTTCACTTTGTGTATCATTATTATTTTTCTTTTGTACCTCTTATCATAAATCGGAACTTCATCTTTTCAGGAAACATCGACTGTTTTCTACTTTTTCGGTAGTTTATAAATATTTGTTTAGATTAAACATGTGTCTAATTCTATGTTATAAAACGTACCGTTTTTACGACATTCATTTATGTTTACTGTTTGACTCTTATTATAAACGTTTACGGTAGTGACTATTCACCAATTGAAGAGTTTGTATCTCAAAGATATTTGAGATTCATTCTTTTTCTCGTTGTTTGGCTTTGTCCGTTTCTTCCTCTTACCTTCAAGTGTCTTCTACTGACTACTGAAAGTTTATTGAGAATGTGTATCCGTCACTGCACGTTAGAGTAAACATTTTCCTTTTTGTCTTTATTTTGTGTCTCTAGGTTAGAATAAGATATTATAACCGTCTTTAGATTTTTAAACTATTGTGTTCTATCACCACTCCGTCATCTCCTTTGTCTGTAAGTACTGACCACCCTTACGTTTAACCACGTTAATCTCTGACCTTTCATATATAGTTTAAATGTCTACATAAATAGGACAGTGGGTCTTTAAGGTACAGAGTCGTACATAGGACATCTATACGAGTTCATGCAAACTTTACTGTGTACATGTTCTAATAAGTGTTGTCAATAAATGTTATCGTTTTTGTGTCTTTGTAGAATTACGGTAGTCGTTCCTTGACTAATCAGTACGAGATATAGATATTATCTTGTAGTACAATAGATAGGGATTCCATCTCTCCGGTGACCATATGTAATAGTCCCCTTTTTAAAACTGTTTATGTTTATATATGTGCATATATGTATAGTATGTATATGCATACGTATATGCATATGTCATTCGATGGTAAATAGATTTCGTGATGTTTTTATTCTATATATCCACACACACTTATATACATCGACACATCATATATATTAAAAATATAAGTATAATTAAATTTCTAATAGACCTTTATCCTTATAATTTGTATTGTGACCGGTCTGTCCCTTGACCCATTTACACCATACCCCCTACATCTCTATACAAAATGGTTTACTGTGAAGTATTAAAACCACAAACTTGGTTTACTTATATAATACATAGATTTTTATTTAAAATTTTTAGACGTTTCACTTTCACTTCAGCGAGTCAACACAGGTTGAGAAACGCTGGGTACCTGACATCAGGTGGTTCGAGGAGACAGGTACCCTAAGAGGTCCGTTCTTATGACCTCACCCAACGACAAAGGAAGAAGTCCCCTAGAAGGGTTGGATCCCTAGTTTGGGTCCAGAGGGTGTAACGTCTGTCTGCGAAATTGGAGACGTGGTGTTTTATCTTGATTTTGTTTGATATCGATCGATCGATCGATTCAGCGAAATCAACACAGGCTGAGACACGCTGGGGTACCTGACGTCGGATGGTCCGAGGAGGCAGGTACCCTAAAAGGTCCGTTCTCATGACCTCACCCCACAACGGAAGAGGTTTTCGTTTGATATCCCACTTGAAATGAGAATCTGACACCACCACCACCTTAATGTCGTCACAAAGAGTGGACCATAAGACACCTTGGAATGACGAAACCCCAGGTGGCTCTTTATACTCGTTACACCTCGAGATCATAAAAGAAGTGGAAAAAGATGTTTTATTGAGACAGACAAAGGGAAACTTTCTTGTCGTGGTTACTTAATTTTCCATAAACTTTTATGACCTGTTATATCTTGTGTAGTATTTTATTAAAATGAACGAAGAAGGCTGTATTTAATCTTTTGGATTTATCTTACCCACCAAAGGATCTTGTTAACTAGATAACAACCTTTGTATCTTTTACAAAAATTTGCAGGTGGTGTTTGTTTTCATACTCTTGTACCACAGAAGACGTAGAGAATCCTGTAAAAACCGAGGTCATAGTCTTTGGGACTACCTTCGAATTTACTAGACCTATCAACAATAAAGTAGCTTGTCCCTTATGTCTCCTTAGTGACTGAAGTTCTAACAAAGTCCGTCACCAAATTACGACGGTGTGAACCGAAGACAGACGGACAAGACGGTAGGAGTACAAGTCGATGTAGGATTCTGTCCACTGGGAGTCTAGAGTTCCCTCGACGGTTGAACACCAGTCCTACTGTATGAAGGGATAATACAGGTTGACTTCTCTCTCTCCGGACGAGTGGCTAGCACCCCTGTAATCGGGACACCAACGTCGCTTCGTTCAACGACCGTGCACACAACCCACATTATTAGGGTCTACCCAACCAAGACGTAGTGCCTAAGCTGTCGTAAGAAGCTAAGAATTGGGACTCAGTCAAAGAGGTGACGAGGTGGTTTTATATTTTGTCGATTACAGGGAAGAGAATTTTTTTTAAAAGAAATAAAAGAATCGACACGGTCCTGAAATCAACGCCGTGAACCTAGAAACTAGAAACAGTACCTAGAAATCACCGCCGTATACTTGAGAATCGACGTTGTGCACCCTGGATCAAGGGCCTGGTCCCTACCTTGGGTCCGGAGGACGTAATCCTCGTGTCTCAGAATCGATGACCTACTGGTCCCTCCACGGATTGTAATACGAATTTAAGTGGTGTCACCCGTGTGTTTCTATTGTATTCGTCTTAATTGTCTCCTTAAAATATACCTTCGTTTAAATTTTACACATTGTCTCGATTATAGATAGTACAAATTACCTGAAAATGTTTAACCATTTTTGTTTATTTGTTTTCTCTGTTACATTATCTTTTTATCTAATTTTTACTTATTCATTAAATGTCTACTTGTTTATGTTTAACGGTTATTTATATACTCTTATACGAGTGTAACTGATCATCACTCATTTTATGTTTACTTTCGTCAATAATTGAAAGGGAAATATGGATAGACTAACAGTTTTTGATCTTACTCCTATTATTAAAATCCATCCTATCGTCCCTTTTCACATATGATCATTTGAAGACTTTACGCTTAACCACATCTCAAAAAACCGTTCATTAGATTATCATAGAGGATTTTAATTTCGATGTCAGAATCTCGGATGCCGTCGAGCGTGTCATATATTGAAGACGGTTAGGTACGTCCGAGGACCTTTTTCGGTTCGGGAGTCCCATACAAAATTCCGTCTCCCCGTCCTTTGGGGTCCCTTGCGGTTCTAATTCACAGCCCCTATACTAGGGTGGTACACCAAAGTGTACACCCAACTTACCAACGGTATGACTAAGTCAGACGTGTCAATACTTGGGGAGACGAGATGCGGACCATAGGGCGAGTCAAAATCTCGATCTTATTGTCTCTCTTAGACAGAAGGGACGGGAGCAGGGCCCCTTCGCTCTTAAACCTGTTTCCTAAGCAAACCTCGTCCTGTCTCGTTCCAGACGGGAGCCGAATCGAGTGACAGGTCCGAGGAGTCACTCCGATCCCTTCGATGAAAGGTCAAAGAAAGAGGGACTTGCTAGAGGTAAAATAAACGTCAAGAGAGGTACGGAACCCAAATACATGAATCCGACTTCTTAGGGGTCCTAGGACAGGGAGAAGAACAAGGATGAGACGTGTGTAGACGTATCTGCGGGGAACCAAAGACACTTCGCACCGGATCGGACTGAGGAGGTCTTGTGTCGGGTCCACCCGAAACGTCAAAACAAGTGTGACCTAAACCGGAGTCCTCAAATTTAAATCATTTAGGGAAATTCTTCTAAGGAACGACAGAAGAATAGACGAATAGTAAAAGTGGTCGGGTAGAATTTGTACGAAAACTTAAGGTGGTCTTTTTTTTTTTTTAGATTTTTAATCAATGAAATTTTTACGAATGAAGGGTCATCTAAGAGTAGGAGTCAATGAAGGTTACTGTTCTATAGAAAAATTTTCGTATATAAATAGAGATATCAGTCCGAGAAGTAATTAACTTGTCTCATCCACGACTGGGTACCCAACCATGTAAACTCTTTATCGAAGAACAATACAAATATCAAGGAGAAATGAGACTTCCTTAAAGTCTCTCCGTATCCCAGTTTAGGGGACAAAAGATCTACGTCTACTTCTTTCCTCCGATCTTTAAGTCGTCGTTGACTCATTCGACACGGTCTCATTGAAAAGGTCTACAGAAACCCGAAACGTCAACCATGACAGAAATCCCTTACCGAACCTGAACTAAATTGTGAAAGATTTAACCAAGTGGGTGGAAACTCAGACCTCCTACATAACGACGTACGAGGGAGTCTAATTACATGACGGTCGTCCAGACTGCGAGGGTAGAGTCCTTTAAGTAATTGTGCAACCCTTTAGGCCTCTGGTCCACACCGTGGCTTTCCAATTAGATAGGATGAAGGAGGAAGTATCGTTGAAGTCACACTTAATATGAGTCCAGCAAATTTCACTTGTTTACTTCCGTTATATGGAAGGGACACGAATTTCACCTTAAGTGTGTGACGACCTTAAAATTTTTACTAAAAATGAAAAAATCCACCACCAAAAACCGAAGTGACTCAGAAGCAACCACGTACCCGAAAAGAGGTCAACGTCACTCGTCACCGACAAGAGATCAACGCCACGAGTCCGGAGAGTAGCGTCACCGAAGAGAATGACGCCTCGTACCCGAGATCCGGGACACCAGAAGTGATCAACACCGCGTGTCCGAGTAATCAACACCACGTGCCCGAATCGACGAGACACAGTACACCCTAGAAGAGCTTCGTCCCTAGTTTGGGTACAGAGGACGAAGCCATCCGTCCAAGAAGTGGTGACTCAGTGATCCCTTCGGGTACGGTGACCTAAAATCAATTCTACGTTTCCGTGACACACACAGAGTGTGTAGGGTACCAAGGATTTATGGAGCTTTACGAACATAGTACCAAAGGACTTGGTAAAATTCACACATGAGAAAACGAAGACAAGGGTTCATTTCTCTTCAGAGCTTCGTATTGAGGTCTCAATTTATGAAAGGTCCGGTAAAGCTACACGTGTCTCCTTTATTGGGAGACTTGGACTCTTCCTCTTTACCCGAGCGGAGCTACATAAACACACGCCATTTAAATAACGTCGTGGGACTAAAACAGACCTCAAACACCGACAGGATGAGGAGTAAGGGAATTCTGACACTGGTGAAGGAATAACGAAATAAAATAGTGCAAAAAGTAGAAGTTGACAGAGGAGGCTGAGTTCTTTACTACCACTGAGGGAACTGGTACCCCAAGTCAACAAAGAACGAAAGGGGTAGTTTCACTTGGGACCAAGTTATGTCGAACCTCGGGGGTGATTGAAATCGTGAGTGTTTGTGTCTGGATGACGGCTTGTTTACCCTTAAATAAAAGAGAGGGTCAATAGACAAAGGAGGGTGTAGAGAAAGATCGTGGGAGAGGGGTATGGATGGGAGGGTAGGGTTGGAATAAAGTCTCTAATAGTCCAAATGAAAAACTAAAATGACGAAGGGTAAGTTTAAAACGGGTATTTTGATGAAATGATAATGTCTTACTTTATAACAAAAGTAATGAAAGGATGGGATTTATACGTATCATTATTGTGTGAACACTACATAACGTTCAGGACATAATTTATGTATTATTATGTATTATTCTTACATAGTAAAATTACTTTATAGAATAAAGGAGATAACAATGAATGACATTAAACCAAATTAAGTCGAGCTCATTGGAAAAACGGGTGTACATTGAGAATTTTGTGCAAGAATACTTGTGACGTATAATTTTTTCTTTCTTTTATTCGGTCAGTCGTAGTTGATTTATAGTTCCACTTGTAATCCAGTCCAAGTTCAAACCTCCCTTTTTTTTTTCTTTTCATGTTTCTTTAAATTACTTTTTTAGTTTAACTCCTTTACACGTGTCGTAGAAACCGTTTTACAAAAGTTGGTTCTGTTTCGTAATAGCCACTAGAGAGAGACAATGAGTACATAGGTTTAAGACAATGACGCCTCTAATCCTCCTTATTTCCTTATAAGTTACTGGGTTATTGGTCCCGGGTAATAAAAAGTCACACTGCGAAAACAGCATCTGTATCTTCCTAGATTCTTTTCTGTCGAGTCGAGCTGATAGACCTATCCTCTCGACCAAGGAAAAGAAGAGTTGGATTAGTAATTTCACTTTTTACGAGCACATCACCTTGTTGAGGTGTCCGGACCGAACAAATTGTCTAAGAAACATTTAATATGATCGAGAACTTATGGTAGGTCCAAGAATTACTACTATAAAGTTTCCACTGTTCGAAGTCATCGTCCCTTTTCAAGTAACGTCGGACCACCAACACTAAAGTGGGATTATTGTAGAAAACATGGGCCCGGAAAATCGATACCAGATCAAAGAAAATCTAAGACCTTTGACCCCGAGATTAGTACACCGAACCCCTCTGGACCCCTGTTCTGAAACTGTTTACGACTCAGGATTCACGACCTAGAGTTTGAAAACTCACCGGTGTGAAAGGTCGACCGATGTATATCGACGACTTCTACAGACATCAGATTCGGGTCTGTTTTAACGTCTACCTTCATTCCAATGATTAATCAACTAGAATTTGATCCCTCTGAGAGGACTTAATAGACTCACCTAGGTCAGTCGTGGTCAGAGGAATTTTCGTCTTCTCCCTCCGTCTTCTCCTCCAGTCTGACTACACTACACTCTTCCTGAACTGAGTACCGACTACTGACACTTCTACCTTATTTCTCGATACTCGGTTCCTTTCGTCCACCGAAGATCTTCGACCTTTTTCGTCCTTTCACTTAAGAGAAGATCGTAGAGGTCTTTCTTCGAGTTGGGATGATTGTGGAACTGAAATCAGTTCACTCCAGATAAATCCTTAAGATTGGTTGTATTGACGTTCTATTCTTTAGACACAACAAAATCTGGTTTTTTGTGTTTTAATATAATTTTTACGTAAACGACTTGGAGAGGTGGTCTCAAAGACGAGACCCCTACCTAGACTCTTACACGTAAAGATTGTTCAAAGGTCTACCTCTACTATGGAGACGACCATAAACATCGATGTAAAATTCTAAGTTCTTTTTTCTCCGAAGTCGATCAGACTCCTAAAGTCTCGCTTCCTAGAGTGTCTTCTCACGACTGACGACCGATTAATCGATTAACGGTGTAGGTCCTTCTCACTCCAAAGTCACAATAGGACCGGATTATGGTATCTTTAACACATGGGAGGAGGACGACGTGAGAGACGATACACTCAAACCTAAGTAAAGAGAAAGGATAAGACACTGAAAGAGAAGAAAAAAATTTAATACTGAAGATTCGACATCTTTGAACTTAAAATTTGGACTGTAGTACGTTGTAATTGATCAATATATCGGAGATCATTAAATAATCTTAGGGGACTTGTAGTTAAAGTAATAACGACTTTATTATTATTATGGACAAAGATTACACTAACCCTTGGAGATTCCCGACGATACGGGATTCCGGAACATTGTCATGGTCCACGTAACATCATGTGTCATTTATAAACAGTGAGAACCAAAAATAACGAACTCTTATAGAAAGAAGGGAGAAAGAGAATCGTAAGACCGTGAAACGAAGGTTTTCTTCCTCGAAGACGAAGAGGGGGTAATGAGTAAGAAAAGAAAGTCCGAGTGACTTGATCCAAACCAAAAGTACCTTAAGTTGTGTGAAATAGTCTAGATTCAATTCGGGGATAGTCTCCGGGATACTTCAAGTCTTACCAACTGAGAGAAGAGGAAACATTGAACCGAACTCGCAGGGGTTTTAGTAGAATAGTCCGAAACATCTTTAAATCAATAAGTGACTTCCATGTATCTTCAAACGGTACCCTTAATATTATGTTCCCCCAGTTCAAATTTAAAGAACGATCTATACCAAATGGATCCTCAGGTTTCCCTCAACGGATTCCTAAGTTCGGTAAACAATTGGATGAGGAGACTAGGTTCCAAACACGGAAAAAAAAAAAAAAAAAAAACTCAAGGAAGAGTAGAGAACTATTAGCATTGGGTGGACGGACCCCAGAAGTACGGTTTTGGGTTTCATTTAGTTCATGAACTTTCATAAAGAATAGGGTGTAAGTTTATTGGTTCTAAGTCTAGATCCCACAAACCAGACCTGAGACTCTCTTTCCTAGTTACCACAGATTCTAGAAAACGACAAGTGTCTTCTCCCTACCTCACAGGTCCCGAGACGTCGAACTGAACACTCGTATAGATAAAGAAATTATAATTTCTGTATGTAAACGTAGAGAGGGTTCTTGTTTGTAAATAAGAGGTCCTGTTAAGTTAGATTGAGTATAACTTTTGTCTTTTATATAAATATATCGGAGTATTAAGACTTCGTCCTTTCAAGATGAAGATACTTTGGTTACCCAATATAGTTACAAGACTTATCATATACGAAGAAGGGACGAAGACGATCTCACGGAGGACCTTATTCTGAGTCAGGGGTAATGTGAAATTACAGGAAAAGGAATAAAGTGTAATTTTTACGGACAAGATGTGTTATGACATTTCGTTAATAGAAAGTCACTTTTTTTTTTTTTTTCTTTTCGGACAAGATGGTTCCCGACTTGACTCAAGAAACTTTGACGAAAATAAGAGTAATCAGAAATAGACCCTTATCTCTCAGTAATAACGTCAATGTTTTTACAGAAAGATAGGAGTTTCTCCATTTGAATGACACGCATGGAGTACTATAAAAAAGGAAGATAGGAACGAGACACTGACAGAAGTAACAAGAACAGTCTCACTAAGAAAAAATTTATTTGAATAAAATTTATTTGAATTAAATATTTGTATACAAATTCGCTTATCAAATTGTTCAAAACTGTTTGTACACGTGGGTACAATGGTGGTGGGGTGAGTATTGTATCTAAAGACAACAAGGTCTTACAAAGGAACACAGGGAAACGTCAGTCAGTGAGGTAGAAAGAGAACCGTGGATAGTGACTAAAAGAAACTGATCTTTGACAAAACGAACATGATCCTGAACAGACTAGAAAAGGTAATCAGTATACAAAATCTTTTAGTAGGTATAATGACGAATTTTGTCATTAATTGTTTTTAACAACTGATACTGTAGTGGAATACTAGTAGGATACCACAAAAATAGATAAGGGAAGAACTACCTGTAACTCGACTTTTGTAACTCAACAAAAATTAAACCCATGTTTGTTTTGATTATCGAAAAAACTTTTAAAAAACCTCCATATGTATATATAAGTAAAGAGAAACCCATTTATGGATCTTCACCTCGACGGTTTAGTACACTATTTACAGATATATATATAAATTTTACATAAATAAAAATGAATGAACCCACATGACCCAGAATCAGTACCGTACACCCTAGAAACTAGAAGTGACACCGTATGTCCTAGAAAATCAACGTCGTACACTTGAGAAAATCAACACCGTATACTCTAGATTAAAGGGGTGGTCCCTAGCTTGAGCCTGGGAGACGTAACCCTTGCACCTCGGAATCGGTGACCTGATGGTCTCTTCAGGACTACATGTAAACTGAAGGATTTTTGATGGTTTGAGAAAGGGTTTTACCAGCTTCATCAACATGGGTGATCCCTACATACTTTTAGTTAAACAAGGTGTAGAAACAGTTGTGAATCTTAAAAGTATGAAAATTAAAACCATTGGGATCTCGAAAGGACCATTGAGTTGACCCTTTCTTAGACGGACATTACGTCCTCTGGGGTCAAGTTAAGGACCTAGTCCTTCTAGGGGACCTCTTCCCTATCCGATGAATGAGGTCATAAAAACCGGAAGGACCACCGAGTCTACCATTTCTTAGGTGGACGTTACACCCTGTGGACCCAAACTAAGGACCCAACCCTTCTAGGGGACCTCTTCCAGTACCGTTGGGTGAAATTATAAGAACGGACCTCTTAGGGGTACCTGTCTCCTCAGACCACCCGATATCAGGTACCCCAGTGTTTCTTAACCTGTACTGACTCACTGATTCGTGTCGTACCGTCGTGTCGTGGGATCATCATAGAGTAAAACTGAGATTACACCTAAGGGTACTACTGATTACTGACACGTAGTAAAGTACACGAATAATATATACAATATAGAAGGGAACACCTTATACACGTTTTCTGAGAACAGGTATAAAATAAACAGAAAATACGTGTATATAAAACACTTATAAGATAAGGTCATCCTGTACCGAAAAATCAAAGAATTGTTAAATAGAACTTCTATTCTCCAGAATTTAAAGTTACTATTGGTTAAATATAGACTAAAAGTATATGACTAGAACATAGAACACTAGAACAACTTAAGGAAGTGACTAAAATCATGAAAAACCCCCATCTAAGGAACCATAAAAGTTGTTCTATTTGTAGTAGACTGTTATATTTGTCCAAATGAACAAAAATTAGAAATACTGTAAATAAAGGAAAAGAATAACGTGACCGACCTGGAAGTCATATTATAATTTATCTTTGACGTTCTCACCTATAAAAAGAAAAATTTTTAAATAAAAATAAATAAATAAAATCCCTATCAAATTAAATTAATTAATTAAATAAAAAATGAAATGTTATAACATAACCAAAACGGTATGTAGTTGTGTTCGAAAAGTTATAACACAACCGAAGACGGTATGTTGTTGTACTTATTCGGTGTTTATGTTTATACAGGGGAGGGAGGTCTTGGAGGGGGACTGAAGGGTGGGGTAGGGTGAGGAGATCCAACAGTATCTCGTGACCCAACTCGAGGGACACAGACATGTCGTCGAAAGGTGATCGATAGATAAAATGTGTACCATTACATATATATAGTTACAATGAAAAAGTTAAACAGGGTGGGAGAGGATGGGTATGATATAGGTTTCAGACAAGAGATACAAACGTAACGATAAGGACAGGACGTTTATACAAGTAATCATAGTAAAAAGATCTAAGACATATATATACAATTATATGTTTTAAACTAAAAGAGAAAAACTGAAGTGAGACATATTGTCCGAGATCCAAGTAGGTAGAGTGATCTTGACTGAGTTTACGTAAGGAAAATACCTACTCATTATAAGACAACACATGTAGATGGTGTTGAAGAAATATGTAAGTAGACGACTACCTGTAGATCCAACAAAGGTACAGGATCGATAACATTTAACACGACGATACTTACTCCCCGATGTATACGGAAAAAAGTCAATACCAAAAGAGTCCTATATAAACGGGTCCTCACCCTAACGACCTATAACACCATCAAAATGAGGATCTAACATTTTCTTTAAAGGTATGACAAGAGGTATTACCGACATGGTTAAATATAAGGACGGTTGTCACGTTCTCCAAGGGAAAAGAGGTGTGACAGAGGTCGTAAATAACAAATATCTAAAAAACTACTACCGGTAAGACTAACCACACTCCACTATCATCAAAACTAAAACGTAAAGAGATTATTCGTCGTTCTTTGTGGACCTCATTGTCCGTTTAAACCGGAACCTTATGTCTTACTTCGTCCCGTTTCCGATTGTCTGAAGACGGTTCTCTTACGTGACCAGTATCGTTTGTGGGAGAAGGTTATTGTGTTCTCTTCTGAGATGTGTACCTGTAGTGGTCTAGCAGTTGTGGCTTTAGTCTAACTAATATAGGAAACGTCGGTTTCTACCTCTTCGAGATATGTCAGTCGTTTTTGTTCTGGTCCTCGACTGACACCGAGTCTAGTACTTGAGGAGTAACGGTTTAAGTCTGAATTTAACTTCTTTCACCCCTTTTGGTGATAAGTCCATACTGGATTTAGTTTAGGGAATACTAATATGTCACCTTCACTCTTTATCTAAATTCCCTACTCTAGACTATCTGTCTCACGGACTACTTGGTACCTGCCTCCAAGCACTGTAACATGTCCTCTGTCCCTAGTTCTGGTAGGGTTTCCTTTTTTTTTTACGTTTTTTCGTTTTACCGACAGACTCCTCCGGAATTGTTTATCGACACTTTTCTTCTCTTCACTTTTCGTTTCCTCTTTTCCTTTCTATATGGGTAACTTACGTCTCAAGGTTTCTTATCGTTCCTCTCTATTCTTTCGGAAGGAGTCGCTAGTTACGTTTCTTGTAATCTTTGTTATCTTACCCTTTGTTATCTTACCCTTTCTGATCTCTAGAGAAGTTCTTTTAATCTCTATGGTTCCCTGACAAAGTACGTTTCTACCCGAACTATTGCCTGTCTTTACCATACCTGGATTGTCTTCGTCTTCTATAATTCTTCTCCACCGTTCTTATGTGTCTTCTTGACATGTTTTTTCTAGAAGTGCTGGGTCTATTAGTGCTTCCACACTAGTGAGTGTGAGTGGATCTCGGTCTGTAGGACCTTACACTTCAGTCCACTCGAAATCCTTCGTGTGGCCGTGAGTAGAGTAGTGATCATTTCATCACGAGTTTTAAAGGTTCGGTCCGAAGTCGGTATACACTTGACACTTGAAGGTCTACAAGTTCGACCAAAATCTTTTCCGTCTTCTTGGTCTCTGGTTTAACGGTTGTAGGTGACCTAGTAGCTTTTTCGTTCTCTCAAGGTTTTTTGTAGATAAAGACGAAATAACTGATACGGTCTCGGAAGCTGATACACCTAGTGTTATTTGACCTTTTAAGACTTTCTCTACCCTTATGGTCTGGTGGACTGGACGGAGAACTCTTTATATATACGTCCAGTCCTTCACTGTCAATCCTGACCTATACCTTGTTGTCTGACCAAGGTTTATCCTTTTCCCCATACAGTTCCGACATATAACAGTGGGATGAATAAATTGAAGATACGTCTCATGTAGTACTCTTTGTGACCCGACCTTCTTCGTGTTCACCCTTAGTTCTAACGGTCCTCTTTATAGTTATTGGAGTCTATGCGTCTACTGTGGTGGAAATACCATCTTTCACTTTTTCTTGATTTCTCGGAGAACTACTCTCACTTTCACCTGTCACTTTTTCAACCGAATTTCGAGTTGTAAGTCTTTTGTTTCTAGTACCGTAGACCAGGGTAGTGAAGTACCCTTTATCTACCCCTTTGTCACCTTTATCACCGACTGAAATAAAAAGACCCGAGGTTTTAGTGTCGTCTACCACTGACGTCGGTACTTTAATTTTCTGCGAATGAGGAACCTTCCTTTCAATACTGGTTGGATCTATCGTATAATTTTTCGTCTCCTTAGTAAAACAGTTGTTTCAGGTAGATCAGTTCCGATACCAAAAAGGTCACCAGTACATACCTAAACTCTAAACCTGAAATATCTTTCGACTCGTGGTTTCTTACCTACGAAAACTTGACACCACAACCTCTTCTGAGAAATTTTCTTTTTTAGAATTAATTAAATAATCAAAAAAAAAAAATGAAATGTTATGACATAAACAAAACGGTATGTAACTGTACTTAGGTGGTGCCCACATGTACTCAAGGGTTAGGACTTGGGGGTGGGGGGGTGGAGAGAGGGGTATAGTAGAGAGACCCAGTAGGGTCACGTGGTAGGGGTTCGTAGGACATAGACATAGTTTGGATCTGACCACTATGCAAAGAATGTACAATCATATGTACAAAGTCACGGTAAGAGGGTTTAGTAGGGTGGGAAAGGGAGAGGGTGTCTCAGGTTTTCAGACAAGATATGTAGACACAGAGAAAACGACAGAGCGAGAACTCTCAGGGAACCTCACGTTCCTCTAGGTTGGTCAGGTAGAACTTCATTTAGTCAGGACCCACAAGTAACCTTCCTGACTACAACTTCGACTTTGAGGTTATGAAACCGGTGGACTACGTCTCTCAACTGAGTAACCTTTTCCGGGACTACAACCCTTTCTAACTCCCGTCCTCCTCTTCCCCTACTGTCTACTTATCTACCAACCTACGATAGTGACTGAGTTATCTGTACCCAAACCCACCTGAGGTCCTCAACCACTACCTACCTCTCCGACCACTCGACACCAGGTACCCCAGTGTTTCTCAGTCTGTGTTGACTCGTTGACTTGACTTCACTTATTCGTCGTCGCAAGTTGTAGAAAAATATACAAACAACCCGTAGAGATACAGGAGAAACCTCTTTACAAACAAGTCCAGAAGGAGGGTGAAAAACTAACTCAAAAGGTAAAAAGACCATAATTCGACATACTCGACGAAATATAAAACCTTTAATTAGGAAACAATCAACAAAGTAAACGTTAATAAAGGGGGGTAGGACTCCCAACAGAAAAGTAGAACAAATAGTAAAGGAAACTTCATTGTTCTTGAAAATTTAAATTAATTCAGGGTGAACAAATAAAAACAAAGTTTAGGTAATGAGATCTTCCACCCAGTTTCTCCTAAACGACATTGAATACATATTCTCACAAAACGGATACAAAAGGAGATTCTCAAAATATCAAAGACCGGAATGTAAAGTCAGAAATTAGGTAAAACTCAAATAAAACACATTCCACAATACTTCACAAGACTAAAGTAAGAAAAGGGTCGTGGTGAATAACTTCTCCGACAGAAAAGAGATAACTTATAAGAACGGAGGAAATAGTTTCTATTCCACGGGTATCCACGTACCTAAAAAGAGACCCGAAAGATAGAACAAAGTAACCACATATAAAGACAAAAACACGGTCATGTTATGACACAACTAATGACATCGAAACATCATATCAGACTTCAGTTATTCCAACTAAGGATGTAAAAAGAAAGAGTGGTAACGAAACCAATAAGTCCCAGAAAACACAAAGGTATTTTTGACTTTAAAAAACAAGATTAAGACACTGTTCACGTCAACCATTAAACTATCCCTAACGTAACTTGGATATCTAACGAAACCCATCATATAAGTAAAAGTGTTATAAGAAGGTCAGGTTCTTGTACTTCGTAGTAGAAAAACGTAGTAGAAATTAAAGAAAGTAGACACAGAATATCAAAAGAAATATGTCTAGAAAACAGAGAAATCCATCTAAATAAGGACAAGAAGGGACCACCGAGTTTACCATTTCACAGACGGACGTTACATCCTCTGGGCCCAAGCTAGGGACCCGACCCTTCTAGCAGACCTCTTCCTTTACCGTCGGGTGAGGTCATAAGGACGGACCTTTTAGGGTACTTGTCTACTCGATCATCCGATGTCATTTACCCCAACGTTTCTCAACCTGTGTTGAAGTACTGAAGTGAAAGTGAAAGTGAAACAGAGAAATCCATCCAAGTAAGGATCAATAAAATAAGAAAAACAACGTTACCATTTACCCTAAGGGGGGTGGGGGGGGGGGGTTAAAGAGAAAGATTAAACACCCNAAAAGTGACCATCACATATCCTCACGGTACCTAAAGACGTATAATGAATATGTAGGACGTTGATATGAACAACCAATCGAGATCATTAAAAGACCACCGTAAAAATCCCAAAAGATACATGTCATAGTACAGTAGACGTTTATCACTCTCAAAATGAAGAAGAAAAGGTTAGACTAAAGGAAAATAAAGAAAAAGAAGAGACTAACGACACCGATTCTGAAGGTTTTGACATAACTTATTATCACCACTCTCACCCGTGGTAACGGAACAAGGACTAGACCTCCTTCTCACCTATAAGAACGGAATAAAGACGAGAATCACAAGTCAAAGACTAGAAATTCATCCAATCGACATTCATAAAATACATGTGGAAAATAGTTCAATTCTTTTCAGGGAAGATAAAGATTAAAAATAATATTTATTGACTTAAAAGGTCACGAAAAAGAATTTCGTGACTCTATAATTAAACTGAAAAAGAAAACAAGACAGCTACACTACTTGATGTGACTAGTCAAAGATTTACAAATTTATTGGAACGTAAGTACCCTATTTGGGATGAATCAGTACTTCATAATAGAAACTATGTATCACGACTAAGATAAACTATACTCAGACAACCCTTAAAAACGTAAAAATAAGATTTATCTATTATCAGACATTATTACAAAAGAAGACTATAGAAACAGACTAAGACAATAACAATACGACGGAAGTATTTTACTTAACTCTTCGTAAGAAAAGAAATCATTCACTTTCTAGAACACATTTGAACAGTGATAAAGGAATAATTTATATACTATTTTAAGTGATCACTTTGGTAGATTGAGACCTCAAAATAAATAACCTTTTAAAAAAGAAAAGTTGAATTATAGTAATTATTTATATAATTTCGAAAGATAAGACGAATAAGAACTCGATTGAAACCACCCTAAAGGGACCACCGAGTCTGTCATTTCGCAGACGGATGTTACGCCCTCTGGAGCCAAACTAGGGACCCAGTCCTTCTAGGAGACCTCTTCCTTTACCGTTGGGTGAGGTCATAAGAATGGACCTTTTAGGATACCTACCTTGATTGTCATTTATTATGAAAAGTTTATTATATAGGTGAAGGAGATTCAATAGTCCAAATGACCGTTTTCAACAAGTAAAACAAGTAAATAATAGGAAAATATAAGTCAAGTCAACTCAACAAGTCAGAACAGGTTGAGACACTGGGGTACTTGACGTCGTGCGGTCCGGAGGGACAGGTAGTGGTTGAGGGTCTTAGGTGGGTTTGGGTACAGGTAACTCAGTCACTACGGTAGGTTGGTAGAGTAGGAGACAGCAGGGGAAGAGGAGGACGGGGTTTAGAAAGGGTCGTAGTCCCAGAAAAGGTTACTCAGTCGAGAGGTGTAGTCCACTGACTTCATAACCTCAAAGTCGAAGTTGTAGACAGGAAGGTTACTTGTGGGTCCAGACTAGAGGAAATCCTACCTGACAAACTTGGAGGAACGTCAGGTTCCCTGAGAGTTCTCAGAAGAGGTTGTGGTGTCAAGTTTTCGTAGTTAAGAAGCCGTGAGTCGAAAGAAATATCAGGTTGAGAGTGTAGGCATATACTGGTGACCTTTTTGGTATCGGAACTGATCTACCTGAAAACAACCGTTTCACTACGGAGACGAAAAATTACACGATAGATCCAACCAGTATTGAAAGGAAAGTTCCTCATTTGCAAAAAGTTAAAGTACCGACGTCAGTGTACCCCTAGATATCATTATAGAGTAGAAAATAATAACCGTGATTTAAAAAAGAAAAAAAGAACTGACCATGAATACCCAAAATAATTAAAAGAATTGTAAAAGTTTCTGAGTTTTTACAATAAAAGAGACAACAAATATACAAAAATAAAGTAACTAAAGATAACAATATAAATAATACTAGAAAGATTAATAAACCAAATTAAACGAAAATAAAAAGATCAAAAGATTTCGTATTTACATTTAGTAAATAAAATTTGAAACATAAAGATTATATCAGAAAATTTTGATAGTTCTAAGAGAATATGTTGTAAAATCGAAATAGGGTGTTTAAAACTTCACAACACAAAAATCATTATAAAATATATTTTATAAATGAAAATTTTCATAAAAATTTTTTTTCAATAAATAAACCGAAACGGTTGAGAACCATCACCGTACACCTTAGAAACACCGTACGTCCTAGAAAATCAACACCGTACCCCATCAGAAATCAACGTCGTACACTTGAGAATCGACACTGTACACTCTAGATCAAGGGACTGGTCCTTAACTTGGACCCGGAGAACGTAACCCTCGTAACTCAGAATCGGTGACCAAGTGGTCCCTTTAGGGACATTACTAAAGGACGAACTAGGTACCAAATAAATCCCAAGACAGTGAATTAAAGTTTTATGAAACTTAAAATAATATATGTTGAACAACTAAAACTTAAATTAATGTTACATCAGTCTCCCGTATGAAAGTTCTAAAGGTCCGAACCCTAAATGATTCTCAATAAAACATCCAATCGTATACCAGATATAGTCACTGGTAAGGTACACGCGAACTTTTATTAACATATGAAACGTCCACGACCTCAATACAAAATATTTATAGTGAATTCAATTCAATAGACTAAGACAACAAACCGAACAACTGTCGAAAAGACTCAAAAATAAAGAAGATAATTATAGGTAATGATTCTGTTCCCACAATTTATAGATGTTCATAGATAATCGAAATGTTAAGGAAATGATATGGGTCAACACCTACACTGACCACTATCTTCGTTCTAGGTTACGACATTTCTCGTTATAACGTATCCTTGGACCTTACAGTCCAGGTACTTAATTCCGTTTAACCTTCACCAGTTTGTTCTCTACCGTTCCCACTTGCAGCTGTAAGATCCTTATTCGCTTGATTTTACCTGACCTTCCCCACTTAAATTGAGTCTACTGGTAATGTAGATGATGACGTCCGTCCTTAGGGAGTCTTCTTTACCTCATCGGTAGTACCAGTTGTTTTCTCAGGCTTTACGTCATGAACCTACGTTAGAGTTTTTACTGTTTTACTAGAGACAAGCAGAGGTTCCGTTTGGTAAGTTATAGTGTCAATAGGTTCAGATACGGGGTTGGTCATTACGACAACTTTGACTTCAACTTGTCAAAATACTTCTGGATGTTCTAAAAAATTTTGATTATGGGTTTTTTCTACAGGAAAAGTAAGATCCTATGACCTTACGTTTTCATCCTTCAGTTCTTTGTGGACCTCATTGTCCGTTTAAACCGGAACCTTAAGTCTTACTTCGTCCCGTTTCTGATTATCTCAAAACGGTTCTTTTACGTGACCAGTATCGTTTGTGGGAGAAGGTTGTTGTGTTCTCTTCTGAGATGTGTACCTGTAGTGGTCCACCAGTTGTGACTTTAGTCTAACTAATATAAGAAACGTCGGTTTCTACCTCTTCGAGATATGTCAGTTGTTTTTGTTCTGGTCCTCAACTGACACCGAGTCTAACACTTGAGGAATAATGGTTTAAGTCTGAATTTAACTTCTTTCATCCCTTTTGGCGATCTGGTAAGTCCATACTGGATTTAGTTTAGGAAATACTAATATGTCTCCTTCACTCTTTATCTAAATTCCCGGATCTAGACTATCTATCTCACGGACTACTTGATACCTTACTCTAAGCACTGTAACATGTCCTCTGTCCCTTGTTCTGGTAGGGCTACCTTTTCTTTACGTTTTTTCGTTTTACCGACAGACCCCTCCGGAATGTTTATCGACACTTTTCTTCTCTTCACTTTTCGTTTCCTCTTTTCCTTTCTATATTCGTAGACTTACGTCTCAAGGTTTCTTATCGTTCTTCTCTATTCTTTCGGAAGAAGTCGCTAGTTACGTTTCTTTATCTCCGCTTGTTGTCTTACCCTTTCTGATCTCTAGAGAAGTTCTTTTAATCTCTATCGTTCCCTTGTAAAGTACGTTTCTACCCGAGTTATTTCCTGTCTTTACCAGACCTGGATTGTCTTCGTCTTCTATAATTCTTCTCCACCGTTCTTATGTGTCTTCTTGACATGTTTCTTCTAGAAGTGTTAGGTCTATTAGTACTACTACACTAGTGAGTAGATCTCGGTCTATAGGACCTTACATTTCAGTTCACCCGGAATCTTTCATAGTGATACTTGTTTCGATCACCTCCACTACCTTAAGGTCACCTCGATAAAGTTTAGGACTTTCTACTACGACACTTTCACCACGTGAGTTACACGGTCGTTCAAACCTTTTGAGTCGTCACCGGTGTCCTGACCTTTTCCAGTCAAAAGTAAGGTTAGGGTTTCTTTCCGTTACGGTTTCTTACGAGTTTGATGGTGTGTTAACGTGAGTAGAGTGTACGATCATTTCATTACGAGTTTTAAGAGGTTCGGTCCGAAGTCGTTATGCACTTGACACTTGAGGGACTACAAGTTCGACCAAAATCTTTTCCGTCTCCTTGGTCTCTAGTTTAACGGTTGTAGGCGACCTAGTACCTTTTTCGTTCTCTCAAGGTCTTTTTGTAGATAAAGACGAAATAACTGATACGGTTTCGGAAACTGACACACCTAGTGTTATTTGACACCTTTTAAGACTTTCTCTACCCTTATGGTCTGGTGGGTTGGACGGAGAACTCTTTAGACACACGTCCAGTCCTTCGTTGTCAATCTTGACCTGTACCTTGTTGTCTGACCAAGGTTTATCCTTTTCCTCATACAGTTCCGACATATAACAGTGGGACGAATAAATCGAATATACGTCTCATATAGTACTCTTTGCGACCTGACCTTCTTTGTTCGACCTTAGTTCTAACGACCCTCTTTATAGTTATTGGAGTCTATACGTCTACTGTGGTGGACGTATACCTTCTTTCACTTCTCCTTGATTTNTATAACAGTGAGACGAATAAATCGAATATACGTCTCATATAGTACTCTTTGCGACCTGACCTTCTTTGTTCGACCTTAGTTCTAACGACCCTCTTTATAGTTATTGGAGTCTATACGTCTACTGTGGTGGACGTATACCTTCTTTCACTTCTCCTTGATTTTTCGGAGAACTACTTTCACTTTCTCCTCTCACTTTTTCAACCGAATTTCGAGTTGTAAGTCTTTTGCTTCTAGTGCCGTAGACCAGGGTAGTGAAGTACCCTTTATCTACTCCTTTGTCAGCCCTGTCACAGTCTGAAATAAAAAGACCCGAGGTTTTAGTGACGTCTACCGCTGACATCGGTACTTTAATTTTTTTTGCGAATGAGGAACCTTCTTTTCAATACTGGTTGGATCTATCATATAAGTTTTCGTCTCTGTAATGGAACGGTTGATTCCAGGCAGATCAGTTCCGATACCAAAAAGGACACCAGTACATACCTACACTCTCAACCTGACACTTCTTCCGACTCGCGGCTTCTTAACTCCCAGGGAACCTGACGTTCCTCTAGTTGGGACCCTAAAGAAACAAAAAAAAAAAAAAAAAAAAATAAAAAAGAAAAAAATTCAAAAAATAAAAATTTTAAAATTTTAGAAATTAAGAATGTACGCAAGGGTTTGTACTTGGGGGGAGGGTGGAGGGAGGGGTATTGTAGAGACACCCAGTAGGGGTACGTGGTTGGGGTTCGTACGACATAGGACGTAGTCTGTATCTGACCGTTAAGTTAAGAATGTACTATCATATGTACAATCTTACGGTAAGAGGGTTTAGTAGGGTGGGAGAGGGAGAGGGAGACTCAGGTTTTCAGGTAATATGTGTAGACACAGAGAAAGGGACAGAACGTATGTCCCAGCAGTAACGGTAGAAGGATTTAAGGTATATATACACAATCATATGACATAACCACAAAAAGAAAGACCGAATGAAGTGAGACATATTAGCCGAGGTCAAAGTAGGTAGAGTAGTCTTGACTAAGTTTACTTAAGAAAAATTGCCGAATCATTATGAGGTAACACATATACATGGTGTCGAAAGAATAGGTAAGTTAGGGTGACGACCCGTATGTGTGGCTCCTTTGGTCTTAACTTTCTCTGTGTACATGGGGTTACAAGTAGCGTCGTGACAAATATTATCGGTCCTGTACCTTTGTTGGATCTACGGGTAGTCGTCTACTTACCTATTCTTTCGACCCTAAAGAAACCTTCCTAACTACAATTTCGACTTCGAGGTCATGAAACCGGTGGAGTTCGTTTCTCAACTGAGTAACCTCTTCTGAGACTACGACCCTCCCTAACCCCCGTCCTCTTCTTCCCCTGCTGTCTCCTACTCTACCGACCTACTGTAGTGACTGAGCTACCTACACTCAGACTCACTTGAGGCGCTCTACCACTACCTGTACCTCCGGACCGCACGACGCTAAGTACCCCAGTGTTTCTCAGCCTGTACTGACTCACTGACTTGACTTGATAGAAGGCATCAAACGAGTTTGAGTTCACGTAACTCAGTCACTACGGGAGGTAGGAAGGGTAGGAGACAGTGGGGAAGAGGAGAACGAGAGTAGAAGGGGTCATAGTCCCAGAAAAGGTTACTCAACCGAGAAGTGTAGCCCAACGGTCTTATAACCTTGAAGTCGTAGTCAGGAAGGTTACTTATAATTTTTGACTAAAGGAAATCCTAACTGAGTAAACTAGAGAAACGTCAAGTTCCCTCAAAGTTGTCAGAAGAAGTCGTGGTGTCAAACTTTCGTAGTCAAGAAACCACGAGTTGGAAGAAATACCGGGTTGAGAGGGAAGGTATATACTGATTACCTTTTAGGTATCGAAACTGATCTGTTTAGAAACAACCGTTTCACTACAGAGACGAAAAATTATACGACAGATCCAAACAGTATCGAAAAGAAGGTTCCTCGTTCACAGAAAATTAAAGTACCGATGTCAGTGCTAGACACCGCTAAAACCTCGGGTTCCTTTACTTCAGACAGTGACAAAAGAAAAAGGGGGGTAGATGAGGTCACAAGAACGGACATGTTAGGGTCCCTACCACCTCGGACCACCCGACGGTAGATACCCGAGCGTGTCTCAACCTGTACTGACTTCGCTGAATCGTCGAATCGTCGTCGTAACCCTGGTCTACGTTACTAGAATCAAAAAACTTATTATTACAGTATATTGTTTGGTGGTGTGAGTAAAGTCACCGTTTTTATAATTTGAGATACCATGTGTACAGACAACAGTCGACACTAACCAATCCGTTAATCTTATTAGAACCGACTCAAGTAATGGTACAGATCCACTAACTCGGGTCACTTCTCTCTACGCCATCTAATGGGGGTGTACCTCCAGTCCATAACTCCAGTGAACCGTTTTACATTCCCATGCGTCTCATGTTAGATGGTGACAGGTGAGGATACTAGTGTTCACAAGAGTTGAGTAGTTTACGTTCTATCAGAGTAGGGATAGAGTCTATGGAGTTTTGAAAGGTAAGTTCCGTAACCCGAGTTTCAGATCTCACATTACTAAAAACGTCCCAGGTGTACACCGAGGAAAACTAATTTTTTAAAAACTTGATATTAAGTTTCTATTCAATAAATGGTGGTGTGTAGGTTGTATATTATTATTCTGTCCAATTTTTATTGGTCTATTTGGGAGTGTAAACTTTTCCTCTGGTACTCCGTGAAATTGTCTGTAACCAGGTATCTTTTAAACTTTAAGATGACCAGTCTATAACGGTCCAGAAAGATAAGACCCTACCCTTAGTAAGTATCTAATCCGACACCAAGAGAAAGGACTGCATCCAAGAGTCAGGTCATAAGAGGTAACAAGGACAGAAACGAAAGGCCCTGAAGAAGGAAAAGGTATTAACAAGAACCGGTAACACTTCTCCCGTGATTTCTTATATGGGGAACGTTACAAAAGAAGTTGGTAGAAGGACGGACATCCTTTGACTCTCAGGTCTCCGGAAAAGATGTAAAATTTTCGGATTCGGAAAATCGAATTCAGTGAAAATGGTGTTCTACCATTGAAAACGGATCTCCACAGAGTTGGTCACCTAAAAGTTGTATAAACGTAGATAAAGTGAGATACACGGTTTGGTGTACATATCAAGAAAGACTCTGTATAGAGAATTAGATCTGAATCAGAACAAGACCTATAAAGTACAACAAAACTCTGTTATTTGAACTCTGAAGATCTTCGGGAAAGTATACCGACCTTCCTAAATAATTCGTGGTGTAATTTGGAAAGTCTCTAAAATTCTTGTGAAGAATGTCAGTGTATATTCTAAATTACTCATTTAATATCATAAAATAACTTGTGTTTCATTTTGGACTTATATACCTCTCTATACGGTATAAATTATTATTTTTATAAATCATCAAGTCAAGTCAGCGAGTCAGTACAGAACTGGGGTACCAGACGTCGTGCGGTCCGGAGGGACAGGTAGTAGTTGAGGGTCTCAAATGAGTTTGAGTACAGGTAACTCAGCCACTACGGTAGGTTGGTAGAGTAGGAGACAGTAGGGAAAGAGGAGGGTGGAAGTTAGAAAGGGTCGAAGGCCTAGAAAAGGTTACTCAGTCAAGAAGCGTAGTCCACCGGTCTCGTAACCTCAGAGTCGAAGTCGTAGTCAGGAAGGTTACTTATAAGTCCTGACTAGAGGAAATCCTACCTGACCAACCTAGAGGAACATCAGGTCCCCTGAGAGTTCTCAGAAGAGATTGTGGTGTCAAGTTTTCGTAGTTAAGAAACCACGAGTCGAAAGAAATATCAGGTTAAGAGTATAGGTATGTACCGATGACCTTTTTGGTAGCGAAACTGATCTGTCTTGAAACAACCGTTTCATTGCAGAGACGAAAAATTATACGACAGATCCAACCAGTATTGAAAAAAGGTTCCTCATTCACAAAATTTAAAGTATCGACATCAGTGGTGGACGTCACTAAAATCATAAATCATCTACAGTTAAGATATGTTTAATACAATATTTCCGTTACTTTAAGATTAGTTTCAAGAGTTTAAAAAAACGTGAGTTCAACACTTTTCTTAAAATTCTAAGTATACTTTCCCATTTACAAATTATTATGTATTTTATTAAACTTATCCTTCTCTACTGTTTCTCCTCGGACGACATACTTTAGAGTTTTATAATAATATTTTGACATAACTTAATGCATTGTACCACAACCACATTTCTATACCTTTATTCTCGTCTGATTTACTAGATTTAGGTAATTAAACATCTATACTCTTTAGTAACTTACATTCTTTACATTTCCCATTAACACTCAAATTTGTCCTTTTTGGTATCGGTAGGACTTACAATTCTTACTCAATGAAGGGATCCATTAAAACATATAGGTCAGAAGTATATTAGAGGAAGTATATAAGATGTTGTTACTTCGAATAACGATATAATTAATACCTACCGTAAACTATTCAACAACTTGACTTAAGTCATATGAATAGTTTACGGAGGTAGAATGGTGGGAAGGAAAGGGTTTGACATGGATGATGTAGTGAACGTGTGTCCTCTATTTTTCTCTTTTGTATTTACAGTGTTAACACACCAGTAAAAGAGACTGTTTCGAAACGTTAACGGTTTCATAATTTTTATTTGATTATAAAATGACGGTTATTTAATCATGTTCATATAAACTAATAACATTTATGTAAATATAAGTAAAACATATGTACATGTATCTATTGATAATTTCATAATTGTAGATACATACAATTATTTACTCTCTTCTCTTAGGACGGTGTAAAAAAGATTCATATCTAACAGAGTATTCAACACAAGAGAGGTTTACCTAAAGGAATATAATGAACCTTTAATCCTTTTACTTAAAACAATTTACAGGTATAAGACTCTTTGACGGAGGGAAAAGTACTAGTCTTATAACATAAGAATTATTCGTCTAGTTATTGTTATAAACCACCATTTGGACATATTCAGTCAGTTCAATTTTTTCTGACCTAGTATCCTTTCATTTTTTTGTCTTTATTGTAATAAAGAATTTCTCAACTCCGGTTTCTCTTTTTGAAAGGTCCAACCATATTTAGGACAAAACTGGTGTGACTCAAAAGATATTATCGTTTTCACATCGAAATAAGGAAGGTCTAGTCGGTTTGAACAATTTAGAGATCTTCATTAGAGTTTAAAGTACACTTTCAACCGACATACGATCTCTCTTAGAACAGCCCAATTGAAGTAAGTTCTACTAGGTCAGGAAACCTGAACCGAGAAATACTTTCATAAGTTCTACGTTTAATGATTTTATACTTAGTTCTTTTCTTTATGTACTGTAAGTTTATAAATTTCCTGTTTGAAAATATATTCTACATTTTATCTCACCGTATATATCGGGAACATAAAGTTATCAATTACACAAGTCCTTTGTATCGTAAATTCGATAAGTACCATATTTATATCTCTGTGACTAAAAAATTAACTTAATATACATAAAAGGGGAGGTAGTTTATACGACACCTGTTCCAGGTAGTTTCACGTTAAATGTCTCTTGGTTAATAGTTCATGTTAAACGATCAATTTGTGATCTCTTAAAATAAAATAATCACTTGGAGGTCTAGATCTCGTTAACATAATCGATTACTCAAAAATTTTGGAGTACTCTAAGATATTTGAGTCCGTTTTTACCTATGATATTATAAGATCGTTTCTTTGACAAAAATTCATAACTACCTCATTTAAATCTTATTCCTTACTAGTCAATTTATATAAAGTCTCGACGAAAAACAATTATAGAAATTCCTTTTATTTATATTAAAGAGAGAGACAAGGGTGGATAAAAAGTTTAGAGAGAGTGGTGGGGGAGGTATAGAAACATGTATACATGTACACGTACGTACGTAATCAAGTCAAGTCAGCGAGTCACCACAGGTTGAGAAACGCTGGAGTACTTAACGTCGTGCGGTCCGGAGGGACAGGTAGTGGTTGAGGACCTCAAGTGGGTTTGAGTACACGTAGTTCAGCCACTACGGTAGGTCGGTACAGTAGGAGACAGCAGGGGAAGAGGACGGGGGTTAGGGAGGGTCGTAGTCCCAGAAAAGGGTACTCAATTGAGAAACGTACACCACCGGTTTCATAACCTCAAAGTCGAAGTCGTAGTCAGGAAGGTTACTTGTGGGTCCTGACTAAAGAAATCCTACCTGACCAACCTAGAGGAACGTCAGGTTCTCTGAGAGTTCTGAGAAGAGGTTGTGGTGTCAAGTTTTCGTAGTTAAGAAGTCTCGAGTCGAAAGAAGTGTCAGGTTGAGAGCGTAGGTATGTACTGGTGTCCTCTTTGGTATCGGAACTGATCTACCTGGAAACAACCGTTTCATTACAGAGACGAAAACTTATACGATAGATCAAACCAGTATTGAAAGGAAGGTTCCTCATTCGTAGAAAATTAAAGTACCGACGTTAGTGTTAGACGTCACTAAAACCTCGGGGGATTTTATTTCAGACTGTGACAAAGGTGACAAAGGGGTAGATAAACGGTACTTCACTACCCTGGCCTACGGTACTAGAATCAAAAGACTTACAACTCGAAATTCGGTTGAAAAAGTGAGGGGAGAAAGTGAAAGTNTTCCTTTTATTTATATTAAAGAGAGAGATAAGGGTGGATAAAAAGTTTAGAGAGAGTGGTGGGGGAGGTATAGAAACATGTATACATGTACACGTACGTACGTAATCAAGTCAAGTCAGCGAGTCACCACAGGCTGAGAAACGCTGGAGTACTTAGCGTCGTGCGGTCCGGAGGGACAGGTAGTGGTTGAGGACCTCAAGTGGGTTTGAGTACACGTAGTTCAGCCACTACGGTAGGTCGGTAGAGTAGGAGACAGCAGGGGAAGAGGACGGGGGTTAGGGAGGGTCGTAGTCCCAGAAAAGGGTACTCAATTGAGAAACGTACACCACCGGTTTCATAACCTCAAAGTCGAAGTCGTAGTCAGGAAGGTTACTTGTGGGTCCTGACTAAAAGAAATCCTACCTGACCAACCTAGAGGAAAGTCAGGTTCCCTGAGAGTTCTGAGAAGAGGTTGTGGTGTCAAGTTTTCGTAGTTAAGAAGTCACGAGTCGAAAGAAGTGTCAGGTTGAGAGTGTAGGTATGTACTGGTGTCCTCTTTGGTATCGGAACTGATCTACCTGGAAACAACCGTTTTATTACAGAGACGAAAACTTATACGATAGATCAAACCAGTATTGAAAGGAAGGTTCCTCATTCGTAGAAAATTAAAGTACCGACGTTAGTGTTAGACGTCACTAAAACCTCGGGGGATTTTATTTCAGACTGTGACAAAGGTGACAAAGGGGTAGATAAACGGTACTTCACTACCCTGGTCTACGGTACTAGAAGCAAAAGACTTAAAACTCGAAATTCGGTTGAAAAAGTGAGGGGAGAAAGTGAAAGTAGTTCTCTGAAAAACGTACGTGTATGTGTTTTTCAGATTAGTAGACTTAGAGTAAAAAGAAGTCTCTTGAAAAGTGACAGAAACAGAGTCTATAGATTTCAATCTATTAATCAGTGTGGGACTTCACAGGTAATTTGACATCACACAAGAAATATTTTTAATAATGTATTACACGAACTACACGAATACTGTTCTGGATTATTTAAACTAAAAGGATAGAAATTCGTAATGATTTCACAAAGATCAAAGATCCGTGAACGGGACTTGGGCTTACATATCTCAAAACCCTCATGTAAACCGTTTTAATTTAAACATTAACCGACGTCAAGTTGAAGTATTAAAGACACTTTGTTGTTCGCTAATGGATTATTAAATTGTTTAGGTTTGAGATTTGAGAGAAAAGGGGGTACTGAATCATTTTTATAACGGAATTGAAGTAAGATGTTTTTTCAAGTTGTTCCCTAGAAACTCCTCGATACTAAAAAGAGATCGAATGTTTGATCTAACTATTGAACCACAAACAGAGATCTCTTCCTTTAAGGTACCCTATATTCTTAGATGACACAACAAAAGGTACAGTGAGGGACGGGGGTGTAAACAGTGATTTTAACTAAAACTGGGATAGTTCAGTAGTTACTCTTTCTTTGATCTACACAAACAATCTTGTCACGATTGTTTGTCACGATTGTTTAATATACGACATTAATTTTTTTCATTTTATATATTTCACAAAATTGTTCAACCCTATCAAGGTCTCGTCAGGAAAATTCACACGGAATACAATAAGTTCTGTGTTGATGCGCGTAAAATCTTGAGTCAACTAAAACTACACTACCAACACGTATAAAAGAGACTAATGAGGGTAACACACGGTTTCAGAGGGTATAAAAATGTGACAAAAACCTGTAAAATGTGTACATTATGACCATAAAAAGTAGAATGTCAATACTGAATTCATTATAAATATAAACAATCGTATAGACAAACATATAAATACAATACACAAATATTAACGATCATAAATAATTAGTGTCAATCATTTACGAAGGTCTTGAAACACTAATTTAACAACGGAACACCGGTACACCATCTCCGGAGAAATCCTCACATAAGTAATATCAGAATTGAAATTGTTTGAACACTTGCCTCCAATAGACGAGGTGAAAGAAGTTACCTCAACAATGCAAATAATTACTTTACTGTGTACACATATCACGGTACGTCTATTTCTATCACTACACTTCTCTCGTCCAACCTTTTCCCGTACTTCTTGGTGTGCCCTGAAGTAGCGACGAGGAAAAGTGAACCAGTCGTCGGTCTCTCGACAGCTGGAAGGGGAAACAGTGACACAGATTACTCCCTAACCTTTCACACCCAATCTGATCCTCGATTCACGAACGAAAAAGGTTCTGACTGGGAGAACTGTAGAAGATAACATAGAAAAAGAATTTTTTTATTAAAAATAACCTCATATCAACTAAATGTTACAACACAATCAAAGACGACATGTCGTTTCATTTAGTTGATATGTATATGTATATAGATGAGAAATTCTAAGACAAACGTATGTCAATAATGTCTCATAACTCACCTCAAGGGATACGATATGTTATCCAATAATAATACATAAAATGTAAATCATCACACATATACAGTTAGAGTTAGAGGGTTAAATAGATGTATGTTATTTACGACCTCTCCTACACC
Organism: Capra ibex; assembly: GCA_006410555.1. Classification (NCBI taxonomy): domain Eukaryota; kingdom Metazoa; phylum Chordata; class Mammalia; order Artiodactyla; family Bovidae; genus Capra; species Capra ibex. The sequence continues at coordinate 457,649 of SJYO01015487.1, read as the reverse complement.
TCTTTTCCCTTGGGGGGATGTGACAACAACCCTTACATTCAACCACGTCATTGATACCTCTTGTTATACTTCAAAGGAATTTTTTGATTTCTATCTCGATGGTATACTAGGTCGTTAGGGTGAGAACCCGTATATAGCTCTTTTGGTGTTAAACTTTTCTATGTACGTGGGGTCACAAGTAACGTCGTGATAAATGTTATCACCTGTACCTTCGTTGGATTTACAGGTAGTCACCTCCTCACCTAGTTCTTCTGCACCATGTATATATGTTACCTTATGGTAAGTTGGTGTCTTTTCTTACTTTATTACGGTAAACGTCGTTGTTACTACCTGGGTCTCTAACAATATGACTCACTCCATTCAGTCTCTTTCTGTTTACAGTACTATAGCGAATATACACCTGAGATTTTTTATATCATGTTTACTTGAATAAGGGTAACGTAGAAAACGGTATTTCTAAAGGGTGGAATAAAGAGTACTGTCTCAGAAACCCAGTAATACAACGTCTACTCCAGTCGAGTCCGTCCTACTCATTCTTCTGTTTCAAACAAAAGACGGAAGAGAAAGTAGGGAATCACACAAGGAAAGGTTGTAAGACGAAGAACTCCAGGATTTTTTCGGAGAGACCTTGTAAAGTGACTACTAAAGGGGTGTACTTGTCCTGAGGGTATGAGTCTTGGTAGAAAGGTAAGGAAGAGATAGCTTCAGGTAGACGTGAACTACCGTAAGAAGTCCGCCGTGTCTCTTTCTCACAAAACTAGGTATATGTTGATGACTTAATTTGTTTCAATTTATACCAAACAAAAAGACAGAATTTCCATGTTAAACCGTTCCGAAAATTATGTGATTTTAGTGTGACCCTTATAGATGTCTCCCATTTTGCACTTCGAGAAGGAATTGAATGAACTGACGTCAAGAGAAGAAAAAGAAAGGCCCTCGTAATAATTGGAAAACGAATCTTGGAAGTCTAAATCTTATTTCAGGTTTAAGAATAGGCCTGGAAGTTTGAGAAAGACTAGACCTACACCCTTTGGGAAAGGAATAAAGTACGTTGGATTTGAATTACTCAAGAAGGGATTTGTTCGGATTTGTAAATCGGGTAAACGTAAAGGGAAGGAAGATAAAAGAGAACCTTCACAGGAGGTTCAGGTTCGGACTGGTTTAGGGTGTATATGAGACCCCTGGGAATGCATACACTATCGGAGGGATAGGGAGACTTCGCTTTACTTTCAGTGAGTCATCACAGGCTGAAAAACACTGGGGTAACTGATATGTCAGGTACCTTAAGAGGTCTGGTCTTATGACCTCACCCATCAGCAAGGGAAGAGGTTCCCTAGCAGGGTTAGGTACCTAGCTTGGGTCTAGAGGGCGTAACGTCCACCTAAGAAATGGTCGACTCGGTTTAGAGGGACCGACCTTCGTTAGAGAAGGAGAGGAATGTCGTTCAATAAAATAAAAAAAACACCGTCATCAGTGGAAAGATACAAACGTATTTGTACAAATAAGTCAATTCGTCACGTACGCACGATTCAGCGAAGTCACCACAGACTGAGAAACACTGGGGTACCTGACACATCGGGTGTTCCGAGGGGACAGGTACCCTAAGAGATCCGTTCTTATGATCTCACCTAACGGTACGGGAAGAGATCCCCTAGAAGGACTAGGTCCCTAACTTGGACACAGAGGACATCGAGGACGTAACGTCCGTCTAAGAAGTGACGACTCGGTGTCCCCTTCGGGAGTCAATTCGTCATGTATTTGATTAATACCTTCGTTTTGTGGATTTTTTATATTTCGTTTTAAGTAGGTATTAAGATCGTAATTCTCATTTGTGATAATTTCATACAACATAGAAAAGACGATAAAATACAGGTTTACCTATTAACACATCCAAAAAAATTTTTCTACAGTAAATGATATGAGATAAAGTAATTATAAAAAAAGATGAAATTGTTATTTAACACTTGTAAAAGAATATCCTTTTATAAAAGATGTTATATTGAAATTATGAACATAGGACAAAATAAAAATGTCGTTATTTATAATTAATATACTACTCACGAATGATATACGATCTGAGACACCATGTATCACATGGATGGAATGTATTAAACTGAGGGGGATTAACAAAAAAATATTTTACAATAGGGATAAAATGTCTGTTCTTTTATCGACAATCTCTTCGGTTCATAGAACGGGTTCTAACTTAACCAGTTCTCACTTCGACAGTAAGGTTAGGATGATGTGCACTGACGTTTCTGAACGAGAACAACTGAGGTAAACAAAATGTACTTTTAAATGAATTTGTTAAAAGATAAGAACCTGTAAATGAAATAGTGGTAGAAAAGTGACTAAAATAATTTTACTTTTTTTGATACTAATTGTAGAACTATCTTTTTATAAAAACATACAGTTATTAAGTAAACTTATTTAAAGATCGTCACTTTATCACGTCAAGGCTTATAAAGACTGAAAACTGTGGATTAATTTTAAACGGAAGATTTATAAAAAACCGTTAGAGACATTGTTGATTGAATCCCAACCCCTTCATTATCCTCGACTACATTGTGTACTCTTAAACTGAATTGAGACACCACGTCTAAAGTCCCCCCTCCTTCGATCTTTGTCGCGGGGGATGGGGTTAGAGTGTCAAGTAATGAAACAAATATGTTTCTTGGAAGAAAGGGTGTATGGACTAGAAGGACTAGTTCGTCAAACTTCGACCTTGAGATTAAGTTCCATTATCGAAAATTTTTCTACATCAATTTAAACTTGTTACTAGTACAAAGGATTATTTATGAACATGATCGTTACTTTAAAAACGTATCTCTTAAAAGAAACTTAAGAAGATGATGATTCGTTAAAGATACGTGACATTCCCCTCTGTCCATCATCAAAAAAAGTTTTAAACAACAACGAGTCAGTGAATCAGTACAGACTGAGAAACACTGGGGTACCTGACGTCGTACGGTCCGAAGGGAAAGAAAGTGGTTGAGGACCTCGAATGAGTTTGAGTACAGGTAACTCAACTACTACGGTAGGTTGGTAAAGTGGGAAACAGCAGTGGAAGAGGACGGAAGTTAGAAAGGGTCGTAGTCCCAGAAAGATTACTCAGTCGAGAAACGTAGTCCACCGGCTTCATAACCTCAAAATCGAAGTCGAGACAGGAAGGTTACTTATAAGTCCTATCTAAAAGAAATCTTAACGGACAAACCTAGAGGAACGACAGGTTCCCTGAGAGTTCTCAGAAGAGGTTGTGGTGTCAAGTTTTCGGAGTTAAGAAACCAAAAGTCGACTTCATTAAAGAAGTTTTAATGACATGTTGGAACCGTCGAATGACTTCACTTTCAATAATCCTAAGTTGGTTTCACTACGAACTCGAGGTTCCGAAGGGAAGACAATGTAGGGAAACTAATCTTCGGTGACATTTTCGACTCCCGTCGGAGACAGGACCGTCAGCAGTTTCTTGTCACAGTCTCTTTTGTCCCAACGTTCCTTGACTACTCTGATACCCGAGTGGGAATGAGAAAGGGTCATTATATGTTAGACCCTTTAGGAGGAACTTTGATTGGCTTTTAGTACATGAGACAATTAATTTTTATACAACTTAGTCCTATAGAGTTTATTGAGTAAAATTCCAAATAAATTATGTAGAAATTATTCATATTGAATGTCTATATAAATTTGAAATAGGACAAATTGTATACGGTAAATTAAATATACCTAATTATCGTATACTTTTCCCTGTGGAAAGACTGTTTAATTCTAAAAACCTAACCCTCGGTATAGTCGGTCCTACCCTAGTGTCTCAATCTGTGTTGAATCGTTGACTTGTTGTTTCAGAGTCACTTGTACCATTTCCAAATAAATGACGAGACCGAAGTAAGTCTGAGGTCCGAAGGGTCCACCACGATCACCATTTCTTGGGCGGGCGGTTACGTCCTCTACGTTCTCTACACACAAAGGACCCAGTCCCTCTAGGGAACCTCTTCCTTTACCGTTGGGTGAGGTCATAAGAACGGACCTCTTATGGTACCTCTCTCCTCGGACCTCCTGATGTCAGGTACCCCAACGTTTCTCAGTCTATGTTGACTCGTGCGTACGTGCGTGTCCGAAGTAACGACTTTATCCGGTTGTCTTCGGAGACGGATGGGGTTTGAAAACCATAAGTACTAAAAAGGTTAAAATCTGTCTATTAAGTGATACCTAATGAGTTGTGGAGATTCCTATAGACCCCTTCGTAGACTAATAGTGAGTGCGACGACAAAGACGTGTCTTTCTCTCTCAGTGGTTTTTCGTCTACTAGGTTTTCCTCCTTGTCTTGGATACCTTCACTTTAATGTTTTTTCACAAATTTGAAACCTCCCCCTTGTCCTCAACAAAGACCTAGATAGAGTAAAAATATTTTTCGCTTAAAACTATTCCTTTGTCAGAGACATTTACTTCATTTCCGTGTCTGTTTTAGTCTTACACAAATTTCCACCACCACCACCACCCCATTAAAGGTCGGTGGATGTGGTCTCCGGGACTCATCGAATCCCGGACGTCATATATCAAAAGTCGTGGGTAACGGGAGTTTTAATTTCTTCACTAAAAAAAAGTTTGTTCTCCTGTGTAAACAAAAATATTTGGTGTTCAAAGTTGACTCTTTTAGTGACGTACTAGGTCACTAGGGTGTTGGGTACGTTACAATGGTGTAAAAAAAACCATCTTTACAAACAAGGAAGACAGGGTCACCGGAAAACCACCGGGACACCCACCTCTAACATGAGAGACGAGGACGGGACGTCATGAACGAACGCGTCCTTGTTGGACTTTACCTTTACGGACAGGACTCGTAAAGAAGTTGAGGACCTACAGTCCCTTCGGGAGTAGGATGTTTCCTACTTTTCCTATTAAAACAATGGATAAAGATAGTAACCGGTGGTCATCATAAGTCTCAAACACTAACGAAAGATGATTTACGTAAGTGTTTATCTCCAGTAAGTATTTATTTTACTCTTTATATACGGTTTCTCCCAATTAACAATCCTAAGACGTTTACCACGAAAAACTTTGACATCTATTTTAGTTATGGTGAAAAAGAGTGTGTCACTTCTAATCGTCCGTTTTTATCCTTAATTTCCCTTTTACGGTGTGGTCACAATCCTTCCATGAGAAGACAAAACTTCTTACAAAACTCTACTAGATATTTAGTCTAAATAACTAGGGTTCTGAAACCCCAGTAAAACCCTTCGTTAATTTGTACTGGAAGAACTCTTTTTCCTTTTTTCGATTTAGTAAATAATGACAATAATAAAGATAATAATAAAAGTCTAAGGTTCCTGAATAACTTACAGTCCAGATATCAAATATGTCTTTAACCTGAATCAGAGTGACTCAACTTGAATATTTTAATAGTATATACAATAGTTACACAGTTTTAGGTTCGAAACAGTTCTTAATTCTTTCTGAGAGTCTTTATTACTTACTATAATTCCACCATTCCATTTGTACAATAACATTGTGAAATCACATATATATACATATAAATAAATAAAATTAACCTCCTATTAATGAAATGTTATAACACTACCAAAAACGGTATGTAGCTGAACTTAGTCGGTACCCATATGTACACGGGGGTAGGACTTGGGGGATAGGGTTGAGGGAGAGGAGGGATAGGGAAACCCAACAGGGTCTTGTGACTGAAACCCACGGGACGAAGTACGCAGTTTGAACGTGACCAGTAGATAAAATGTATGCCATTATATGTGCAAAGTTACGATAAGAGAGTTTGGTAGGGTGGGAGTGAAAGAGGGTGTCTCAGGTTTTGAGACAAGAAATGTAGACACAGAGAACACCACGAGAGTTACATCCTAGTAACAATGGTAGTAAGATTTACGGTATATATACACAATTATATGTCATAAACACAAAGAGAAAGACTGAATGAAGTGAGACATATTATCTGAGGTCAAAGTACGTGGAGTAATCTTGACTCAGTCTACTTAAGGAAAAATATCAACTCATTATAAGGTAACACATATACATCGTGTCGAAGGAATAGGTAAGTAGACGACTACCTATAGATCCAACGAAGGTACAGGACCGATAACATTTATTACGACGGTGCTTGTAACCCCATGCACAGAGAAAGGTAAGACCAAAGGAACCCCTTTACGTACTCAACATACCGTCAAGATAAAAGTAAAAAATTTCCTTAGAGGTGAGACAAGAGGTATCACGGACATGTTCAAGTCAAGTCAAGTCAAGTTAACGAGTCAGTACAGGTCGAGAAACGCTGGGGTACTTAGCGTCGTGCGGTCCGGAGGGACAGGTAGTGGTTGAGGGGACAGGTAGTGGTTGAGGGCCTCAAGTGAGTCTGAGTGCAGGTAGCTCAGTCACTACGGTAGGTCGGTAGAGTAGAAGACAACAGGGGAAGAGAAGGACGGGGGTTAGGGAGGGTCGTAGTCTCAGAAAAGGTTACTCAGTTGAGAAGCGTACTCCATCGGTTTCATGACCTCAAAGTCGAAATCGTAGTAAGGAAGGTTTCTTTAGGGTCCCGACAAGAGTAATCGATCATATATAAAAATAAACTCGATGATTTCTATGAAGTGCATATTTTATGATGGATATTCCGTTATGTGTGTAGTATACTTTAGATAAATTTCTGACAAAACTTACACAACGATCTACAACACCATGTCGTTTGGGTTTTACTCACTTAACCGTACCCCCTACTATCTAATACATGGATTTTCGTATACTTTTATTTCTTGCTAAATAAGTCACGTTCGATGTACCTTTATTTTAGAACCTTCTATATTACTATATAAAGTTGAGAATGGAAAGACCAATTTGAAGGTAACCTTCATGTTCTGTCTCCTTATTCATTCGTGGTCCTTGAACTTAACATATAAAAAAATGGATTTATGAAAAAGTTCCCACTAGAATTACGTAAGTTCAACAAAGGTAAAAGGTTTTGTCGATAAACTAAAAAATCTTCTGAGGAATTGGTAAAAGAACAGACGACTCAGGTTAAATAAATCTTTATAATTCAGGTCACAGGGTGGTCAAGTCACCTTGAACAATGTATTTAAGGTTTTAGTTCCAACCAACCTTTGGATTCGTGGGTGTACGAACTGCACTCTAGATTTAAACCTCTCTTGTAAATTACTTCGTTCCGACCCACTTATAGAAGTCTCGACAAAAGTACAACGTCAAACTCGATTTCCTCTCGACTCTTCGAGAACTTTTGGTGACGAGTCTCGCCCAAGTAACTAACCTTTCTAGAGAAAAACCAGGAAGTCTGAAACCAGTCAGTCAACTCTAGTCCATTCGTTTATAAAAGACAGTGGGAGACTAGAGTTCTTGACGAACTGTTCGATCGTGGACTGGGCTGGCGAAATTAAGTACGGTGAAGTGCAACTCAGAACAGACGTCTCGTCAGAAAATATACTTCCGAAGATCCAACGGTGCTAGAATACTACGAGATCCTATTGTCATCGTTGAATGGAAGTGAAGTCGAAGTAAGCTATCAACAAGTCGAATGAACAAGGTACACACTTAGAAACCACAGTCACTTAGAGGAAAATAATACAACACTGGTTCTGAACTTTTTTAATAAGAGGTAAGAAAGGGAGACTTAAAAAGAGATCACTTTCAGTGAGTCAACACAGGCTGAGAAACGCTGGGGTGACCACTATGTCAAGTACCTTAAGAGGTCCGGTCTTGTGACCTTTCCCATCGGAGAGGGAAGAAGTCCCCTAGAAGGGTTGGCTCCCTAGCTTGGGTCCAAGGGACGTAACGTCCGTCTAAGAAATGGTCGACTCGGGAAAACGAGATCTCTGTTATCTTTATATTGGGAGTTGTTGGCACATGAATAAAGTCCCTGTTTCTATTTATCCTCAAAATATACTTGATTACCCGAAGGGAACATCGAGTCAACCATTTCTTAGGTGGACGTTACGTCCCCACCACCACCACCAAATCGGTGATTCAGTACAGGCTGAGAACGTTGGGATACCTGACATCGGGAGGGCCGAGGAGACAGGTACCCTAAGAGGTCCGTTCTTATGACATCACCTACCGGTAAAGGAAGAGGTCCCCTAGAAGGACTGGTTCCCTAACTTGGGCCCGGAGGACGTGACGTCTGTTTGAGATGGCTAACTCGATGTTCCCTTAGGGACTTTACGTCCTCTGGGTCCAAGCTAAGGACCCAGTCCTTCTAGGGGACCTTTTCCCTTACAGTTGGGTAAGGTCATAAGAACGGACCCTTTAAGGTACCTTACTCCTCGGACCACCCCATGTCAGGTATCCCAGTGTTCTCATCCTGTGTTGACTCGTTAATTTGGTGGTGAAAATACTTGATTATAATTTTCTCTTTCCACGACAAGGAGGACTTTTGTAAGACACATAAGTCCTTAACAGACAACTCACGGACGACACTGAACTTGGAACGAGATCTACATACCCTCAAAGGGTCCACCTCGATCACCATTTCTTGGACGGACGGTTACGTCCTCTGCACTCTCCGTTCCCAGACTAGGGACCCAACCCTTCGAGGGGACCTCCGTCCTACCGTTGGGTGAGGTCATAAGAAGGGACCTCTTAGGGTACCCGTCTCCTTGGGCCACCCGATGTCTGGTACCCCAGTGTTTGTCGACCTGTACTGACTCCACTGAATCGTGTGATCCACATGTCTTTTTCGTTACTTCTTTTACGTGTTCCAGGGACAAGACTCTCTCAGACTTCCCCGTAGTCCCGTACCCACGTTTCCTAGTAGTCTCTGTCTTTTATTTCTTCCTTTATTCATGGAGTTGTTTTATTAAGGGGCTTCAGTTTTTACTAATTTTTGTGAATCTTTCCATTGTACATCTCCAAATGAAGACCCATCCGATAAGAAAAGTGACGTGGTTGATCTTTCTACACCTTTTTGAAAATGTAGTAAAAAATCTTCTGTAACATCTCAATTACTTCATATCTCTCCATAAGCTTAATTTGAAGGGATCTCCCTTCTTGGGCAAGAAAAAAATCAACTTTAAGTGTTTTGTATTTTAATTTGTAAATTTTTACTTATCAGGTGACCGTAAATCATACAAACGTCACAACACGGGGGAGACGGATCAAGGTTGTGTAAAAGTAGTAGGGGTTTCTTTTGGGACACAGGTGGTTCCACAACGAGGAGTAAGAAGATAAACGGGGTCGGGGACCTTCGTTAGTCAGATACAAGATAGTGACACCTAAATGAAGAAATCCGATAGAGTATATTTACCTTAATATACTATAAACAGAAAAACGTGGGTGACAGAAAGTGAATAGTATTATTAGGTTTCAAGTGAATGTCATACATGGTAATGAAGTATGATTTCTGACTTATTATAAAAAGGTATATATATGATATTAAACAAATAGGTAAGTAATTAACTACCTATAAACCTAACAAAGGTATAAAACTACCAACACTTACAACGACGATACTTGTGTGTACATGTACATAAACAAACTCGTGGATAAAAGTTAAAGAAACCGATATATGGATCTTTACTTTTACCACCATTAAGATACAATTAAAAGACTCCTTAGTGATTTGACAAAAAATGTCCCCGGCTTTGTAAAACGTAAGGATAGTCGGTACAGTCTCCCGACGTCAAAGAGGTGAATGAGTAGTTGTAGATAATATAGAACATAAAAACTATTATATGTGGGATTGTCCATGTCCCGAAGGGAACACCGAGTTGACCATTTCTTAGGAGGACGTTAAGTCCTCTGGATCCAAACTAGGGACCCAACCCTTCTAGGGGACCTCTTTCCTTTCCGATGGTTGAAGTGAAGTACCGTTTATCTACCTCTTTGTCACCTTTGTCACCGACTGAAATAAAACCCCCCGAGGTTTTAGTGACGTCTACCACTGACGTCGGTACTTTATTTTTCTGCGAATGAGAAACCCTCTTTTCAATACTGGTTTGATCTGTCGAATATTTTTCGTCTCTGTAATGAAACGGTTATTTCAAGACAGATCAGTTCCGATACCAAAAAGGTCATCAGTACATACCTCCACTCTAAACCTGATATTTCTTTCGACTCGCGGTTTCTTAACTACGAAAACTTGACACCACAACCTCTTCTGAGAACTCTCAGGGAACCTGACGTTCCTCTAGGTTGGTCAGGTAGGATTTCCTTTAGCCAGGACTTACAAGTAACCTCCCTGACTACAACTTCGACTTTGAGGTTTTGAAACCGGTGTACTACGTTTCTTGACTGTTTAAACTTTTCTGGAACTACGACCATTTCTAACTTCCATCCTCCTCTTCCCCTACTGTCTCCTACTCTACCAACCTACCGTAGTGGTTGAGTTACCTCTACTCAAACTCACTTGAGACCCTCAACCACTACCTGTCTCTTCGGTCCACACGACGTCAGGTACCCCAGAGTTTCTCAGCCTGTGCTGACTACCGACTTGACTTGGATGGGGTCACAAGACCGGACCTCTTAAAGTACCTGATATATCAGGTACCCCAGAGTTTCTCATACTGTACTTACTCGTTGAAAGTGTTGTCCATGTCCACTATAGAAGAACATCAAATCTGAACGTAAAGAGATTACTGATTACTACCTCGAAGGGAATATCGAGTCAACCATTTTTTAGACGGACGTTACGTCCTCTGGATCCAATTTAAGGACCCAGTCCTTCTAGGAGACCTCTTCCTTTACCGTTGGGTGAGGTCATGAAATCGGACCTCTTAGGGTACCTGTCTCCTCGGACCACCCAATGTCAGGTACCCTAACGTTCCCAACCTGTGTTGAATCACTGATTTGGTGGTTACTGATTACTATAACTCTTATAAAAGTACACGAAAACCGGTAAACACACAAAACACACACACATAACTTCTTTACAGATAAATTCAGAAAACGGGTAAAAAATTCAACCCAACAAACTTCTCGAGAAAAAAAAAACTACACGACTCTATACGTACGGATCCCCGTAGACGGTCCAGACCCCTGTCCGACTCCTAACTTGAACGGTATCCGTATCTACGAAATAACCTTCCTCCTTTTTGGTCGTTCATAAAAACACCTGACCGTAATGTTTGATCTTAGATTTTTTAGCGATTCATAAACAGGTTAAAAGAGACACATTTTAAACGAATCAAGATTCTAGACTATCTCACGGACTACTTGATACCTTCCTCCAAGCACTGTGACATGTCCTCTGTCCCTAGTTCTGGTAGGGGTGCCTTTTCTTTACGTTTTTTCGTTTTACCGACAGACCCCTCCGGAATGTTTATCGACACTTTTCTTCTCTTCACTTTTCGTTTCCTCCTTTCCTTTCTATATTCGTAGACTTACGTCTCAAGGTTTCTTATCGTTCCTCTCTATTCTTTCGGAAGGAGTCGTTAGTTACGTTTCTTTATCTCCGTTTGTTGTCTTACCCTTTCTGATCTCTAGAGAAGTTCTTTTAATCTCTATCGTTCCCTTGTAAAGTACGTTTCTACCCGAGTTATTTCCTGTCTTTAACATAACTGGATTGTCTTCGTTTTCCATAATTCTTCTCCACCGTTCTTATGTGTCTTCTTGATATGTTTTTTCTAGAAGTGCTGGGTCTATTAGTACTTCCACACTAGTAAGTGTGAGTGGATCTTAGTCTGTAGGACCTTACACTTCAGTCCACCCGGAATCCTTCGTAGTGAAGCTCGTTTCGATCACCTCCACTACCTTAAGGTCACCTCGATAAAGTTTAAGACTTTCTACTACGACACTTTCACGACGTGAGTTATACGGTCGTTTAAACCTTTTGTCGTCACCGGTGTCCTGACCTTTTCCAGTCAAAAGTAAGGTTAGAGTTTGTTTCCGTTACGGTTTCTTACAAGTTTGATAAGGTGTTAACGTGAGTAGAGTGTGCGATCATTTCATTACGAGTTTTAAAAGGTTCGGTCCGAAGTCGTTATACACTTGGTACTTGAAGGTCTACAAGTTCGACCAAAATCTTTTCCGTCTCCTTGGTCTCTAGTTTAACGGTTGTAGGTGACCTAGTAACTTTTTCGTTCTCTCAAGGTCTTTTTGTAGATAAAGACGAATGATTTTTCGGAGAACTACTTTCACTTTCACCTCTCACTTTTTCAACCGAATTTCGAGTTGTAAGTCTTTTGCATCTAGTACCGTAGACCAGGGTAGTGAAGTACCCTTTATCTACCCCTTGGGCACCTTTGTCACAGTCTGAAATAGAAAAACCCGAGGTTTTAGTGACGTTAAAGTAACGTCGGTACTTTAATTTTCTGTGAGGAACCTTCTTTTCTATACTGGTTAGATCTATCGTATAACTTTTCGTCTCTGTAATGAAACGGTTGTTTCTAGGTAGATCAGTTCCGATACCAAAAAGGTCATCAGTACATGCCTACACTCTCAACCCGACACTTCTTTCGACTCACGGCTTCTTAACTACGAAAACTTGACACCACAACCTCTTCCGAGAACTCTCAGAGAACCTGACGTTCCTCTAGGTTGGTTAGGTAGGACTTCCTCTAGTCAGGACCTACAAGAAACCGTCCTGACTAAGACTTCGACTTTGAGGTCATGAAACCGGTGGAGTACGTTTCTCAACTGAGTAACCTTTTCTGAGACTACGACCCTCCCTAACTCCCGTCCTCCTCTTCCCCTACTGTCTCCTACTCTACCGACCTACCGTCGTGACTGAGCTACCTGTACTTAAACTCACTTGAGGCCCTCAACCACTACCTGTTCCTCCGGACCGCACGACGTCAAGTACCCCAACGTTTCTCAACCTGTACTGACTCACTGACTTGACTTGACTTGACTTGACTTCCGGACTACCCCACAAACTATGTTCCGGTCGTAGGGTACCAGAAGACCAAACCATCTATCTTGACGTCGATTCTGACTAGAGTACGAGTCCCACGAACTCTGGTCTTCATCTCTCTCATAGAATACGAAGTCAGACAGGAGTGAGTCTAGTCGAGGAGTGAGGTAGACGGATTGTCTCCTTTCTCACTTGGGAGAGACCCCCTTTTGTTGTAGCTGAAGTCAGAGGTACTAGGAAAAAAAAAAAAAAAAATTTAATTAAATGAACCGAGTGACCCGGAAGTAACGACGTACACTTGAGAATCAACACCCGTACACCCTATATCGAGGGACTGGTCCCTGACTTAGGGACCGTAGGAAGGTACTAACGAAATCAGTGTGAAAGAATCTATGTTATTTTGTCACTGGTCCAAACTTTTTCCCTCTTTTTATTTTGACTATTTCCTTTTTTGTTCGTTACCTTCTACTAACTTTAGAACCTCAATCGTCAGTTCATAAAATTTTATTGATAATTTATATGTAATTTCTTCTGTCTCTTTTTGTACTTGTCTTAACCATTTTTAAACCTCTTAAAACTTTCTCTTAAATTCAGATTTACTTTTTTGATTGGCATATAATTTTGACTTTTTCATTAAACACTTTGATTCTTGAATAACCTAACCAAATTCTCAACTGACCTATCTCGTCTTCTATCCGAATCGTTTAATTTTTTGATCAGTAGTTCTTTATAGGTTTGACTTGACGTGACTCTTTTTTTTACCTTTCTCATCTTATACTGTGAACACTTTGTGAGTGTGATCGTCTTATTACACCTCTTCCTTTACCGTGGGGTGAGGTCACAAGAACGGACCTCTTAGGGTCCCTGCCCCCTCGGACCACCCGACGGCAGATACACCAGTGTGTCTCAGCCTGTGCTAACTTCACTGAATCGTCGTCATCTTATTACTCTTTTTAGTATAGCATCATATTTTTCTACTTATTTTTGTAAACTATTTTGAATATCGATTGTACGACACCATTTTATATTCGTACAAGAGTACTCAAATACTTGTTCCGTTCCTAGACAGGATTATATTAAAGATTAGTCATAAAATGACCGCTAGAATCGATCATGTTACTTAGTTCTTTTCCTGATTTTTTCGATACCATATGTATATATATTTTACTTTATAATGAATCGACATTTTTTACTCCTTTAGAACGGTAAACACTTTTGTACCTACCTGAACCTCCTATAATGCGATTCACTTTATACAGTCTGTCACTTTTTATGATACACCAGAGTGAATATACACCTGAGTTTTGGTTTGTGGTTTGCGTATCTTTTTTGTACTCTAACACCAACGACACCCCCACCTCCCTACTCCCATACCCTTAACCTCCTCCAGTTTTCGACGAGTGAAGATCAATATTCTATTTGTCATGATCTCTACATATTATACTATTGATATCAATTGTCATGATATGCTATGTATACTTTTACAATCTTATTTAGGACTCAAGAGTGTACTTCTTTTAAAAAAGAACATAGATGCACTCAATCGTATGCTATCTACGATTGACTTATATAAGACCATTAGTAAAGTCTTATTTACAATCAGTTTGGTGATATAAAGTGTGGAATTTGAATATCTTACTATATACAGTTAATATAGGGTTATTTTGACTTTTTTAAATTTTTCCTTTCTTTTTGAATATACGAAATTTTTTTATCTTAATATATTAAGATTACTTAATATATTAAGTATCTATATTAATACGATTAACTTCTATATTTTATTACATTTTTATTTGGTAATGTTAATTTGTTTAAATCGTTCTAATGACTTATATGTTTATCTGTATGTTTTAGTCAACATATGTGAATGTCACTTGTTAATCTTTTATTTAAAAATTTTTACCATAGTAAATATCATAACAATTTTGGAGTCGGTGGATCGTTAGATTAGAAATGTATTTTTTATATTGTGTACAGACTCTTTTTTAAAATTTCAAGATTTATTTATCCCACAACAAAATACAAGTAACCTTTTGAACAAAAGTAATTTGAAACAAAATTCAATTGACAACTAAGTTGACGTTGTCATACTTTATTATATTATAAGGTACATTGAAAATGGGTCTAAAGGGGTCACCATTGTAGAATGTACCGATATCCTTTTGTAGTGTTGGTCCTTTGACTGTAATTATGTTGGGTGGTAGAATAAGTCTAAATAGGTCGAAATACACGTGAGTAAACACATATACACACACAAACACAATCAAGATACGTCAAAGTTGTGTACACTCTAAACGTAATAGTGTGGTATCAGTTCTGTGTTTTGTCAAGGTAAGGGTGTTCGTAAGGAACACAAACACGACGGAAAAAAATAGTGTTGTGGATGGTGGACGGGGAGGAGGAGAATAGAGATTGAAGACCTTTAGTGATTGCACGAAAGGTAGAGCTACTAAAACAGTGAATTCTTACAATATAGTCACCTTAGTATGACATATATTGAAAACCCTAAACTGAAAAAAAAGTGGGTCGTATCAAAAGAACTATGGTGAGTTGAAACATTAAGTTAACGAGTCAGCATAGACTAAGAAACGTTGGGGTACCTGACGTCGTACGGTCCGAAGGGACAGGAAGTGGTAGAGACCTCGAACGAGTTTGAGTACAGGTAACTCCACCACTACGGTAGGCTGGTAGAGTAGGAGACCGTGGGGGAAAATGAGGACGGAAGTTAGAAAGGACCGTAGTCCCAGAAAAGATTACTCAACCGAGAAGCGTAGTCTTCCAGTTTCATAACCTCGAAGTCGAAGTCATAATCAGGATTACTTATAAGTCCTAACTAAGGGAAATCCTAACTGCTCAAACTAGAGGAACGACAGGCTCCCTGACTCTCAGAAGAGGTTATGGTGTTTATTAGGTAAGAAGGTTTATTATTTAAGAAGCCGTGAGTTGGAAGAAGTACCAGGTTGAGACTCTAGGCATGTACTGATAACCTTTTTGGTAGCAAAACTGATCTGTCTGGAAACAACCGTTTCATTACAGAGACGAAAAAGTATACGACAGATGCAAACAGTATCGAAAAGAAGGTTCCTCATTCGTAGAAAATTAAAGTACCGACGTCAGTGGTAAACGTCACTAAAACCTCAGGTTCTTTTATTTCAGACAGTGACAAAGGTAACAAAGGGGTAGATAAACGGTACTACACTACCCTGGTCTGCGGTACTAGAAGCAAAAAACTTACAACTCAAAATTCAGTCGAAAAAGTAAGAGGAGAAAGTGAAAGTAGTTCTCCGAGAAATCAAGAAGTGAAAGGCAGTATTCCCACCTCAGTAGACGTATAGACTCCATAACTATAAAGAGGGTCGTTAGAACTAACGTCGAACACGAAGTAGGTCGGACCGTATAAGCGTACTACATGAGACGTATATTCAATTTGTTCGTCCTCTGTTACTTTCTGTTATTTTATTTTAAAGGTGTCAAACAACACTAGGTGTGTCAGTTTGCGAAATTGTATCAGTTACTTCGTCTACGAAAAACCTTTCTGATTTACGTGTAGTCCGGAGATTTATTAAATTTTAGTTAAACTAAAAACCATCAATAGGAAGTTAAAACGACAGAATTGTAAATCTCAGTAACAAATTTCACAATCAGTGAGACAGTAAAGACTGAGAAACACTGGGGTACCTGACATCGGACCGAGGAGACCGGTACCTTAAGAGGTCCGTTCTTATGACCCTCACCCAACGATAAAGGAAGAGGTCCCCAAGAAGGACTGGGTCCCCAGTTTAGGTACAGAGGACGTAAAGTCCACCTAAGAGATGGTAAACTCGGTGGTCTCTTCGAGTAACAAATTTTACACCATAGTTTAGTAAGAAAAACTTAAAACAATCAGGTAAAACATAACTTCAAAAAAAAAGAAAAAGTAATACCAAATACTTTTCTATAACTTATGTCAAGGGACACGATATATTATTCTGGAACAAATTAGTAAGACATATAAAACGTAGACGGTCAGGGTTTGAGGGTTAGGTTGAGAGGGGGTGGGGACGGGAACTTTTGGTGTTCAGACAAGAGATACAGACACTCAGATAAAGACAAAATATTCAAGCAAACACAGTACAAAATCTAAGGTGTCAATTTACTAGATGTCATAAACAGAAAGAGAAAGACTGAATGTAAGTGAATCATACTATTAGGATCCAGGTAGATACATCAACGTTTACCTTAATAAAGTAAGACAAAATACCGATTCACTATAAGGTAACATACATACATTGTATAGAAGAAACAGGTAAATAGACAACTACCTGTAAATCCAACAAAGGTACAGAACCGATAACATTTGTCACGACGATACTTGTCTCCCCTTGTACATAGAAAATCCTGGTATCAAAACAGACCTATAAACGTGTCCTCACCCTAATGATTTAGTATACGGTTGAGATAAAAATCAAAAAACTCCTTGGGGGTATGACAAAAGGTATCACCGACGTGGTTGAATGTAAGGGTGGTTGTCATATCTTTCCAAGGAAAACGAGATGTAGGACAGATCATAAACAATAAACATCTGAAAAGTTTCTACCGGTAAGACTGGTTACACTCCATTATGGAGTAACATCAAAACCTAACGTAAAGAGATTATTATACGTTACAGTTCATAGAAAAGTACACGGATAATCGGAAGACATACACATAATTTGAAAATTATACCCTGATCGGTCGATACCAATCCAACTACGACCGTGGTTAGTGGTGTACAGTTACGAGTCTTCTTAGACCAAACGGATCGATTCATAGGAACCTGAGAGGGTGACGAGTCAACGACAGGATAGGGCGTTTCTGTGGACGAAACAGTATTTCGTACTGAGAAAGACTGTCTTCTCTTTACTTAAAAGTCGGTTCTTGTGTTTTAGAGACTTCTTCGAGAGTAAGAAGTAAACACTCTCACTAATGACCTTACATGACCCATGATTATATTTTTCCACGAAACCAAGAAATTTCAGTCACTATTCGTTTAACCAATGTCGGGTACCGTACAAAGACGATACACTATACCATCCTTTTGGTGACTTTATCTTTAACGGGGTCATTTATTAGGTACTACTCGAACAGAGATATTCAGAATAGTCTATGGAGACTAGAACCGACTTAAGACCAAGTCTATATTTTATTTACCTGCCTTCTCCTAACCCGTTCTACTTCGACAAGATATTCTACTAAATCTCGATTTGTTCTCCCTTGGACTCAGTGTCTCCGAGTCAAGACCGGGAACAGGACGACACTGGGAGGGACACCCTGTCTCAGTTTCCTTGACTCCTATATATGGATGATTCTCTAGTAAGAGGAAGGACTACTTCGTCAAAAGTATACTCTTGACTAACGACTTAAAAATCCTTAAACACTCGGTGAATAATGTAAACATCAAACGTCGACCGGTACCACCTTGTAAATGTGCTACCGTATACTGTTTACGATGTTAGGGTCCCGAGGGATGAGTTCTTGACCAACAACTTTGTAAATTTTCGTGTGGTGATTAATACTACGATTAGAATTAGATTTAAATCAACAAATGAAAAATTTCACTTTCAACGAGTCAACACAGACTGAGAAACACCGGGGTACCTGATATCAGGTACCTTAAGAGGTCCGGTCTTATGACCTCATCCATAGGAAAGGGAAGAGGTCGCCTAGAAGGGTTGGGTCCCTGACTTAGGTCCAGAAACCTAGTTTTTCACCACCGTTACTGTCGTTTAATTACGGAACAACAAAATTATTAAAGGTAAATCTAGAAAAGGGTACTATGACTAGATCTTAAGTTTTACATCATTACACAGTCAAGTGACTCCGTCTTAATAGATACCTCTATGAAGTATTTTGTTGTTGTTGTTGTTTTGAATAAAACTTTATTAACAGATAAGTGTCTTTCAATGTTTTTGTCATGTATCTCAGGGTACATGGGAAACTGATGTAAGAGAATTTACCACTGTAGAATACATTGACGTAATGTTGTATTTTTACTCCATTGACTGTAATTATGTTACGCTCATTAATCTAAGGTCTAGAATAAGGAAAGGGGTCAGAAATGTACGTGAGTAGATGGACACAGACACATACGTACGTACATACACACACACACAGATATATCAAGATGTGATAAACTAGGTACCCAATGAAAATTTTACTTTAGAGATTTATCGGGGTCACGTCGTCTCCTAACGAATTAATCGGCTACGGAAATCCTGGAAGATGAGACGACTGGGATATTAAAGTTCAATTTTTTTCTTCGGATATAGAAACAGATTTAATGGACCCAAAAGACCACCTATCAGGGGTATCATGGTCCATTGACACAGTATACGATCTCAAACTGAAGGAATCCCACTGGACTTTATAAGGATACACCTCCTTTGTATAAATAAGGAGGATTTCTTTACATCCGTAGGGACATCCACCAACTTATACTTTTGTTCAATTTGTCAGTTATGCACCATAAGTTTTATTGGGACTTAACAATAAAAATAATGTATTCGTGAATTGTCAGATAATGAAATTAATAATTATACTCCGTTTACAACTCGTTATGTAAACTTTTGGATAAGACAATTATAAAATTTGATTATTATTTTAATATTCAGTTAAGTAGCGTTAGACTTAGACTGTCTTTTCAAGTTACAACATTTATTCAAAGATAGATTCATTAAATCCCGAGAGAAAAACCTAGATCAATGATATAATGTTTTAATACGAATGACTCTGTATTGTAACGTACCTTACACAATATAAATTAGTGTTTTGTAAGACAAGAGTCAATAGACGACCTTGTACCTGATGTAGTATAGAGCTAAGGTCGCATAAATGTACCCGAGAATTAAACGAAAGAAAGACAGAAAAAACCTGTACTCCTACTACTAATGAACTCCTGTCTGGTTTCCCTCCTGGTAAATTTAAGTCGATGGATCAAAATATAACTGAAGAAGATTGACTTACTCTTTCATCAATTCGTCAGTCCCCCTCTTACGTCCAATCAAAATCCAATCGCGAAACCTAATTAGTATTGTACAAGAGACAAGACAGTACCTTCTCCTTCGAATTACTCGATCCTCTTTGTTACGCTTTAGCATGGTCAAAATGGTTAATAAGAATTAACCTATAAAGGTCAAATATGGGTAATAAATCAATGACAACAAGTCAGGGAGTGAACTCAGAGTGAGAAACACTGAAGTACCTGACATCGTACGGTCCGAAGGGACAGAAAGTGGTAGAGGACCTCGAACGAGTTTGAGTACAGGTCTACGGTAGGTTGGTAGAGTAGGAGACAGCGGGAGAAGAGGAGGACAGAAGTCAGAAAGGGTTTCGTAGTCCCAGAAAAGGTTACTCAGCAGAGAAGTGTAGTGCACCGGTTTTATAACCTCGAAGTCGTAGTCAGAAAGGTTACTTATAAGTCCCAACTAAAGGAAATCTTAACTGACCAAACTAGAAGAACGAGAGGTTCCTTTAGAGTTCTCAGAAGAGGTTACGGTGTCAAGTTTTGGTAGTTAAGAAACCGTGAGTTGGAAGAAATACCATGTTTAGAGTAGGGTATGTACTGATAACCCTTTTGGTATCGAAACTGATATACCTAGAAACAGCCGTTTCATTACAGAGACTAAAAAGTATACGACAGATCCAAACAGTATCAAAAAGAAGGTTCCTCATTCGTAGAAAATTAAAGTACCGACGTCAGTGGTAGACGTCACTAAAATCTCAGGTTCTTTTATTTCAGACAGTGACAAAGGTGACAAAGGGGTAGATAAACGGTACTGTACTAACCTGGTCTACGGTACTAGAAACAAAAAACTTACAAGTTAAAATTCAGTCGAAAACTGAGAGGAGAAAGTAGAAGTAGTTCTCCGAGAAATCAAGAAGAAGTGAAAGACGATATTCCCACCATAGAAGACGTATAGACTCCAATAACTACAAAGAGGACCGTCAGAACTAACGTCGAACACGAAGTAGGTCGGACCGTATAAATGTACTACATGAAACGTATATCCAATTTATTCGTCCTACTTTTGTATGTCGGAACTACATGAGGAAAGGGTTAAACCTTGATCAAGTATCAAGGTACAGGTCAAGATTGACAACGAAGACTGGACGTATGTCCAAAGAGTCTTCCGTCCATTCCACCAGATCATAAGGGTATAGAATTTTCTTAAAAGACAACAAACAACACTAGGTGTGTCAGTTTCCGAAATTGTATAAGTCTCTTCGTCTTTATCTACAAAAAGACCTTAAGAGAAAGAAAAAAGTACTAGGTTGTCTACAACCGTTAAACTAGAGACCAAGAAGAAGAAGAAGAAGAAGAAAAAAAATTAGGTCGAACTTGTAGACCTTTAAGTACCAAGTGTATGACAACTTCGGATCAAACCTCTTAAAACTCGTAATGAAACTATCGTACACTTTACTCACGTTAGCACGTCATCAAACTTGTAAGAAACTGTAACGGAAAGAAACCCTAACTTTACTTTTGACTGGAAAAGGTCAGGACACCGGTGACGACTCAAAAGGTTTAAACTACCGTGTAACTCACGTCGTGTGAGTGTTGTAGTAGAAAATCCTAAATTTTATCGAGTTGACCTTAAGGTAGTGGAGGTGACCGAAACAAGTATCACCACAAAGGATTCCGGATGAACTGAAGTGTGACGTCTTAAGACCGAGATCCAGTCCCTAGTGTGGTAGTACCAATAGACTCAGTAATTCTAGAAAAACCATATCAAGAAGACACATGAGAACGGTGGAACAGAATGATCGAAGACCAAGACAATCCAGGTATGGTAAAGACAGGAAATAGCTCGGGTAGAAACGTACTTTACAAGAAAACAGAGAGATTAAAAGAACTTCTCTAGAGATCAGAAAGGGTAAGGTAACAAAAGGAGATAAAGAAACGTGAGTAGTGACTCCTTCCGAAAGAATAGAGAGGAACGATAAGAAACCTTGAGACGTAAGTCTACTCATATAGAAAAGAAAAGAGAAAACAGAAAGTGGAGAGAAGAAAAGACTCTAAAAACATTCTGGAGGTGTCTGTTGGCAAAACGGATTGTAGTGTGTTTTAACCAACACGGGTTTCGAATGTAGGTTTATCTCTCGTTTCTTGAGTATATAAATCATATTTAGCAAAACTACTATAGGAGAACACCCAATAAGTACGGTTATGTAAGGAGGTGATTCTGTACTATTGAAAGTGAATAACTTTAATATTTGTAACAAATACTAATTTCTCATTCATTTTTGTAGATGAATAAGTAACTAAAATTAGAACGTGACACGAATCAGTGAGTCGACACAGATTGAGAAACGTTGTGGTACCTGACATGGGAGGTCCGAGGAGACAGGTACCCTAAGAGATCCGTTCTTATGACCTCACCCAACGGTAAGGGAAGAGGTCCCCTAAAAGGGTTGGGACAGACTCGGTGGTCCCTTCGGGTTGAATAAAATTAATTAATTAAATAAAATTAACCTCTTCTTACAGAAACGTTATAACACACCAAAAAAAAAAGTATGTGACTGTACTTAGTGGGTACCCACGTGTACACAAAGGGGTAGGAACTTGAGAGGAGGGTGGAGGAAAATGTGGGGTAAAGAGACCCAGCAGGGTCTCGTGACCGGAACTCATGGGACGGAGTACGAAACTTGAACGTGACCAGTAGATAAAATGGATACCATTATATTTACAGAGTCACAATCAGAGAGTTCAGTAAGGTGGGAACGGAAGAGAGTGTCTCAGGTTTTCAGACAAGAAATGTAGACACAGAGAAAACAACGGAACGTATATCCTAGCATAAATGACAGAAAGATTTAAGGTATATATACACAATTATATGATATAACAACAAAGAGAAAGACTAAGTGAAGTGAGACATATTATCCGAAGTCAAAGTAGGTGAAGTAATCTTGACTGAGTTAACGCAAGAAAAAATATCGACCCATTATAGGGTAACACATATATATGGTGTCGAAGGAATAGATAAACAGACGACCACCTGTAACAAAGTACAGGATCGATACCATTTGCCGCGAAGTCACTTATGACTACATGTATAGAGAAAGTGAAGACTAAAAGAACCACACATACGGGTCATTACCCTGACGATCCAGTATACCGTCAAGATCAAGGTCAAAAAATTCCTTAGAGGTATGAGAAGAGGTTTCACCGACATGGTCAAGCGTAAGGATGAAAAGGGGTGTGGAAGAGGTCGTAAATAACAAACATCTGAAAAACCACCATCGGTAAGACTGAACGTACTTTACTATGGAGTAACACCAAAACTAAACGTAAAGAGATTATTGTTCACTACAACTCGTAGAAAGGTACACAAACAATCGGTAGACCTACAGAAGGAACCTCTCTACAGACAAATCAAGAAACCGGGTTAAAAACTAACCCAACAAACAAAAAGACCTTAACTCAACGTACTCCACGAACATATAAAACTCTAATTAAGAAACAGTCAACAAAGTAAACGATAGTAAAAGAGGGTAAGACTTCCGACGGAAAAGTGAAACGAATATCAAAAGAAGTAACACGTCTTCGAAAATTCAAATTAGTCCAGGGAAAACAAATAAAAACGAAAATAAAGGTAATGAGACCCTCCACCCAGTATCTCCTAAAACGACCCTAAATACAGTCTCTTACAATACGGAGACAAAAGGAGATTCTCAAAATATCGAGACCAGAATCTAGAAATTAGGTAAAACTCAAACAAAAACACATACCACAATCTTTCATAAGATCAAAGTAAGAAAATGTACACCAACTGGTCAAAAGAGTCGTGGTGAACAATTTCTCTAACAGAAAAGAGGTGACATATAAAAACGGAGGAAACAGTTTTTATTCCATAGGTTGACAGAACTACTGACATCGAAACATCATATCAGACTTCAATCCTTCCAACTAAGGAGGTCAAGGTAAGAAAAAAGAGTTCTAACGAAACCGATAAACTCTAAAAAAAACACAAACGTATGTTTGACACTTTAATAAACAAGATCAAGACACTTTTTATGGTAACCATCGAACTATCCTTAACGTAAGTTATATATCTAACGAAACCCCCTCATTTGAGTAAAAACGATATAACTAAGAAGATTAGGTTCTTGTACCATATAAAGAGGTAGATATATACAGTAACAACTAAAGAAAGTAGTCACAAAATATTAAAAGATATTATCCAGAAAACAAAGAAATCCATTTAAATAAAGATTCATAAAATAACAAAAGTAACATTACCACTTACCCTAACAAGTAATTGAAGAGACAAAAAAGTAACAATCATATATCATTACGTTCCCTAAAGACACGTAATTAAAATGTGGGACGTTTAAATGATATAAGTGACTAATCAAAACCATTAAAAGACCACAATAGAAATCCCAAAGATACATCTCCTATTACAGTAGACGTTTGTCACTCTCAAAAGAAGAAAAGGTTAGACCTAAAGAAAATAAAGAAAAAGAAGAGACTAATGACACCGATCCTGAAGGTCTTGATACCACTTATCATCACCACTCTCACCCGTGGGAACAGCGTAAGGACTAAAATCTCCTTTACTAAAGGCAAAAAGTGGTAACTCCTATTACAAAAGACACCCAAACAGTATATAGTGAAAATAGTACAACTCCATACAAGGACAGACGAAAGACCTCAACAAAAAAAATTGTTTTAGGTCTCATGTAAGAAATAAAGACGACGTTACGGTTTTGAAATTTTAACAAAATTCTCTCGTAACTTTTAACACTTTAATTTTTTTTAAAAAAATTAGTAAAGATAGAACTTTAAATATTCAAGAAGTAATACTACGAAAAGAAGACAAAAAGAAAAATAAAATTATTAGGTCAGG
This sequence comes from Capra ibex, assembly GCA_006410555.1. Classification (NCBI taxonomy): domain Eukaryota; kingdom Metazoa; phylum Chordata; class Mammalia; order Artiodactyla; family Bovidae; genus Capra; species Capra ibex. The sequence continues at coordinate 432,980 of SJYO01015487.1, read as the reverse complement.
AGAAGAAAGAACATTTATATAGAAATTTTTTTAAAAATAAAAATGAAATAAAATGAAATGTTATGACATAACCAAAACGGTATGTAACTGTACTTAGGTGGTGCCCACATGTACACAAGGGTTTGTACTTTGGGGGAGGGTGGAGGGTGGGGTCTCAAAAAAAAAAATTTAGTATTCATCCATAACTTATAACAGTTTCCGAAAGAGATGTGGATAACTCTATTAATACACCAAAAAATTTTTAATCAAATAAAAATAACTTCCTATTAACGAAATGTCTTAAAACGACAAAAGACAGTTTGGAGTTGTACTTAGTCGGCATCCATATGTATATAGGGGGGTAGGTGGAGGGAGGGGTAGGGAGGGAGATCCAACTGTGTCTCGGGGACAAACTCAAAGGACTCGGTATGTCGTTTGAGGATAATCGATAGATAAAATGTATACCATTACATTCAAAGGTACAATGAGAAAGGTATGTAGAGTGGGAGAGGATGGGAGAGGGGTGCAGGTATTCAGATAAGAGACTCAGACAAAGAGATAACAACGGGATATTTATTTAAGAAGTCATGGTAAAAAGATCTAAGGTATATAAAAACAATCTTATGTCATAAACAGAAAGAGAAAGACTGAGTGAAGTGAGACATATTATCCAAGATACAAGTAGGTGGAGTAGTCTTGACTGAGTTTACGTAAAAATACCGACTCATTATAAGGTAACACATACACATAGTGTTTAAGAAATGGTAAGTAGACAGTTACCTGTAGATCCAACGAAGGTACAAGATCGATAACATTTATCACGACGTCACTTGTTACCCTATGTATACAGAAAAAGTTAAAACCAAAGGAGTCCCATATACGGATCCTCACCCTAACGACCCAATATATCACAAAATTTAAGGATCAAAAATTTCCTTAGAGGTATGGTAGAAGGTATCACCGACATAGTTAAATGTAAGAGTGGTCGTCACGTTCTCGCAAAGGAAAAGAGGTGTGGGAGAGGTCGCAAATAACAAACATCTGAAAAATTACTCCGGTAAGACTGGTAACACTCCACTATATAGTAACATCAAAACTAAACGTAAAGAGGTTACTACTCGCTACAACTCGTAGAAAAGTACACAAACAATCGGTAGACATACAGAAGAAACCTCTTTATAGACAAATCCAGAAAAAGGGTGAAAAACTAACCCAACAAACAATAAGACCATAACTCAACATACTCGACGAACATATAAAACCTTTAATTAGGAGACAGTCAACAAAGTAAACGATAATAAAAGAGGGTAAGACTCCCAAAAGAAAAGTGGAACGTATATCAAAGGAAACGACACGTTTTCGAAAATTCAAATTAGTCCAGGGTGAACAAATGAAAACGAAAATAAAGACAATGAAATCCTCCACCCAGTATCTCCTAGAACGAAACTAAATACAGTAGTTAACAAGACGGATACAAAAGGAAATTCTCAAAATATCAAAGACCAGAATGTAAATCCAGAAATTAGGTAAAACTCAAATAAAACACAAACCACAATCCTTCTTAAGATTAAATTAAGAAAATGTACATCGACAGGTCAAAGGGGTCGTGGTAAATAACTTCTCCGACAAATAAGAACGGAGGAAACAGTTTTTATTCCATGGGTATCCACGCACCCAAATAAAGACCCGAAAGATAGAACAAGGTAACCTGATATGAAGACAAAAACACGGTCATGGTATGACAGAACTACTGACGTCGAAGTATCATATTGGACTTCAGTCCTTCCAACTAAGGAGGTCGAGGTAAGAAGAAAGAGTTCTGACGAAACCGATCAACTCCAGAAAACACAAAGGTATACTTAACACTTTAAAAAACAAGATCAAGACACTTTTGACGGTAACCTTTATACTATCCCTAATGTGACTTAGACATCTAACTTAAACCATCATATTAGTAAAAGTGTCATAACTAAGAAGGATGGGTCCTTGTACCTTATAGAGAGGTAGACAAATACAATAGAAACTAAAAAAAGTAAGTCAAGTCAAGTCAGTGAGTCAGTACAGACTGAGAAACCCTGGGGTACTTAGTGTCTTGTGGTCCGGAGGGACAGGTAGTGATTGAGGACCTCAAGCGAGTTTGAGTACAGGTAACTCAGTCACTACGCTAGGTCGGTAGAGAAGAGAAAGTAATCACAGAAGGTTAAAAGACACATGTCAAGAAAGTAGAGGAATCCATTCAAATAAGGACCTATAAATTAAGAAAAACAACGTTACCACTCACCCTGACTAAGGAATTAAAGAGAAAGACTGAAAAGTAACAATCATATATTTTTACGTTCACTAAAGACACATAACTAAAACATAGAACGTTGAAACGATTTAAGTAATTAATCGAGATCATTAAAAGATTATGATAAAATCCCAAAAGATACATGTAAACTCGATAAAGTTTAGGACTTTCTACTACGACACTTTCACGACGTGAGTTATACGGTCGTTTAAACCTTTTGAGTCGTCACCGGTTTTCTGACCTTTTCCAGTCAAAAGTAAGGTTAGGGTTTCTTTCCGTTACGGTTTCTTACGAGTTTGATGGTGTGTTAACGCGAGTAGAGTGTGTGATCATTTCATTACGAGTTTTAAGAGGTTCGGTCCGAAATCGTTATACACTTGGCACTTGAAGGTCTACAAGTTCGACCAAAATCTTTTCCGTCTCCTTGGTCTCTAGTTTAACGGTTGTAGGTGACCTAGTACCTTTTTAGTTCTCTCAAGTTCTTTTTGTGGCTAAAGACGAAATAACTGATACGGTTTCGGAAACTGACACACCTAGTCTTATTTGACACCTTTTAAGACTTTCTCTTTCCTTATGGTCTGGTGGACTGGACGGAGAACTCTTTGGATATACGTCCAGTCCTTCGTTGTCAATCTTGTCCTGTACTTTGTTGTCTGACCAAAGTTTATCCTTTTCCTCATGCAGTTCCGACATATAATAGTGAGACTAATAAATTGAAGATACATCTCATGTAGTACTCTTCACGACCCGACCTCCTTCGTGTTCGACCTTAGATCTAACGACCCTCTTTATAGTTATTGGAGTCTATACGTCTACTGTGGTGGGAATACCGTCTTTCACTTCTCCTCAATTTTTCGGAGGACTACTTTCACTTTCACTTTAGCCTCTCACTTTTTCAACCGAATTTCGAGTTGTAAGTCTTTTGTTTCTAGTACCGTAGGTCAGGGTAGTGAAGTACCTTTATCTACCCCTTTGTCACCTTTGTCATAGTCCGAAATAAAACCCCCCGAGATTTTAGTGACGTCTATCACTAACGTCGGTACTTTAATTTTCTGCGAATGAGGAACCTTCCTTTCAATACTGGTTGGATCTATTGTATAACTTTTCGTCTCTACAATGAAACGGTTGTTTCCAGGTAGATCAGTTCCGATACCAAAAAGGACACAAGTATATACCTACACTCTCAACCTGACACTTCTTTCGACTCGTGGCTTCTTAACTACGAAAACTTGACACCACAACCTCTTCTGAGAACTCTCAGGGAACCTGACGTTCCTCTAGGTTGGTCAGGTAAGACTTCCTCTAGTCGGGACACTAAAGAAACCTTCCTTCCTACGATTTCGACTTTGAGGTCATGAAACCGGTGGAGTACACTTGTCAACTGGGTAACCTTTTCTGAGACTACGACCATCCCTAACCCCCGTCCTCTTCCCCTGCTGTCTCCTACTCTACCGACCTACCGTAGTGGTTGAGCTACCTGTACTCAAACCCATTTGAGACCCTCAACCACTACCTGTTCCTCCGGACCGTACGACACTAAGTACCCCAGGTTTCTCAACCTGTACTGACTTACTAACTTGATTTGACTTGACTACGTGTCACAGTCAGTAGACGTTTGTTACTCTCGAAATGAAGAAGAAAGACTAGACCTAATGAAAATAAAGAAAAAGAAGAGACAAACGACGTCGATCCTGAAGGTCTTCATACAACTCATTATCACTACTTTTACCCGTGGGAACAGAACAAGGACTAGAATTCCTCTTACGAAAGTCAAAAAGTGGTAACTCTTATTACAAACGACATCCGAATAGTATATACCGGAAAGGAACCAACTCCATCCAAGGAAGATACGGGTAAAAACCTTCTCAAAATTAGTATTTATCCACGACTTAAAACAGTTTCCGAAAATGACGTAGATAACTCTACTAGTATACCAAAAATACCAAGTTAAACAATTGTACCACATAGTGTAACTAACTAAAGGTATGTAACTTCTTAGGAACATAGGTACCTTATTTGGTTTGAACTAGTACCATATACTCGAAAAACTATACAACGACTTGAGACAAACGATTTTAAAACAACCCCTAAAAACTTTTATACAAGTAGTCACTACAACCGGATCTCAAAAGAAAAAAACACAAGAAACCAAAACCATCGTCCCACTATCACGGGAGCATCTTACTTAAACTTTCACAAGGAAGGAGACGTTAAAAAACTTTCTCAAAATCTTCCTATCCGTAATCGAGAAGAGATCTACAAACTATCTTAAGAGGACACTTCGGTAGACCAGGACCCGAAAACAAAAAACCCTATAAAAACCAGTGTCGAAGTTAAAGTCACGAACATTGACCCAACAAGTATTAAAGATAAAAAAGGACCAAGTCAGAACCTTCTAACTTGAAAAGATTCTTAGACAGGTAAAGAAGGTCCAATAGATAAAATAACGGTATATCAACAAGTATTATCAAAGAATATTAGGAAACATAAAGACTTAACAGACAACATTGGAGAGGAAAAAGTAAAGATTAAAACAACTAAACTAAGAAGAGAGAAAAAAAGAACTACTCAGACCGATTCCCAAACGGTTAAAACAAATAGAAGAGTTTCTTGGTCGACAATCAAAATACTTTGAAATGATAACAAAGAAAGTAAAGAAAAAGTAAATAAAGACCTTTATGTTGTCTACTTTTTTCTAGATGTTTTAGTTGGGGTTTGTTAATCTTTTACCGTTACCCTTGGATATATAGTTATTAATGAAATTTATATTTATCTAATTTACGAGGTTGGTTTTCTGTGTCTAACCGACTTACCTATGTTTTTATTCTGGGTATATATACGACAAATATTATTTGGGTGAAGTCTGGAGTTCTGTGTTTCTCTGACTTTTATTCACCTACCTTTTTATATAAGGTACGTTTACCCTTCGTTTTCTTTCGACCTCATCGTTAGGAGTATAGTCTGTTTTACCTCGAATTTCTTCTAATGTTCTCTATTCCTTCCTGTGATGTATTACTAGTTCCCCAGTTAGGTTCTTCATCTGTATTTTTAATATTTATAGATACATGGGTTGTATCCTCGTGAAATTATGTATTTTCTTTGTGATTGTCTGTATTTTCCTCTTTAACCGTCATTGTGTTATTGTCATCCTCTGAAATTGTGGGGTGAGTGTAGTTACCTGTCTAGTAGTTTAGTCATTTAATTATTCCTTTGTGTTCAGAATTTACTATGTAATCTACTCTACCTAGAGTAACTATAGAAGTCCTGTAAGGTAGGTTTAAGTCTTCTTATATGGAAGAAAAGTTCACGTGTACCTTGTAAGAGGTCCTATCTGGTGTAGAACCCAGTGTTTTTTTTGGAGTCATTTAAATTCTTTTAACTTTAGTATAGTTCGTAGAAGAGGTTGGTGTTACGATACTCTGACCTATAGTTAATGTTCTTTTTTCGCCATTCTTTGTGTTTGTGTACCTCTAATTTGTTGTACAAAGATTTATTGTCCAATGACTTCCTTAGGTTTTTAAAGAGTTTTGTTTACCGTTACTCTTGTACTGTTGAGTTTTTGGATACCCTACGTCGTTTTCGTCAAGATTCTCCCTTCAAATAACGTTATGTTAGGATGGAGTTCTTTGTTCTTTTTGTAACTTATCTGTTGGATTGAAATGTGGATTTCGTTGACTTCTTTCTCCTTCCTTTTTTGTGGGTTTTAATCATCTTCCTTTCTTTAGAACACCAAAAAATAGAAAGTTGAAAAATTACACCACATAGTCCTTCGGACTAAAATTGGAATGTAACAAGTTCAACCAATCTGCAATAAAATAATGAAATAGACAAGGATCACATCGAAGAATTCAGGTTATACACACTGTTAAGTATAATAATTAGACCAAAAGAAAATAAAAATATTGTATGTTACTCTTTCTATAAAACAGTGTGAGGAGCCACACGAAGGTTCTAATATGTTTACTCACAGGTTATAGAAAAATACCTTGAATCTATATGGGACGAAAAATATGTAAACACCGGAGACTATAATTGTAAAATTTTTACACTTTTAATTTACTTCACTTCGTAACCGAGGAGTTCTTTTCAAAATACAAATGGAACGAGCACGAATGTGGGGGCTATCGAGTATAGAAGAATTTCACATTTAATATAAAGTGTACTTTTTTTAATGACGGATCATACATCACTTTTGGTCAGTTTCATGTCAATATCCTTCGTCATATCGTTATTTAATTTTACAGTTCGAAAATTCAACAAAACAATTTTCGGAATTTTAATGGACACTAAAAACCTTAACTGTTACAGTGAAATCATGAGTAAAAATTTCTAGTAAAACTTCGTACTCAATAAACAGTCCACACTAAATAAATTCTGTTATTTGAATCTAATAACTCAACTTGTTTATTGACAAACCTACGGACGGTTCGTAAATCTCTCTTACTGACGTATATTACTCTGACCTAGTGAGTCTCCCTACTTATTAGTTTTCGACACCCTACTTTAATTGTAACAAGTTTTCTATATAGAGAAGGAAGAGAGGAATCATATATGACTCGTTACCCCCTCACTTTTCGTAGTACCCTTCATGACAGGAGAGTAAGGTTTTGTCGTCGTCGTTTATATGATATATAAACGCATTATGTAAGGACGAGTGTACAGAATAAAATATAGGATATTCTTTATGAAGTTTCACCAATATTAACGTTGTAATGTCTACTCTTTTTCTTCTCAGGTCGTCCGAACCACTAAACGAGTCCAACGTGTCTGGTACTTCCTGTCCCGATCTTCTATTTGGAACCATGATACAGGTCTGCTCGGTTTTCCCTCCTTTTCGTTTCCACACCTTAGTCGGTGTAGATAAATCTAGGACTAAGACGGTGACTGATCGAAGGAACTTATTCATGAATTACAAAGACTGAAGTCAAGGAAGTGAACATTCAAGACTTACTATCATAGATGAAAGGACCTGGGATACCCTGTAGTGTTCTCTATCTCAAAATCTGATCAGCAATCAAAACCTTCAACTAACGGACAAAAGACCAGATTAGAGGTTATAAATCATTCACAGACTAGGACCCTTTTAAGACATTAGAGGAACACAGGATAAACGTAACAGACGCTTTATCATAGAGAAACTATCCTAACAACTTACTCATCTTCTCGACTACCCACACCCCAACACTAGTACTCCCGACCGTGTGTCATTTCGAGAGTACTAATAATTACACTCAGTGAACCCTGAAACCTTATGGGTAATGGAGACGTTGATCTTTCACACCGAGATCAAGAAATTAAAGTACCGGGTACCTTCAGGTTTTAAGGGTAAGAAGGAATATCCTCACTGATTACCGACTTCAAAGAGAACGAGAATTCTCAGGAATCAGTAGGAAGACAAAGAAAACGTAATCAACGGTGACAAGACACGGTATCTTTGGGTCCCATCGTGAGACGCAAAAGAAAGAAGACTCAAAGTCTTTATGGGTCAGTGTGTATAGAACAACTATTGGAACCCCAATTCTTTTTCTTAGTATCTCGTATAGTGTTTCGAACAAAGGACGTAGAAGAGGGGGAGAGAAGAGGAACAAGATCGGAAGGATTTAATGAGGAGTTTGTCGTTTAAGAAGAGGGTGAAAATACATCTTGTCAACACGGGTAGAGTTTACATGGAAGTAAGGACGAAAGGGTTTGGGTGGTTAAACAGGTACTTTTACTTCCCGGTAGGTCGAAACACTGACCGGGACTTTTCACTTGGTTGACGATCAAGAGTACTGACCACAAACTTTTCTGGGTGTTTCCGTAAAAAAAAAAAAAAGACACGTTTTGTCTATAAAACCTATTTAATTTCTATTTTACAGATTAAACTGTCACCGATTTACCCCTAACACTTCCTCAAGTGGGTTTGTGGACTATGTCTTTATTTTCTTTACTCTATCCCTTTATCACAGTAACACAGACAAAGTCCCTGTCCGGATCACTCCTCACCACTTTTCATAAAGTGACCCCTAAACACCATCAGAGACTGCACAGGGGGTACACTCTCCCACTGTGTACTTGTATCTGTCCGTGGGAAGTTAAAGTCAAACATAATCCGGACCGTCTAAGGAATCGACTAGGACTTACATCCACATGATATGAACTCGAAATAAAAACAACTCATCATAAGTATTGTTGTATTATTCCGTTTTTACGAAAGATTAAGAATCCTTAAAAAAACACACGATTCTCACTTAATGTCCTTCTTCCGTACCAACAACGACCTTAATCGGAAAGGAGTGATAATCGTATTCCACTGAACTATTAATTGTAAAAGAAATCTATCTGAGGACCTCTGTAAACCGGTCCTTAAAATATCAAAAAGGAAAGATTGACGGAGTATCTCAAATATTCTATCATTTGAACATTTGTAGTGTTAAAACTGACGGTGATTCTTCGGTTTTGTCATAAACAAACGACACACACCGTGTCCTCTTATCCTAAACTCTGTATTACAGACTGGATGACCTCTAATGTTTTATACACAATGTGAAACTTCCGTCGTCTACCCCTTGCTCAAATAACATAATACCTTTGTATAACGTGAGACATTTTTCTCTACTTAATAAGGTTATTAACCTTTTATTTTAAGAAATAGTAAACCCTAACTAACAATACTATATATGAAACCAAAACTTGATTATTTAATACGTCAAGACTTTGACAAATCAAATTAACGGGTGGCAAATCCTTTTGTCATAACATGTCGTACCCGTGAAAAAAAAAGAAATATGTAGACCCTGATTGTCTGAGGGTACGACCTTTTTGACGAGGGTGTTCGTAAACATGAACTCTTCCTTCAATTAAAGAATCAAACGGGTATACTGTTTACACAAATTCTAACTCTATCTCTTAAATTATTTTTGTTTGTTACCCCTATTAGACATGTCACGTTACATAAATTTTTTATACGAAGACCACACTATGAAAAAAACTCTTTTATTAATAAACATATTGTTCTTTGTCGACGAATTTTTATACTTTAAAATTTCAATAATTAACTTTATGTTACCAGTAGTTGTAGTATAAAATCTCTAAAATATTGTGACTTAATCACTCTATAGTGACTACGGTAATATTTATATTACAAACGAGTTCTCTTGTGTCTAAGGATAAAACAGGGGGAACTCGCATTCTCAGAGGTACTTCTCGACTGACAGATATATATGTAGAGTAGTATCCGTTGGTTTCACTGAGAAGATGATAAGAAGTACTCGAGTCTCAACCGTCTTATAATCATGAACTCTTTCTATTGACGAAGTCATAACAATATCATCTGATATGATGATATGATATTTACGTAATGACACAATTAGTACAAAACAAAGACGTAAAACTAAGAGTTCAGGACGACTGGGTCTTCCCTGACAGAGAGAGTCCCAATCGATTAAGGATTCATAACGTTTGTTGAGTGGACACTCAAACAGAAAGTATACGTTCGATGTTGTGAAGGAAATAAACCCGAGAGCATCCTGAAGGGACCACCGAGTCTACCAATTCGCAGACAGATGTTACACCCTCTGGACCCAAGTTAGGGACCCAGCCTTTCTAGGGGACCTCTTCCTTTACCGTTAGGTGAGGTCATGATAACGGACCTTTTAAGGTACCTGTCTCCTTGGACCATCCGATGTCGGGTACCCCAGCGTTTCTCAGCCTTTACTGACTCACTGAAATGGAATGGAATGGAATGGAATAAGACCCCGGTGACAGGAAGACGGGGTTAGTCTAGTCCCGGATCATGGTCTATTGATTCCTGTCGGGGACACAGGGTCTGGGTGACCTTAATAAGTTTGATCGGTTAGGATTCGGACACGAGGGACGGAGTCTATAGGGAAGGATATCATTGGTATCATTTCCGAAAACGAGTGTCAAACGGAGGACTTTTAGGACTACTAAGAGGTACCCCGGGTCGTACCGTACGACACGGAACATAATGATAAAGATCTCTCCCTATCTTGTCAGAAAACCTGAGACACCCTCTCCCTCTCTAACCCTACTAAACCCTCTTATCGTAACTTTGTATATATTATAGTATATTCTTTGCTTAGCGGTCAGGTCCAAGTTACGTCCTATGTCCTACGAACCCCGACCACGTGACCCTACTGGGTCTTCCTACCATACCCCTCCTTCCACCCTCCCCCTAAGTCATACTCCTTGTGCACATGTGGTGCCTCCTAAGTACAACTACATACCGTTCTGGTTATGTTATAACATTTCGTTAATCGGAGGTTAATTTATTTAAATTTATTTTTTTTAAGAAGGAAGTACTTCAGTAAAGGTACAGACACACATAAGTCAAGTCAAATGAAGTCAACGAGTCAGTACAGGCTGAGAAACTCTGGGGTACTTAGCGTCGTGTGGTCCGGAGGGACAGGTAGTGGTTGAGGGCGTCAAGTGAGTCTGAGTACCGGTAGTTCAGTCACTACGGTAGGTCGGTAGAGTAGGAGACAGCAGGGGAAGAGGAGGACGAGGGCTAGGAAGGGTCGTAGTCTCAGAAAAGGTCATTCAGTTGAGAAGGGTACTCCACCGGTTTCATGACCTCAAAGTCGAAATCGTAGTAAGGAAGGTTTCTTTAGGGTCCCGACGAGAAGAAGTCTTACCTGACCAACCTAGAGAAACGTCAGGTTCCCTGAGAGTTCTCAGAAGAGGTTGTGGTGTCAAGTTTTCGTAATTAAGAAGCCGTGACTCGAAAGAAACGTCAGGTTGAGAGTGTAGGTATGTACTGGTGACCTTTTTGGTATCGGAACCGATCTGCCTGGAATCAGCCGTTTCATTACAGAGACGAAAACTTATACGACAGATCCAACCAGTATTGAAAAGAAGGTTCCTCGTTCGCAGAAAATTAAAGTACCGACGTCGGTGGTAGACGTCACTTAAACCTCGGGGGGGTTTTATTTCAGACTGTGACAAAGGTGACAAAGGGGTAGATAAAGGGTACTTCACTACCCTGGTCTACGGTACTAAAAGTAATAGACTTACAACTCGAAATTCGGTTGAAAAAGTGAGAGGAGAAAGCGAAAGTAGTTCTCCGAAAAATCAAAGAGAAGTGAAAGACGGTATTCCCACCACAGTGGGCGTATAGACTCCAATAATTATAAAGAGGGTCGTTAGACCTAAGGTCGAACACAAAGAAGGTCGGGTTGTAAAGAGTACTACATGAGACGTATCTTCAATTTATTCGTCCCACTATTATATGTCGGAACTACATGAGGAAAAGGATAAACCTTGATCAGACAACAAGGTACAGGTTGAACTCGACAACGAAGGACTGGCCGTACATTCAAAGAGTTCTCCGTCCAGTCCACCAGACCATAAGGGTAGAGAACTTCTTAAAAGGTATCAAAGAACACTAGGTGTGTCAGTTTCCGAAACCGTATAGTTATTTCGTCTTTATCTATAAAAAGACCTTGAGAAAACGAAAAAACTACTAGGTCGCCTACAACCGTTAAACTAGAGACCAAGGAGACGGAAAAGCTTTTGGTCGAACTTGTAGACCTTCAAGTACCAAGTGCATAACGACTTCAGACCGAACCTCTTAAAACTCGTAATGAAATGATCACACAATCTACTCACGTTAACACGCCATCAAACTCGTAAGAAAACGTAACGGAAAGAAACCCTAACCTTACTTTTGACTGGAAAAGGTCAGGAGCCCGGTGACGACTCAAAAGGTTTAAACGACCGTATAACTCACGTCGTGAAAGTGTCGTAGTAGGACACACATAATGGTACGGACTAATTTCTTTAGGGTTAATTAGAATGTTGTATATGGAGAAATATCAAATTAGTAACGAAAGTATACAAAATCAGAGTGACCAGTGTCAACATGCTTGATCTATAAGAGTAAACTGTCTAGTCTGTTGACTCCGAGTCACTACCGTCTCGATGAAACCTGATTCCCGATGATATACGAACATACGAACACGAGTCAACGAGCCAACACAAGTTGAGAAACGTTTGGGTATGACATCGGGTTGTCCGAGGAGACAGATACTCTAAAGGGTCTGTTCTTTGACCTCACCCAACGGTAAAGGAGGAGGTCCCCTAACAGGGTTGGGTCCCTACTTGTACGTAGAGGACGTAACCATCCACTTAAGAAATGGTGAGATACGGTATCTCTTTTATATATCTAAACCCTCCACCCTTTCTGTTATTACGTATAGATTCATAACTAAGGAGATATTTCACTCCGGTATCCATAGATGGAACCTCTACATTGTTTCTAATCTTTAATACGGGAGTCAAAAGATCAAAGGAAAATTAAGACGGTAATGGTGGAAAAAGTTCCAGACAAGACAGAAAGAGTTAAACAGAGGATGAAAAATGGGAGATTGTTTATTGTGAAAGTAATATAGTCAAAGAACTAATTTCCGGATATCCAAACTCCAGTGAGACAGATCCATTCTGACCAATCAAAATACACTTTATTGTTAGAAAAGTTTCTATTTCTCTTTTTGGTTTATTTTACTTGTTTAGGACTTAAATTTCTGTAGTCACTCGAAGACTTCTTCAGTCCTATCTCATATTCTAAGGTCTCTCCCCAATTGACACCTCTTCGCTCTTTTTATTGGATATTGGTCACAAAGGTCTTAAACGACCAAACCCCGTATCTGTCTTCCGACTCTTGCCTTCTTTAAACTGGTCCGTCTCCCGGTGAGACCTTCTGTCTCCGCAGTATGGTAAACCGTCAGATTTTACTGAGTCAAGTCAGGTCAGTGAGTCCGTACGGGTTGAGACACTGGGGTACCTGACGTCGTGCGGTCCGAAAGGACAGATAGTGGTTGAGGGTCTCGAACGAGTTTGAGAACAGGGAACTCAGTCACTACGGTAGGTTGGTAGAGTAGGAGACAACAGGGGAAGAGGAGGGTGGAAGTTAGAAAGGGTCGTAGTCCCAGAAAAGGTTACTTAGTCAAACAACGTAGTCCACCCGTTTCAAAACCTCGAAACCGAAGTCACAATCAGGAAGGCTACTTGTGGGTCCTGACTAGAGGAAATCTTACCTGACCAACCTAGAAGAACGTCAGGTTCCCTGAGAAGTTCTCAGAAGAGGTTGTGGTGTCAAGTTTTCGTAATTAAGAAACCGCGAGTCGAAAGAAATATCAGGTTGAGAGTGTAGGTATGTACTGATGACCTTTTTGGTATCACTGATGTACCTGGAAACAGTCGTTTCATTACGGAAACGAAAAATTATGTGACAGATATAAACAGTATCGAAAATAAGGTTCCTCGTTCCGAGAAAATTAAAGTACCGACGTCAGTGGTGGACGTCACTAAAACCTCGGGGGATTTTATTTTAGACAGAGAGAAAGGTAACAAAGGGGTAGAGAAACGCTACTTCACTACCTTGGTCTACGGTACTAGAATCAAAAGACTTACGACTCAAAATTCGGTCAAAAAAGTGAGAGGAGAAAGTGAACGTAGTTCTTCAAGAAATCAAGAAAAAAAACGAAAGACGACATTCACACCACAATAGACGTATAGGCTCCAATAACTATAAAGAGGGTCGTTAGAACTAAGGTCGAACACGAAATAGGTCGGGCCGTGAAGCGTACTACATGAGACGTATATTCAATTTATTCGTTCACTGTCGTCTAATACAAAAGTCGACTTTCAGAATCCCGTGATCTGGAACCTTTATTGTCGTTCGGTGTTTATACACATATAACTTTCTTTCTTTCACTTTCAGTGAGTCAGCACAGACTGAGAAACGTTGGGGTACCTGAAAGGTTAGGTACCTTAAAAGGTCCGGTCTCATGACCTTACCCATTGGAAAGGGAAGAGGTCCCCTAGAAGGACAGGGTCCTTAGTTTGACCCCAGAGGACGTAATGTCCTCGATGGTATGGTTGACTCGACAGTGTGGATGTTCGTTAGGTCGGAAGTCAAGTCAAGTCAAGTCAGCGAGTCAACACAGGTTGAAAAACGTTGGGGTACTTAGCGTCGTACGGTCCGGAGGGACAGGTAGTGGTAGAGAGCCTCAAGTGAATCTGAGTGCGGGTAACTCAGGTACTACGGTAGGTCGGTAGAGTAGGAACCAGCAGAGGAAGAGGAGGACGGAGGTTAGGGAGAGTCGTAGTCTCAGAAAAGGTTACTTAGTTGAGAAGCGTACTCCACCGGTTTCATGACCTCGAAGTCTAAATCGTAGTAAGGAAGGTTTCTTTAGGGTCCCAACTAGAGGAATTAAACCGAGTTAAGGACTTACTTAATTCTCCTAAGTGAGAGTGAGACAGGTCGTTTCCTTTCTAATTGGGATATCCTTTTACTTCTTAGTAGGTGTTGAAAATTAATCAATATTTACAGATCGCAAACCAGTTCGATGATCCGAACAGTTCATTATCCTGACATGTTGGTTTATTGTAGTTATTATTGTTTTTGTGTCTGTCATATTAGTCAGAATATCCACTTGATTTATAACCTTAATAATGTGTTACTGAAATCTTATTAATACTAATTATACAAGACCTTTTATCTCGTCTTCTACTTATTAATATAACCTCTTAACCTTAAATATGTTTCACTAGTCTCCCTTCAGTAATTTAACTTTTTATGTTATAGATATTAATTCTTGAATTATTTATCTAAATTGTCGTCCTCCGTGTTGATCACTTGATTTTCTATCGAGTTCTGTCTTCTAAATTTGACTTCGGATTTTTTTTTTTTTTTCTTTTCTTTTCTTTTTTTTTTATTTGACTTCGGATGTCTTTTTTCTCCATTTTTATTTTGTCTACACTTTTTAGATATTACGTCTGACATTTTAGATAATATCTACACTAATCTTAGGGTCTTCGTTTCCTCTCTCTCTAAAACCGTCATAGTCTCCATTACTAGTTAGTAAAAGGTTTTTACTGATTACTGAAGTTCACTGTAAAATTTTTCGGACCTCTATAGTTTGTTCTATGTGTGTGTGTGTGTGTGTGTGTGTGTGTGTGTGTATACATAAATTTTGATGTAACGAAAGTTATTCTTCAGTAACTATTGAAGGGTTGTCTTTGTTATCGTCAACCTTCTGTTACTTTATTATAATTTGAAAATTTCCAAACTTTCTTTTTTTAATGACTAGATCTGAAGTTTTGGATTATTTTAAAAGAAGATTTTACTTCCTCTTTATTTCTGGTGTACTGGGTGTAATTGATCTCTTATCCTGAGTCTAAGGAGTGAGACTGGATGTATTAAAACTCCATACACTCCAGACACTCTTAAGAGTCTTGAAATAAAAAGAAACGTCGATTTAGACACAGAAGTGGACGGGACCCTATCTGGTCTGAACTAGAGTAACGTCTATTAGACGAAGACTAGAACAGAACGGGTGTTATGGAAATGGAACTGAGGTTGAAACAAACAAATAAAGTATAAACAACTAAATAAGTTATTCCTAAAAAAATTTCGTAAATTTAGATAAACGAGTGAATTAGAAATGTCGTCCTGATACTTTACCAGTGTCAATAATAACGGAAAAATGTCTACACTTGTGACTCCAGGGGTCTCTCAAATTCTGGTTAATGGGGTGTCGATCAGTCACCGTCTCCCTCCTAAACTTGGGGTTTGAGGACGAGAACTACACAATAAGATCTAGTGTTATTGGTATAGTCGGAAGACAGATATGGAGTTACAGTCCGTCACTTGAAATAACGTTTAAAATTTCAGGTCGAACAGAAATGGTTTTCAAGTCGAGAAAGTAAAGTCTCAGAAGGGTCCGGAAATACTTTCAGGACGTGATAGGTTTGGTGAGTAAACTAAAACCATGTTTAACGGAACGAAGTGAACAATAATCAAAACATTCATGACATAAAACAGTCTAACTTCTACTGTTACTAAAGGTCCTGTATGGTAATAAAATATGTAGTCCTCCTGTCTTTCTTCCTTTACGACGGTTAACTTGATACGTATAACGTCAGGGAATCGTTATTAGTATCATCGGAGGACAAAACTTTAAAGAGCAGATAAAATTTCCAAACCGTTAGAGGACGAGAGTGAACGTAACGAATCATATATTAGCGTCAATATATATGTGTATTATTTTACAGTGTGTAGAAGTTGAAAAAACCTCATAGAAACAAAAAAGTCCACGGTACTGTATAGACTAAAAACGAAATATTATCTTATACCTTGATATTTTTTATACCTTAAGAAGGTTTTTGTTGATGAACGAAGTAAACACATTTTACATACGGGTCAAAGTCACTTAAAAAGATTTATGTGTCTAAAAAGTCAAGGTAAGATACTGTACCCTATTATAAAATTTAATAAGGTTTACATTAATTTGAGTGAAATACACCGTGGTTGATACGTGTATTAAGTCGACTTCACTACCGACATTTATTGATCCTGACTCAGAGCTCGTACAAACCCGTTACTGTTAATGTCGGACTCAAATCGGTCCAGTCATCGATTGACCTACTGTATAGAGTTGAACTTTCCAACTATATCCCTTTTTAAATTAGAATCTTAGTTGTCTTATATAAGAAAGAAAGATTTTATCTAGGATTCCAGGGACTCCCGGATTACATGAGGAAGATACAACAAACTATATTACCGTATCAAGGATTGTGTTATGATTCGAGTATCTTCTGTGCTTATATTTGTCATACTACCCCTTATCTTGAATTATTTTCATCCCTTGTTTTGCAACTTCACTTTTCTCCTTATCACGTAGTAAAATCGTCGGTTATAAAGGGAAATAGTTGTAATCGGTTCTAAATAAAAATCCGTACAGTATACGTTATAAGAAACGAGGAAACCCCAGACACTTATAAGTACTCCCCAGGTACACATAGATTATATGTCATAAGACCTTCTATCATACAAGTCAAATAGACCTACCAGCGATTAAAGTCATCTAAAAACGTTTAGTATCATAACGTTTATTATCGTAAACGTTTAAAAAGATCGTTTCTAATCTCTTTATAGTCTCTTAAAAAAATTTTTCTAAATAGATAAAATAAAAACCGATACCACCCAGAAGAACGACTTACGTCCGAAAAAGATCAACACCGTTCACCCACGATGAGACAACACCACGCACCCGAAGAGTAACACCACCGAAGAGAACATCTAGTGTCCGAGATCCACGTGTCCGAAGTCATCGACGTCGGGAACGAACCCGAGTCATCAACGCGTGTATCGGAATCAACGAGACGTTGTACACCTTAGAATGGTCTGGTCCCTGACTTGACTACAGGGAATGTGACATTCCGTCTAAGAATTGATAACCTGATGGTTCCTTCGGGAGTTTCTTAAGACTAACAACAATTCAGGAGGAAAGTATATAAATGTCGACAATTTTAAAAAAATACCCAGTCTTTGTGGGTAACGTGAAAGAGACGTACCTTAGTATACGGGACTTATCTATCATATTTCGTACAACTTTATAAACACCAACTATACTCGTTGGAGTGATTAAACCTGACCCATTAAGTCTCTGACATAATTAAACTCGGAACAGTTTATCCAACTTCATATTGGGTGTAAAGTCCTTTATCCTCTTCCTCTTATAAACCTTTCTGCTGGTCTCACATAATTTGAAGGTCAGTTATAGAATAAATTCTTTGTTTGCGAAGTTTTCGTAAACAAGTAATGGTTTTAAATTGTAAATTTAGTTTAGTGAATAGATAATTAGTTTTTTGTGGTCACCAGTAATCTTCGTAAGGACGTACAAGAACGACAAAAATTAAAAAAACCGACACGGTACGTCGTGTACCCTGGGATCAAAGGGTTGGGTCCCCATACTATGTTCCTCTTAGAAAGTCAAAAACCTTAGTCTCTGTATAGTTACAGTCGGTATCCTGTTACATGACTTCATCAGGACCCAGACCAAGAAGTATTTTTTCATCCTTAGTCCTCAAGACGGAGTCCGTAAACACTCTGTGTTTATTCGATTAACACGCTTGTAAGGAACCTTATACCAACCCTTCCTTATTTACAAATAACTTAATTAAATAATAAATTACTGATTTAAAATTTATAGAATAAAATTTTAAAATTGATATAGAATAAAACTTAATCCTACCAAAATACATACACCCAATATGATTATTAAGGTCAAGTCCGATAGTTGGTTTACTTTCTAACCGTTTGAAAAAGACATTTTGCAGGTTATCATTTATAAAATCAGAAACACACAATGTATACCAGGGACAGAGTATAAGAAAAAATAAAAATGGGTATTGAGAAATGTTTGTATTTTTGGTAAGGATCGACAACTTGACACTTCTTTTCCCGTCCCGGTTTAAACCGGACACTGATCTCAAATGATTGAAAACTAGATTTGAAAGACGTAAATGAGACAAAATAACACGTGAATTTTATGTTTACTGATTACACGAATTTGTTAAGTCTTTACATTTTTTGGGTTCAAATCTAAAGAACCTATTTTAAACAACTACAAAACAAGTCGGAAATTCGACACAGATTGAGAGATACTGGGGTACCTGACCGTCGTACGGTCAGAGGAGACAGGAAGTGATAGAGGGTCTTAAACGAGTTTAAGTACGGATAACTCAACCACTACGATAGATTGGTAGAGTAGAAGACGGCGTGGGAAGAGGACAACGGAAGTTAGAAAGGGTCGTAGTCCTAGAAAAGATTTCTCATCCAAGAAACATAGTCCGCCGGTTTCATAACCTCGAAGTCGTAGTCATGAACTTTACTTATAAGTCCCAACTAAAGGAATTCCTAACTGACCAAACTAGAGGAACGACAGGTTTCCTAAGAGTTCTCAGAAAAGATAGTGGTGTTAAACTTCGGTAGTCAAGAAACCGTGAGTCGGAAGAAATATCGGGTCGAGAGTGTAAACATGATTGATGACCTTTTTGGTATCGAAAGTGATATGTCTACAAACAACCGTTTCACTGTAGAGACGGAAAATTATGAAAAATCATGAAAGTTAATTATATAATCTCTTTTATTTGAAACGAAGTCCCTATAAAGTCATTAAAAGTCTTTTCACGTTTCTCTTATTATCTCTGGTAAAAAGGAAGACGGACACTTTATTCAGTTCTGAATACACGAACACGTGTAGAATTTTTGTTCCTTCAAACATAAAACAAACTAATCTTTTACACTAAAGAAGTTTCCATGAAGACACTCAGAGTATCCATATGTGTAACTAATTCTAAAGAATAATTGTATGTTAGTAGAGGTTTACAAAGGTGAATTAACGAAAAATAAAGTCAATTCATGGTTACAAGAAATAAGAGTGTGCCTCAAATTAATCGTACCTTCCAGTGACTCTCCACAATTCCGTGTTTGAACGGGTCTCCTTCATCAACTACGGACCGACCGAAGATTAATATCTCGTAGGATCTTGATGTCTCCCTCTCTCTTGAATCTCCCCTTTTATTACTTTTTACCCGTACTCGAGAGAGACACGTGTACTTCTTGTTTACTAGTGGAGGATCAGAAAAAAATTCCAGTGTCCACGTATAACAACAGTTATCCTGTGTTTGATGTCACATGTCATCAAATACCCGAAGGGACCACCGAGTCTGTCACTTCTTAGACGGACGTTACTCTCTTTGGACCTAGGTCAGGAGCCCAACCCTTCTAGGGGACCTCCTCCCCTTTACCGTTGGGTGAGGTCATAAGAACGGACCTCTTAGGGGTACCTGTCTCCTCGGACCACCGATCAGGTACCGCCAACGTTTTTCAGTCTGTACGGACTCGTCAATTCGTGTCGTGTGTCGTGTCATCAAATAGCTAATAAATTGTTGTAAGTGACTTGTGGAAGACACATGTTTGTACCATCAGTTACGAACCTTCCCTTATAGATATTTTCACAACTCATTTTACGACAACTCTTTATACATTATTAATTTATAGTGTTAGTATACACTTTCTACTCTCATATGATAACGAATAATAAATAATTTTAATAGTAAATATCATATTATTTTATTAAAACTAAAATGATTTAACAGTGGATTAATATATGTTTAACCTGATAAACTGGTCTAATAGGTATCATAAGTGGAAACTTCATAACGATACTACTTAATGTTTCCATGAGGACACATCTCTACCCCAGACAGAATTTCGTTAATGTAGGTTATTGTTTCCTCCGTTGATATTCACGGTGTTTTAATAAAAATTAAAATAATTCATTAAGACATATTAATTTACTCTACATACAATTATCGTAATTTTATTTTAAGTTACATATTATGAAATCGATATTAAAATAGGATTCCCTATTTAGGTTCATAGGGATATAAAACATAAGTACGTAAAGTACTATTAAGGAGATATTTGTGGACACGGAATCTGATCGTACCCACTACTATCGTGGTTTATGAAAAATACAAGGTCCGTACCAAGGTTCTCGTATTATTCGTAATAAGGTAAATGGCGATACGGTTAAGATTTTACTTTCATACATGATAACAACAGGAGTAAAAGATCTGTTCCTTTGACTCCGACTTTTTTCCATCAAACGGACTCAGTATAGGAATCTTTATTCTCTCAACCCTTAATTTAGGACATACTGAGGTCGAAGAAGAGGATCATCAAGTCGGAGTCACAATGGTATCTATGTGTTTCATACCACCAAAGGGTTGTTGTTAGTGAGATATCGTTGTCACTCAATTGTCGTAACGTACAAGTAATACAAGTAAATTATTCCTCCTAAAGAAACCACTCCTTTCAAATCGACTAAAGAGATACGGAAAGGGAGTATATACCTTTCTTCCCTAAACCCAACCTGAGTCAAAGTCATAATAGGAAAAAACAAAAAACCTTCACAAAAGTCTTCACATTTTGGTACTTAAAGTATGTTTATATTGTACTTATGTACGGGTTCTCAAATAAATTGAGTAATTCATTACTCTTTCGGTCATTACACAATGTTGATGAAGTTACTTGAAATTTATGATGTGAAAATTTCGACTTAGTCTTAATGTCTTTAATTAAATATTTATTTACGCCTTAACTATAAAAAACCCGTCCCCCTCACCTGGTTAAGAGGGAGGACGACGACGACGACGACGATTCAGAGAAGTCAACACAGACTGAGACACGCTGGGGTATTTGCCGTCGGGTGGTCCGAGGGGGTAGGGACCCTAAGAGGTCCGTTCTTATGACCTCAGCCAACGGTAAAGGAAGAGGTTACGTACTTTCACTTTTCACTTTCACTTCAACGAGTCAGCACAGGCTGAGAAGCACTGGGGTACCTGACGTCGGGTGGTCCGAAGAGACAGTACCCTAAAAGGTCCGTTCTCACGACCTCACCCCACGGTGACGGAAGGTGACCTGTCTTAAAGGTACAAACACCTGTTCACAACGAAACGATGGTCAAATGGACAAATTGTGTCACTATTTTATTGAGTTTCTATTCCTTTCCGGGTTTCAGAGGTGTCTTATCTATTAAATCTCCTCCACAATCTATTACGGAACAAAAAGTGACTTTTACGTGTCCTTAGAAAACCAGGTTAAATTTCAGAAAGTGTCAAAAGGGGACGTGGAGTTTGGTTCTAGATACCCTTCAGGTTACACACTTTTATCATGTCATACCGGCGAAATTACCTTCGTCACCCTCTTGTCTGTCA
Source organism: Capra ibex (assembly GCA_006410555.1). NCBI lineage: Eukaryota > Metazoa > Chordata > Mammalia > Artiodactyla > Bovidae > Capra > Capra ibex. The sequence goes on along the minus strand of SJYO01015487.1, from coordinate 411,139 downwards.
AGGACGGTTAGACGGAGTTAGTGGATGGGTTTTAAGGGTTTACAAGAGGATGTTGACGGGAACTCCGTCGAAGGCCGTGACACTATCGACATACCAGAGAGGAACGAAGGTATCGATTGTAAAACATCAAAGGACTAAGAAGGGAAACCTCAGTTTTTCGATAAAGAAGACTGGTGGAAAGAAAAAGTAGTTGGTCTGGTGGAAAGAAGAAAATGACTAAAATGGACAAGATAATTTATGACTTTAAAGTATTTTACAAATACCTTGTTCATTGTATTACTATCAACTGTCAAAAATTTCTTTTCTTTTTAGTTGACACAGTTAAGTTGTTGTATAGTGAATGAAGGAATAAAAGAATGAGAAAGTACAAGGAACAGTCATTCGAGTGGATAAAACTTCTATGTTAGTATCACATCTACATTTAGATAGTACTAAAAAAACAGTATTTTATGGTGTTTGTAAAGGATCCAACGAGATATTATAAATATTAATAGAAACAAAAATAAATGAACTCACTAAAAATAATATCGTCTGTGTGACGTTTAAACTTTTTTTTAGATCTTTTCATGTTTCCTTTATCGTTTTTAGTAGACTTTAAGATGATCGATCTCTATTATTAATGAGGAAATTTTCAAAAAGCAAGAGAAAAATGTGTATGTATGTGTGTAAACGAAAATGTATCTACCTAAGTGTATATGTACGTCTATCTATGGGTTAAATAAAAAGAGTTATTATACAAGACCTGGAAAGGAGGGGGTACATTTACTTATGTCTATACGTAGTAGTGAAACAACAACAACAAATCAACGAGTCAACACAAGCTGAGAAACCGCTGGGGTACCTGACGTCGGGTGGTCCGAGGAGACGGGTACCTTAAAAGGTTTGTTCTCATGACCTCACCCAACGGTAAAGGAGAGGTCCCTGAGAAAGGATGGGTCCCTGACTTGGACGTAGAGGACGTAACCACGTGTCTAAGAAATGGTGACTCAGTGGTCCCTTCGGGTAGCAGTGAAATCCACGGACTTTTTATGACGTAACATCCAAAAATGGAGGTTGAAAATTGGTAGGAAGAGAACGACATATCTACTTTAGCAAAGTCTAAAGACGGTCAGTTTTATTCCGAAAACGTGTGAAGACCCTAATGGAGGAACGGCATTTAAAGTTCAAAATACTAATAATGTTGTTTACCTTCAGAGAGAATTTGAAATTTTGTATAAAATTTGTGTCAAGAAAAGTTTCAAAATTCTAGAATGTAAGGACAGTGATTACAATGACAGAAAAAGTGACGTAGGACGGGATTAGGACTTAAAATCACTAAACAAATTATAAGATTATAAAAACCCCTTTAAGTCGTAAAATTTTAAACGTATAGATACTAATGGACCCTCAAACTTATAGAAAATATATAAACAAAAGAAAACACATAGAATAAAATACTGAACCGAGAAGTATAGGAACAGGTTTAAAGATGACTTCAAAAAGGAAATAAGAAAAAAGGAAAACAAAATAAAAAGAATGTTTTATACATTTGAGAGTATATATAATTTCAAAGGAGTAAAAATGAGTAATACTAAATTGAAAATGTATATTTCGTAATACATCACAAAAAAAAACCAACGATAAAAACCACTACAACAATTTGTATATGTCTAAATAGTTACAAAAAGAAACAACAGAAATAGTAAACCCGGTGTCCGTCTTTTTTGGAGAACAATGTAATATTTTTATAATAGAGTAAATAAGAAGATTATTGAGACCACAAATAAAAATTATGAGTTTAACTATTTAGATCATGAACAAAACCATATGTCTTACGCTTTTAGGTTTATAAATATGGGTTTCGGATTGGTAAAACAGACAGAGGTATCTTGTGACCTTTTTACTTCTACCTACCTGTCAGTCCATAATAAACCTGACTTTTTATATTCATTTAATATCTCCTACAGTCTAAACTTATCTTATACAGACTCCTTTAACCCCTGGTTGTAGTAATGACTCTAACACCCATATTAAAATGAACCGTTACCCCTGAGATAATCGTACATTATAAATAAAATAATCCATACACATGAATACTCATTTCCTATCAACCTCTCAAATCTAAATCTTTAGTATTTTACAATTACTCTAATTTCTTTATTTCTCGGACAAAAGATATCCTATATTGCTAAAGACGTTCCCTCTCTTCTTCACTCGTTGGTGTCTGTCTTCCTAAGTCTAAATTCACTCATTTTATATTCAAATATTCAAAGTTTTTCCTAACACGATTCACTTCGTGTTTAAGGTAGAAGTAAGTTTTATATACTTGACACTCCGGCTATTCTTTCCTAACCGGAATACCCATCCTGAGATTCCTTAACCTTTACGATTGTCTGTTATTCAATCATCTTACGGAGCCCGTTAATGTTAATTGATCTTTTGTCCCACCTCTATCTGAAGTAACTCCTACCCTGACTCCCTAATATTTTAGTATTTCCGTGTAACATAATCACCTGGGTCGACGATCTACCGAGATAGTCCCCGTTCAGAAGACTCTTTTTGTCTCTTTGATGTAGAGTTTCTGATTCTGAGACCAATCGTGACGTCCCTCTGTCTTTACTTGTGTCCATTAATCTTTACTCTGGAAATCAAGTGTGACTTAAAAGTAAATAAGAGTGTAGGTAAGAGAAAGTAACTAGACAGACGGATAAGGATGTGAGAGAGTTAACAACATTGAATAATATATAAAATTATAGATATTATAGTCTTCAAAAGTATAGATAGTCTTACAAGGATTCACAAAAAAAATTGACTAATAATAATATAAAAGTGAAAACTTAGTCAAACGGTTCAAAAGTAGAAAGAATTTTATAGACAGTGATGGTGTACGGTGGATTCAAAATCAGTATTTACCCATTTGATACCATCGTTTGTTGGAGGTTTCGAGTCACCCAATTGTGTTCTCAAGTAGAGAAAAAGGCTCACACAGATGGTGTACTCAACCACACACTCACTCCGTCCCCTACCGTAAACGAGGTGTTGAAGAGTCCATGACTCCGACTGTCTTCACGGTTGTGAAATGTCGCTGCGAAGAGTCGAGGAGTCAGTGGTCTCCGTCCCCTTTCGTCGACCTCTTAACACGTGTTCAATTTTCCCGTGCATAAAGGAGGAAAGTGTTGAGTAACAGATCTTACCGTGAAGGATACCTTAAAAGATGGTATTACCTTTACCAGACAGTAGAAGTGACAGGTTATATCATAGGTGAGTGGTAAACATCAATGACTTTACACTCGTGAACTGTACACTAATTATACTGACTCTTTAATCTAAAATTGAAAACCCTTTTACTAATTGAATGAAAAGCCAATTCGACATACACCGATCATCGATACTATACCCTGTCGTGTCCAGATTTAATCAGTGGATCAGGACGTATTTACGTCCTGTCATCCATAGATTCCAATATTTACTTTATAAGACACTCGAGATGACAGAGACAGAAGTAAGGGGTTTGTTTTATGGTGGTATGTGTATATGTGTGTTCGTGTGTGTAAGGATGACCCTTAAAGTAACTAACGGTTTTTTAGTACAAAATTAGAAAAGTTATATCTCATAAAGAGAAATTCTTGTTCCATTTTGAAAGGTAAAGAAGTCTGTAAGAAAACAAAGATTCGGTACAAAGAAAGTTAAACCCCCATGTAAATAAATAAAGTAAGAAAAATTATAACGGGAAATAATACCAAATAGTGTCCTATAACTTATATAAAGGAACACGACAAGTTATCCTGGAATAACAGATAGACAAGATATATATGATCAAATGTAGACGACAGGGGTTTGAGGGTGAGGTAGGGCGTGTGGGAGGAGGGGGAACCATTGGTGATCAGACAAGAGATACAGACACTCATAAAAAACATCTATTCAAACAAACACAGTATAAAATCTAAGGTGTATATTTCATTATAACATACCATAAATAGAAAGAGAAAGACTACATGAAGTGAATCATACTATTAGAGATTCCCGTATGTACAACGACGTTTACCGTAATAAAACAAGAAAAAATACCGACTCACCATGAGGTAACATATATACGTAGTGTAAATGAAATAGGCCACTAGTCAGTTACCTACAAATCCAACAAAGATACAGAAAGATTATGTAAACGACAACAACTCAGTACAACCTGAGAAACGTTGGGGTACCTGACGTCGTACGGTCCGAAGGGACAGGAAATGGTAGAGGACCTCAAATGAGTTTGAGCACAGGTAGATCATCCATTGAGGTCGGTTGGTAGAGTAGGAGACAGTAAGAGAAGAGGAGGACTGAAGTTAGAAAGGGTCGTTCCCAGAAAAGGTCACTCAGCTGAGAAGCGTAGTCCACCGGGTTCATAACCTTGAAGTCGAAGTCGCAGTCAGGAAGGTTACTTATGGGTCTTGACTAGAGGAACTCCTACCTGACCAACCTAGAGGAACGTCAGGTTGCCTGAGAATTCTCAGAAGAGGTTGTGGTGTCAAGTTTTCGTAGTTAAGAGACCACGAGTCGAAAGAAATGTCAGGTTTGTACTGAGTGTAGGTATGTACTGATGACCTTTTTGATATCGGAACTGATCTGTCTCGAAACAACCGTTTCATTACAGAGACGAAAAATTATACGACAGATCCAACCAGTATTGAAAGGAAGGTTCCTTATTCGGAGAAAATTAAAGTACCGACTGCAGTAGTAGACGTCACTAAAACCTCGGGGGGGTTTATTTCAGTCGTTGACAAAGGTGACAAAGAGGTAGATAAACGGTACTTCACTACCCTGGTCTACGGTACTAGAATCGGAAGACTTACAACTCGAAATTCGGATGAAAAATTAAAAGGAGAAAGTGAAAGTAGGTCTCCGAAAAATCAAGAAGAAGTGAAAGACGGTATTCCCACCATAGTAGATGTATAGACTCCAATAACTATAAAGAGGACCGTTAGAACTAAGGTCGAACACATTGGAGATGGATGGAATTTTATCAATACATGTAAAATTTTAACAGTCAATGGAGTAGATATTTTAATCTTCTTATTATGATGTATAAATGGGTTATGAAAACTCATAGTCACGACGATTACAATAACAACCCCGAAGGGACTATAGAGGCACCATTTCTTAGACGGACGGTTACGTCCTCTACACCCAAGTCAAGGACCCAGTCCTTTTAGGGGGCCCATTCCTTTACCGTTGGGTAAGGTCATAAGAACGGACTCTATAGGGTACCTGTCTCCTCAGACCACCCGATATCAGATTCCCCAATGTCTTCTCAGTCAGTACTAAATCGTTAATTTGTTGTTGTTATAATAACAGTAATGATAATGAAGGGAATAATACTGAATAATAATGATAAAGAAAGTACTATTATTAATAATAAAAGTAATAATAATCCATTATTCGTCAAACACACTTATTATAATGAATCAATTGTGTTCTTGGTTTACTCCAATTATTTAAATTTAGACTATTCTTACTCTAATCGTGTTACTACCTAGGTACAATTTTACGTTAGTAAAATAGACAATAATGACAACGATGGTAGTCACAGTCGTAATAGTAATAGTAGTAATAATAGTTAAAACCAACGGAAGAGTTATAGAGAAAGTGAGATGAGGTAATTCTCGCTCGTCCAAACAAATCCGAACGACAGTAGGGTTGAGGTTTATATCTAATAAGGTGGAGTAACGATATAACTGTCCAAGTCCTATCGGTGTAATAAGTCAGGTTTCGGTTAATTATGTACCTTAAGGGAATGAGTATTACTCCTCAACTATCCAAATACTAGATTCCGCTCGGTCAATTTTTCTTCGGGTCCTGAAAACAAATCTTCCACCTTCTTTCCACTAAAAAGGATCTCCTGTATTTTCTTTTGTCTTCTAGTTGTCTATCTTAGTACTATATCCAATTGTGACACGGTGTTATAACTTGTAGTAAAATTTGGACGAAAATGGAGACCTGTAAAACCTATGTACTCAGTTGTATAAGGAAAATAATCAATTTCAAAAGAAAAATAGGAAGTGAAGTCAAGTCAGTGAGTCAGTACAGACTGAGAAACACTGGGGTACTTAGTGTCGTGCGGTCCGGAGGGAAGGACAGGTAGTGGTCGAGGGTCTCAAATGAGTTTGAGTACAGGTAACTCAGCCACTACGGTAGGTTGGTAGAGTGGGAGACAGTAGGGGAAGAGGAGGTCGGAAGTTAGAAAGGGTCGTAGTCCCAGAGAAGGTTACTCGGTCAAGAAGCGTAGTCCACCGGTTCCATAACCTCAAAGTCGAATTCGTAGTCAAAAAGTAGGAAGTGAATGATAATTTATTTAAGACTAACTTTACTAATCCGGAGAGTATTAAGGTTAACCTAAATATAAATCATTTACATGGTTAACCTATATAAATCATATAACCGTTCAATATATATTACTAAGATATTAGAGAAACATTAACCTGTATAGTTTAAGAATGACGAACGTAATTTAAAAACCTACGAAGAAAACCCCAAAAGATCCGAATATCAGTACATTAAACTTTTACTATGTTGTAAACACAAGAGAAAAGGTTTTGACTCCGAAAGGTCCACCGTAATCACCATTTCTTGGACGACCGGTTATGTCCTCTGTATTCTCTGTACTCAAGTTAGGGACCCAACCCTTCTATGGGACCTCCTCTCGTACCGTTGGGTGAGGTCATAAGAACGGACCTCTTAGAGATACCTGTCTCCTCGGACCGACCGATGTCAGGTACCCCAGAGTGTCTCAGTTTGTGCTGACTTCGCTTATAAAAGAGAAAGATTTGATTAACGTAACCGATCGTCAAAGTCTTTTTACACTTTATTATTTACCATCGTTTGTAGAAAACGGAAAAGGATGAGAAGTACCCCAAGAGTTCCATTCTTATGACCTTACCAAACGATGATCTGAGATCTCTAGAGAAATTCTTTTAACCTCGATGGTTCCCTTGTAAAGTACGTTTTTACCCGTATTATTTCCAATCAATACTGTTCCTACATTGTCTTCGTCTCCCTTAATTCTTCACTGTTCTTATGTGTCTTCATATGTTTTTTCCAGAATTACTGGGTCTAATGGTACTACCACACTAGTGAGTGGATCACAGTGAGTGTACTATCTCACACTTCAGTTCACCCGAATCCTTCGTAACGTTTCGATCACCTCCACTACCTTAAGGTCGACTCGATAAAGTTTAGGATTTTCTGTTACGACAATTTCACGACATGAGTCATACGGTCGTTTAAACTTTTTGAGTCGTCACCGGTGTCCTACCTTTTTCCAGTCAAAAGTAAGGTTAGGGTTTCTTATTGTTACGGTTTCTTACAAGTTTGATGACACGTCAACACTAGTAAAGTGTACGAATCGTTCCATTACGAGTTTTAGAAAGTTCGATCCGAAGTTGTCATGCACATGACTCTTGAAGGTCTACATGTTCGACCTAAATCTTTTCCGTCTCCTTGGTCTCTAGTTTAACGGTTGTAGACAACCCAGTATCTTTTTCGTTCTCTTGAGGTCTTTTTGAAGACGAAGTAACTGATGTGATTTCAGAAACTTACACACCTAGTTTTGTTTGACCTTTTAAGAAGTTCGCTACCCTTATGATCTGTTGGAATCAATAGAGGACACTTTGGACACACGTCCGGTTCTTCGTTGTCAATCTTGGTCTGTACCTTGTTGTCTGACCAAGGTTTAACCCTTTCCTCATGTAGTTCCGACATATAACAGTGGGACGAATAAATTGAAGATACGTCTCATGTAGTGCACTTTACGACCCGACCTACTGAGTGTTCGACCTTACCTCTAACGACCCTCTTTATAGCAGTTGGAGTCCATACGTCTACTATGGTGAGATTACGGTCTTTCACTTCTCCTTGATTTCTCGGAGAACAACTTACACTCTCCTCTCACTGTTTCAACCGAATTTTGAGTTGTAAGTCTTTTAATTCTAGTACCGTAGACCAGGGTAGTGAAGTACCTTTTATCTACCCCTTTGTCACCTTTGTTACTGTCTAAAATAAAAGAACCCGAGGTTTTAGTGACACCTACTACTGATGTCGGTACTTTAATTTTCTACGAACGAGGAACCTTCTTTTCAATACTGTTTGGATCTGTCTCATAATTTTCGTCTCTGTAACGAAACGGTTGTTTACAGGCATATCAGTTTCGATACAAAAACTTCATCAGTACATACCTATACTCTCAATGATATTTCTTTTGACTCGTGACTTCTTAACTACGAAAGTTTGACACCACAACCTCTTTTGAGAACTCAAAGAACCTGTCGCTCCTCTAGTTTGGTCAGTCAGGGTTTCCTTTAGTTGGGACTTATAAATAACTTTTCTGACTACGACTTCAAGGTTATAAAACCGGTGGATTACACTTCTCGGTTGAGTGACCTTTTCTGGGACTACGACCCTTTCTAACTCCCGTTCTCCCTTTCCCCCACTGTCTCTTACTCTACCAACCTGAGTTACCTGTTCTCAAACTCGTTTGAGGCCCCTTCCTGACCCTTCGGACCACACGACGTGTACCCTAGTGTCTCAACCTGTCCTGAATCACTGACTTGTTGTCGTTGTTCGTTTGTTATAAGGGAAGGAATAAAAACGAAAATTACTAAAAAAAACTCCATGTAGTAGAATTTATCAGGACAGAAGGACAAAACAATCTTAAATACTATCTTTCCGGTCGTTTTTATTTTCAAAAAAGTATCTACTGATTAGTCTTTTATTATTGTTTCTGTGTGTTTTGAGGGATGTCCACTTTCTGTCGTTTTAGTCAAGTCATTTCTCTTGACTTTTCTCTCCCTCTCTATCTCTTTTAACAATCAGTAATGTCTTGAAGAATTTTTACTTAATATTCGTTATTTCCTGACCATTTTCTATTATCTGTGTAACTTTTAAACTTCGCAAGTAAACTTGTAAATAGTTAAACTTAACCCGTCACGATTTGACCTTTACTAATCCTCGTGAGATACCTGTCCTCTAGGACCTTTCTGAAAGTGTCTCTTTTCCACCTTCATTTCGTTTCTTTAATAACTAACCGAATTTAATAACCGAATTTAAGAACTAACCGAATTTCGGACAGACACTAATCACCAGGAATCCCAAGTCCAAACATCGGAGTGACGGAAAAGTTCGAGTCTGAGACCAAACGAATACACCCGACGGTACCGTAATTTCGGTGGAGACAGACTACTAGAGGAACAAAATTTAATTTTACTTAAATTGTCCTAGATATACTGGTTTCACATTTGGACATTTCACCCCTGTGTGAATTCTCTTAGACTTTCTTTTCGTCCCTTCATCTATTCCTTTACATTCTTTAAAACCTCCTTTAATATCTAATATTGTTGCGTCTACAGAGTGTATACAGATAAACCACACAGACTTTTTCTTTCGTTCTTGGTTAATACTTGGTTTTTATTAAAGTTTTATCTTTTCTAAAACGAAATAACTACCCTCTGATTGAGAAGTCTACTTTTACTAATGTTCTACATTTTTTTATTCCTATTATATTAATATGTTTTTTATTTTGTGTACCTTACCCTATAATTTCAAAATAACTTTTCTTTTTTACAAGACAGTAAGACTAACCGAAACAAACTGACAAGAACTTAACAGACCGTTAAGACCATTATTAAATTCAATTTTACTCCGGGGTTTCGAAAACTCGAAAAGTAAAACACGAACTCGAAAAGTCAGTGGAGACCATACGTCGACGTTTAATGTAAGAAAAGGTCTGAGGCGGGAAGTCGATTTTTGAGTTAACACTCCTTATTTTGTCCCGTGTCCCACAGACGACACCAAAAAAAAAGAGGAGACAGAGTTGACGGTTAACTCTGTCCCCGACCGCCTTTGAGGTCCAACCAAAAAGAGGTAGATAATACGTCGGAGATACGTCGTTATACAAGACGGGGGTAGGGTGGGGATCGACTTAGAGACGGGACCCCAAACTTCCGTTCGTCCATTTACGCTTTGTGTATTTCCTGAAGGAAGGGCGGAGTCAGACACGACACGAGGTGACGTGGCACATTACTTCGCTCTTTCGGGACACTACCACGACCTCAAGGAAGTGGTAAACCAGGTTAAACATAGCATTATTCAGTCACAAGAGATTTCAACGTGGTCTCCTACCCCAGTAAGACTCAAAGACGTGCTTATATCAAGAAACAAAAAAAAAGGGGACGGAAAAAAGAGACAGGCTGAGAATGAACAACAGGATATCCTGTACCCTCCTCTTCCTTTACCGTTGGGTGAAGTCATAAGAACGGACTTCTTAGGGTACCTTTTTCATCGGACCACCCGATGTCAGGTACCCCAACGCTTCTCAGCCTGTACTGCCTCGCTGATTGTGTGTATCCTGTGTCCCCTCCTATAAAATATTTATACATAAACATAAATATTTACACACACGAATGTATGAGTCAACACAGACTGAGAAACGGTGGGGTACCTGACATCAGGTGATCCGAGGAGACAGGTACCTCAAAAGGTCTGTTCTCATGACCTCACCCAACGGTAAAGGAAGGGGTCCCCTAGAAGGACTGGGTCCCTAACTTGGACACAGAGAACGTAGAGGACGTAACCGTCCTCCCAAGAAATGGTCATTAAAAGGAAAACAAAATGAGGAATTAGGATAACGTTTAATGTCGAAAATTAAAATGGGGAAACCAGATCACAGAGATGTCTTAGGAGTCCCACGAGAAGGGAGACTATGTGGAGAGTGATACAAAGACATCAGGGTATTCATACAACGTATACCACTTACCCCTTATGACGTCACACGAGGGTAAACTACACTTCTACTATACATTGTAAAGTTTTGTATGTACTTGTCGAGATCGTGTCACGTAGGAAACGTCCAGATACCGTCCTTTTATGTCAGATATGGTCCACCAAATGATCTACATGAAATTATGTCCCTAGAACATTACTTACAGAATCTTAACTGTCTCGGTTCTCCTCCCTAATCGTTGAAACCCTTAACGAGAGTGACGAGCCCTACCCTTCTGTTTCTACCTCCGTCACGACAATAGTCGTAGACCCTCGGTCCTTCTCGAGTGGACACCTCTCGACCTTTATGGTACCCATGTCGAGTCTTCTTCATCTCTCGTACGTCTTCCGAATCGGTGGAGACCTGTGTGACGGGTTTCGTCTCTCTCTCTCTTTATGGGACCGTAGAAGAAGAGTACGGTAACGGAGGGTGACTGCCCTGGGGCGACCTTTGCACTAGACTCCGAAGTCGGGGATCACAAATCCGGTCTCGTCCTTATACGTCTCTCACCTAGGCTCCTGGCTCTCCGTTTACACCGTGTGTATGTCCTGGAACACGTTTGTGTCTTTCGAGTGGTTCTTAAACTCCTTATAACTTTTACGCTCAAAACGAAACTAGTTCCCTGAACTCACGACACGGTCCCACCGACAACCCTCTGACTTCTGCTACGAAGAAAGTACTTCGTTCAGGTGGAAGAAAAACTTCGAACTTTAGAGAAGGTATCCGTTACTTCGAATTCAAGGAGTCTGTGGTCCGTTTCACAGTGTATGAAGACCTCTCTCTTGAGGAGGTAGAAAAGATAAGAGAGACAGAAAATAAGGATCTTTTTAACCACGGATAAAAACTCACTTGTGGCAATATCCGAGGCCTCTACTTTTGAACTTAATCCGTTTCAATGGTGGGAGTCGATTGTGTGTCGACGACGACGACAACAAGTCAGTAGGTCAGCACAAACTGAGAAGTGTTGGGATACCTGACGTCGTGCGACCCGGAGAGACAGGGAGTGGTAGAAGGTCTCAAACGAGTTCAAGTACAGATAATGTGGCCAGTACGGTAGGTCGGTAGAATAGGAGACAGTGGGAAAAGAGGCAGACGGAAGTTAGAATTGTGTGTCTAATTATCTTGGATTTACAACTATCAGTGTGAAATATATAAAACTTGATTTTATCTGAATTTACTTGTTACACGACACTCTGGTTTTACCTTCCCTATTTTCAACTCAGAATTTCTCGTTTGTCCTCAATTAATCAATTTCTTCCCTTCTCTCCTATTCTCCTGTGTCTGGAGACTCCAGTAGTCTCTTTACCACTCCTGAAGGCCCCCGGATTGTGTATAATTTCTCTCCTTGTTCTAGATTTGGAGTGCTTACGACGCGACCGGGAAGGTACTGGATAAGATGTGTCGGTGTGTGTGTGTACAGGAGTTCCCTCTGCAGTAAAAAGTCAGGGTTATGTAAACGGTTTACTCGGATGTGTATGGAGTCTTAGGAAGAGTTGTGTCCCTATGACCGTAGACAAAGATTAAGTGGTCACGATACTTTATTTGGGGAGACGAGAGGAATGTCGTCGAACAGTAACTACCCATCGTACAGAGTGTCTCACTCCCCTTGTCCAACTTCCTCCCTTCCCTCTAACACTTCGTCCCTCCCCTGTGTCCTGTCCTTTCTACTGTTGTGACTCTGGAGTGTCAAGTGACACCACTGGAGTCTTGTTGGGACACTAGTTTTTTTCTACTGCACGAGGAACGTCACCGACATTATTTGAAGACGAACCGACATGCGGAAGAAACTACTGGAAAAGTCGTAGGACAGACTCAGATACTCCCGACCAGATCCCGTCACACAGAAGGTCGTTTCTGTCATACTTAAGATAGACGTTAAGACCTAGAAACGTATGACCCCTTATAGTAATTCAGTCGTATAGATATTGTCTTATCCCACTTATTTTTTTAAGACCTAAAGGAGGACGAGGAGGTTGACGGAGAAGAGACCGAGACAACTACGGGGTAAAAAGAAGGTCCGGAGGATTTACACCTATATCCGGTTATTTCGTTTATTTCCATAGTTGAAACGGACCACTTCTCCTGTCTGACCAAAAATCCCGTTTAAAGAAAGTAAGATTCGTCCAAAAGGGGACCCTATAGTCCCATGTCTTTGACGTCCGACACCGTATCGATGTTCAAACATTCCGAAAACAAGAATACAGGTCAGGAAGTAGTTCTTCAGTCGTAGAACCGTGACTATTATAATTTGTCTATATTCCTTACCTCATGGAGTTCCATGTGTAAATCATGGTAAATAGTTTTCGACATTATATAAAAAATATAATTTCCTTTTAATTCGACTTTTTAAGAACATAGATAATAATATTCTTTTTACTAAATAACTGTGGGACACGTAAAGGACGACTAAAGATCACCGGAGATTGCGATTTGTTTCTACCGATTTCTTGTAATTACTCTCTTACTTTTAAGGTTTACATGTAAATATTGGTAAAGTGCTTGTTTGGTAAACAAGGCTATCCCAATCGTACATCTTAAAGGGGTCCACAGGAACTCCAACTTTAAACACAGTTGACAAAAAAAGGGTGTACTCCCGTAGTCACGAGATTCGTCGTAATCTTAAGGGGGAGAAGATTCGAACTGAAATTCTCGAGATAAACCTCTTTTACTTTTGTGTAACACTCGGAGTATGTAGAAGCTGATATATTTTAATTGTGAACCAAATAGAAGGACCTTTTTGGTAAGTAAGAAAAGAAACTAAGTAGATCGTCACATTAACATGGAAGAATGCCCTCCTCTTTTCTACTGTGTGGACACTACACCGGCGAGGGACACCTCGGGTGGTCCCAGTTAATCTAAGACAATATAATTTTCCTAATATCTTAAATCTACTCGTCATTATGATATATTGTACACAAGTAAACGTCACTTTTAATTAGGTGAATTTTTGAGATACACATACAGACAAGTATAAGGTGTCTAAATAAAAGTGTCGGACCCTATATGACGGTAGTGTGTAATGGGAGCCAATTAAGATTTAAAGTGTGAAAATCAACTCTCATTTAGGTCCATTATTATATCTATCTAGGGACCTTATAATGAGAGTCACATCAATAACCGTATTACTGATTCTCAAACAGTTACTCTTGAAAGTTACTGAACTGAAAAGGAATGGTTAATTCTTATTTAATTAGTGGAATCGTGACTATAGGAGGTATTATTCGGGACTGGACGAAAAGATCGGAATAGAGTTGATTGAAATAAGAGTCTACCACTTGTTCAACATTTTCTTGACTATTAAGTGTGTGGTGAAAAGTCGTGTCCCGTCTCCATAGGAATTGAAATAACGAAAAAAAGTAAGATGGATTTTATAGTAGGAATCGGGGGTACACTTAGATATCTTAGGATCGAGGGAAAACGTCAGGTACTACGTAGGGTCTAGGAGACTAGGAGTAAGACTGAAGTGGAATAGGTGACGGACCCACACTAGAGGGAGATTGGTCCCCGTACATCACCGTGAAACAGAAACTAAGTAACGGTGATTAAACGGGGGTAAAATAATAAGTACTTACATGGACTACAGGGGGATTGTAGAATAACGGCTTCACTAAGACGTAGGTACAAAAACAAGGAAATTTCATCGTCACGAAACGAACAGTTTCCCTGTTCCTCGAGGGAAGACCATAAAAACACTTCAGAAAGAAAACGGAAAAGATACTCAAAAGGGGGGACGGGATGAGACAGATTATATAAATACTTCACCGAATTGAAACTCCCACGTCAAATTGGTTGTCTTTAAATAAAAGAGTAGTGAGACCTTCGACTTCAGGTTCTAGTTCCACAGTCGTTCCAACCAAAGAAGACTCCTGAGAGAGGAACATCTGTAGGTGGAAGAACGTCACCAGTGAAAAACCGGATACATGCAGGTGCTCACACAGGTTCAAACAAGGAGAATATGGCTGTTGTCAGTATAACCTGATCGGGGGAGGGACGGGGGTGTCACTGGATTAAAATTGACTTAACGAGAAAGATTTCTGGGATCAGAGGTCTATGTCAGTGTCAGACTCCATGCTCCCCAGTCTCGAAGTGAAACATCCAAAACTCTTCCTGTATTGAGTCGAATATTTTGGCATAGTAAGTTAAAACAAAGTAAAAACAATGTAAACTTATGGAGAAAATACCTTCAGAAAGAGTTTGACTTTAGGATGATATAATTGTGTATAGATAGTCGATGGTCAAGGGTCTCCCGAAGTCCCTCTTGACTTTACCAAACACTTGGTTTTACTTATCTTATGTTAAGTAAATTTTACGACACTAGGGAGGTAGGTTCAGCGAGTAACCACGGTAGTCACTTGTACCCGAACTCTCTTCTCTCTGGTCCTCTCTCTGGTGGCGGACACGTCGGACACCTCTTTCCCTTACACCCATACTCCTCCTCGTCACAATGTCTCCGTACGAGGTCGACCAGATCTGTGCAACCATTTGTTGCTCCTTCTTTCTCTTCTCAAGACAACACTGGGTCATGTAGTGTGACGAGTCGTCTAAATATTAATCTCTAGAGTCTCTTTTTAATACGTTACACAAAGGGTGAGATGGACAACCAAGTCCTTTATCGGTAAGAGGTGTTGGGGACCCTAGAACAGTTTTATATAGAAGTGTATAGTACTTTGGGACTTCAACCGTCTTCGGAGTCGGAACTGTTCATTCGCATGTAGTTAGACATTGTGACAGTGACAGGAGGTTTCTAGGAGTACCTTGTAGAAAGAACTTCTCTACCATCACCCGTCTAAACTGTGTTCCGAGACTTCTCAAGAGGAAGACCACGAAAATAAGGCAACATATCTAAGTCCAGAGGTAGGTTATCTTAACAATAGGAAGTTGGGTCTCCTGAAAGAAATTGTAAGGAGTATCACGTCCAAACGACCACTACTTAAGGACATATGAGGACTCTGTTTCGATTTCCCAGGTTGGTCGAGAATAGACAACGGAAACACCTAACGAGATACCCCTATGCAAACAAGTTAAAAACATCTAGACGTTTTTAGAAATAAAGTACCAGTGAAAAATCTCGTGTAAAACAAACCCATATCTACAATCTCAATTACGAAAAGGTCCCGAAATTTTTAAAACGAAGTGAAGATTAAAAACGACGACGACGACGACGATTCAGCGAAGTCAACACAGGCTGAGACATGCTCGGGTATCTGCCGTCGGGTGGCCCGAGGGGGTAGGGACCCTAAGAGGTCCGTTCTTATGACCTCACCCAACGGTAAAGGAAGAGGTTACGTACTTTCACTTTTCACTTTCACTTCAGCGAGTCAGTACAGGCTGAGAATCGCTGGGGTACCTGAAGTCGGGTGGTCCGAGGAGGTAGGTAACCTAAAAGGTCCGTTCTCATGACCCCACCCCACGGTAACGGAAGATTAAAGATAACAAGGGTTTTTCCAAAGACATGGAAAATTGTAGGACAGACTTTCAGTATTAACCGACTAAAACGAACCTCACTCACCGTATCTGAGTCCGACGAGTCAAGGACTCGAGACAGGGGAGATTAAGGAAGAAATTGTAAAGATAGGACACCGACCTCACTTCCACTTCCTTGAGTAGTTAAAATGAAATCTCTATTCTTCACTTCAAGTCCCTTCAATGTATTGATCAGATCACGGTTATCCTTCGTCTCCTCCTTACTTTGTCTTATATTAACGTCCGTGGTCCTTCACGTGGAGACCTGAAGTAAGGATCCTGTCTTAAAACTTGGTACTAAAAGGAGAAGAGAAACGAAAACATCCCAAAAGGAAAAATTAGATCTTTAATACTGTTAACTAAAAATGGTTTGCTATTATTTTTATCATTTATTCCCGAAGACCTCAGCGACTTTAGGAAATGATGTATGTGTCTGACATTCATATTATTACTGGAGAGAGAAAGTATTGACGTCAACAATAAGTCAGTTGTTTACTAGTGACACACGGATAACCCACGGTCTAGAGTTTACAAGAATGGATGTCCTTTAAATGTGGTGGTTCAGATGAAAATACTTAAAATTTAAATTGGAAAAGGTCTTATAAGGAAAGACCATTTTATAACAAGTCAGGACCTTCTTGTTGAGAAACTTTATCAACGAGCTAACCTTTTTTTTTTTGTTGTTTTTGTTGGTTTGGTGTGTGTAGTGTGTATATACATAGACATGTGTGTATTATATATGTGTGTTTCGTATGTGTATACGTACGTATAATATATATATGGTAATTATAGACAAATATACACATATATAAATAAATATACATGTGTGTGTATATACACACACTTAACACATACATATATATAAACACATATACATAATAAAACTTTTTCATCTCAACTTTTAAAACTTTTTGATCAAAATAAAAAAAAACTTTCATTGTTTGTACCTACCAACTCAGTTGGATTAGAATGTGACGAAGACGGTAAGTCCAAACCTCTGACCAACAAGACGAGTCATGAAATAAGACTCGTAGAAACACGCCGTAGTTTCGGACGGAATCAAGATAAGGTCGAAGCGTATAAAAGACTAAGTTACACTGAACTCAAAAACTTCTTGAAAAGAAGGGAGGAAAACTTCGAAAGTCTCTATAACTTTTTACGAAACCAGATAAAAGTCCCTATCAGTACGTCTTGATACTTGACAGAAACAAAATACCGACTTGTTGAAGGGAAGGACCTCGTGGAGTTCCGCTTGCATAAATTGACTACGGTAGTAGCTGAACAGAGCAAAGAAAAGTAGGAGGAGTGAGAAGACACTTACAGTACTCAAAATTATAAAGGGTTTATAGGACCACCAAAATAAAAAGATTTTTACGAGTATCTAAAAATTTTTTGCATGTATTCTCACTCTTTGTTCTATTTCGTCGGTTTGTAATACACACACCAGGAATGACATAGGACGATATAAAAAGTAAAAGGGTTAACTAAAAAAAAAAATCAAGTCGATCTTAAATCGAGACAGTCTTTTGTCACTCGAAATTCTTAAGGTTCAAGTATCCGTTTCGTGAGTAGGTGTCATCTTTTATTGTTTCTACATAAATATACTACGGTCTTGGGACCATCCACCACCACCAACACTTTCTTCCTAGGGATATCGACCCCAATCCAAATATGACCATTTTTGTTTTTTTAACTCGCTTGACAGTTATGTTGAGTATGTTTTAAGGAAGGTGGAAACGGAATTAATAGTAAGATTGATCCAGTAATAATACTCAATAATAATATGAGTGGAATAAAAAGGAGAAACGAGACAGTAACCCTGGACCGGAAGTTCAACATACCAAAAGAAGAGATATGAAACAGACTGGACAAACCAGTGTTACTAACTTGATACAGAGGTTGTATCAAGTGAAAATTCCCTACACAGAGTAAAGGAGGAGGTAGAGTAACGAGTGTTACTAACTTGATACAGAGGTTGTATCAAGTGAAAATTCCCTACACAGAGTAAAGGAGGAGGTAGAGTAACGAGTGATCAAATTATTAAAATAATTGGTTTAAAGGGTGACAGAAAAAACCAAAGGTTTTCGACACAAAAGGAAAAATATAATAAAAGAGATAAGTAAGTAACCGGTGTGGTGTACCGTACACCCTAGAATCAAAGGGTCGGTCCCAAGTTTGGACACGGGGATTTCACCTTCGGGTCTCAGAGTGGTGCCCTGACGGATTCTTAAGGGGACATAGCACAAGAGAACTAAGTAAAAATAGACAGAGAAAGGAAAGACTTGAAAACTAAAAGGAAAGTAGGGAAGAGAATAAAAGAAGTGAAAGACGGGAATAGACCAGTACATATGTCCTGGTTTCCAGTCTCCAGAGAACGGACCTATATCACGGGGTAGCCTTCTTCTTCCTTTTTTTTTAATGATAAAGGTATTAAAAGTTCTAAATGAGAAGTTTTTAGAGTTCATGAGTTCTTGAAATTTCTGAGTACTCCCAGGAGTTTACTTGTTTGGTTTCTTTTTTTCCAAATATGGGTACTATCCAACCCAAAAACATCTTTTACGGAATAAGTCAAGAAAGATCACTGTTTCACTTAAACAAAGAAATTGAAACTGGTTCTCTCGAGATAGGTTAGGGGTTTCAAATCTTTTATACAAATAAAATGGTCTCTGTCATACTGCTTGAATCGTATTTAAAATTGGGTTATACTAAACAACGACATTCTCACTTCCGTCCGGTGTGTTCTGAAGAGATGTCTAATACTAATGACCTTCGGACCGGTACCGAGTTTATCACCTCCTATCCGGAAGGTAAGAAGATCGATGTTTTTAGACGGTTCAAGTTCTCTTGAATCTTGTGTACCTTTCGTTCTGGCGACATAGTACTTGGTATGATTACTCACATATAGGAACAATCATCGTGACAAGTCACTCCTTTTTATACATGATTTTCAAATACTTCACAGATGATACAAATGAAGGACATATATTTCCTGACCCCTATGTAGACACGTAGTCAACCCTACTCGATTAACGATAACAAGTCAAGATCGACTGAGAAACGTTGGGGTACCTAACGTCGTACGATCCGAAGGGACAGGAAGGGGTAGAGGACCTCCGACAAGGACAGGTAACCGAGGAATCTATTTAGACTCTGAACCTCATACTCAGTCAGACTACCGTTTCATATAATAGCAGTTAGAAAATTACAAAATTTATAAATTAAAATTTTAAAAATTAACCTCAAATTAACGAAATGTTCCAACACAAACAAAAACGGTATGTTGCAATTAATCGGTATTCAAACATATAGGGGAGGGAGAACTGGGTGGGAGGGTGGGGGTGTGACGGCGTAGGAGTGTAGGGTGGTGAGATCCAACAGCGTCTCACGGCCCGACTCGAGGGACACAATATATCGTCGAAGTGTAATCGACAGACGAAATGTATACCAGCACACGTATATACGGTTACGATGAGAGAGTGAAACAGGGTGGGAGAGGAAGACGACACAGGTGTTCGGGTGACGGATGTAGGCGTAGAGATAAAGACGGGACGTTTATCCAAGTAGTCCTAGTAAAAAGGTCTAAAGTATATATACACACACTTATATGTTATAAACAGAAAGAGAAAGACAGAATAAAGTGAGACACATTGTCCGAGATCCAAGTGGGTGGAGCCAAGTTTAGTGAGTTTAAACAAGGAAAAATACCGACTTATTATAAGGTAACACATATACATGGTGTTGAAGAAATAGGTAAGTAGACGACTACCTATAAATCCAACAAAGGTACAGGACCGATAACCTGTATCACGACGTTATTTGTACCCCTTGTACATAGGAAACCTTAATACCAAAAGAGTCCCATATACGGATGATCACCCTAACGACCCAGTATACCATCAAAATAAGAATCAAAAAAATTCCTTAGAGGTATGACAAGAGGTACTACCGACATAATTTATGAAATTTTATATCCTTTTTATAAGAGATAATTTTTGTGATTTTAGTTCCAGGTTTCTCGGGTACATCTTACTCAGTCCTCATCTTAAATTCAGACCGAGGGAGGTTTCGGGGACGAAAATTTTAGGTACTCCAGACTTCCTCCTCGGAGAGGACCATTCGATCAGTTTCCCTTTCCTTATCGTCAATACAAATTGAAATTTCTTTGGTCCAATTTTTATGGAGTTTTCCTGCGGACACTAGAGTTAGATCCAATTAAAAGATAACGTGTTTAATATTATTTTAAAATTTTATGTCTAGTGATGTACTCTGTAGATAGAACACCCCCTTTTAGGTCACCACGATTAATTTATCAGATAAAGAAATTTTCGTCATTAACTCCGAACATTACGTCTTTCTGTTAAGACCCTAAGATGACAAGTATTTGGATTCACTTACTTATGTTGATACCAAATAAATACATCACAACTTTGACATACGATGTGTCGTGACATGTTGACTCCTTTCTCTGACTTATGTTTATTTACTTGGACTGACAAATAAAGGAGTCAACCGACACCCAATGGTCACAAATCTTTTCCTACCACAGTGACTTTTTTAAATGTTTCCTTCCAACTAAGTTCAGGGGTATACGTCCTCAAATACTTGTGTCTTTCGAGGTGTGTAGTCATTTACACAAGTAGGGGATTTGTCGTGATTTTATTACGACCGAACACGTCCGTCCGGTATTTTAGTTCCGTCGTGTGTTAATTCCCATTTTCACGATATATAGGAGGTTGTGGATTCTCCCGTCGGTATATTGTTGAAGGACACACTTCGTCCTCTGTCACGAACTTCCTCACGTAGCAAACATCACCAACGCCCCCTTTCCTCCTCTTTTATCAAAGAGAGGTAAAATTATAAAACTCTTTACACATATTTAGAAAACAAAGGATTCGAAAGACCTTCATAATTTTCGTTAGAACAACGGAAATGAAACAATGGATGTAAAAGAGTCTAGTTAAAGTAGAAAAGTGAAGAGAAAAGTTCAGAAGTCTCGGTCCGTCGGGTCTTCACCCCGTAGACAAGTCACGAAACTCCGAACTTGTCCTACGGACACATCGGTGAAGTCTATAATATTGACCGTCGGGGTTGACTGCTGGGGTTTAAGGGGACTCAGGGACGTCTCCGTTGGTGGATAACTAAAGGATTAAAAAGTAGTGGTCTTCCGTACCTAAAGGAAAGGGTGATTAATATATGAATTAAACTTTAGTCCTTTCCCGTTACCCATTACGTATAACGCACACTCAATTGGAAGAAGTCAATTGGAAGAGTCCAGGGAGAAGTACAACTTATACTTCTCTCTTTTAATTTCTCACGTGTCTCCCTCCATTAAATAGAGAGATACTAGTTGGTTCTTTCCCGAGACTACTCGAAGTCCTTCCTCACGTCTCCGGGAAGGAAGGAGAAAAGACAAAACCCTAAACTGTAACAACTTTCAAATACTATAGTCCTGGAAACGAGACTAGAGACGGGTTTCAGAGTCCCACCTTACCTTAACAAGAGAGTACCTTAGTACCTTGTCATCGTGATCCTTATTTACAATGAGAGACCTAATCTTTAACTAAAGTGTCAACTTACGATACAGAACTTAGTCCCCTTGTGAAAACGTTAGACTTTTTATAAGATTAAACTTATCCCATCTTTGTCATAATAAAGAGGATTTTGAATCACACAATATATTAAAGACCCATTTTCAAGTCGATATAATTTTAATTCCTCTTCCGACAGGGATACGGACTTGAGTGTGTAACAGAAAACCCCAAAATACTCGCTCTCTCTTACTCTCCTCAAAATTATAACCCATTAAACTCATAAAGGATAAATTTCCCTTTCCTTTACCACGTCCCCAGTACAAAAGATTCAAAACACCAAAGGTCTTGTGACGAACTTATATGAATTCTAACACCATTGTCAGTAAATGTACTGACGGTGGAATGGTGGAAAAGAATGGTATGAAAGTCCGAGTAAAACATGAACAGTAATAAAAACATGTACGTTTCCACTTTGATCTCATTTAAAATTTTTATATGAATACGAGGTTCTTAATGGGTAGGGTAAAAGGAAAGTTACACCGAAAACACCAAAACCTTTTCTTAGATAACTTTTAGAACAGACTGTAAACTCGAAACTTTAAGCTTGTTTTAACCTCTCGTGATGACTTGACTTGCAGTATTCTAGATTCAGATTTTGAAAACTCTGAAAGGGTAAGTAAAGAGAGAATGACGGTGATGAAAAATGTCGATAGATCTAAATAACCGAATGACATATTGTGGAACAATTTAACCGGTGAACGGTCCCAAACCCATTAGACCCCTGTACGATCGATAATTAAGAGAAGAAAGGACTCTAGACGATAGTGACCGGTATCTACTCTATATACTCTCAAATTGTAGTCACGACCCAGACACAGGTATGCGTTACAATAAGACGAAGTAATCTCTTTTACTAAAGACAAGACATTAAAAAGACAAAGGACTCCGATAGAAATTCTTCTAAGCCAAGTTAAGACTAAATTATCCATAAATCTTTGACTACAAAAAGTCACATAATCAAAAGATACCGACGACTTTGTTTATGGTATTTGAATCACCAAATTTGTTGTGATTTAAAAAGTAAAAGGTCAAGACCTCCAGTCTTCAGACCGTACCCAGAGGGACCCGATTTTTAGTTCCGCAGATGGTCCGACACAAGGAAAGACACCCGAGACTCATCCGTGTACGGGAACGCAAAAGGTCGAAGATCTTCGACGGTATAAGAAACTGAACAACGAGAAAGGAGGTAGAAGTTCAGTCGTCACCGTTCGACTTGGAAAGAGTCCAGTATAGTGTAATGAAACTGGCAAGAAGACGGTGGACGAAGGTGTAAATTCTTGGAACTAAAGTAACCCCGGTGTATTTATTAGGTCCTAATAGAGGGATAAAATTCTAGTCAAATAACTGTTGGAATTAAGGTAGACGTTGGGGGTTAAGGGAAATTCCATTGTGTAAGTGACAAAGGATACCGATCAACCTATATACCCATCAAAACCTCTTGTAAAAGAACAAATGGTCTGGTTTAATGTAAAAAAAGATCTATTTTTAATAAAGTACTTTTGTATCTGTGATTTTACAATTTTTTACTAGTTGTATGGTGAGTTATTTAAAAGTATTGAACAAGTATTATACACAAGGAAACGCTGACCGAAGAAAGTAAATCGTGTTACAAAAATTTTAAGTGGGTACAACATCGTACATGGTTGTGTAAAGAAAGTAACGACTTATTGTCACGTAACATACCTATGTAGTGTAAAAATTTTATGTAATTAAACACTTACTTGTAAACCCAACAACGGTGTAAAATCTAAGATTCTGATTACGATGATATTTATGAATACATGTTCAAAAGTACGTCTGTACACAAAAGTAAAAAGAACCTATATAACGATCCGTACATTAGCGACCTAACTAGTGTACTATTAAGATACGAATTTACAAACTCATTGATGGCTTAACAAGAGGTTTCGTCCCCACCGTAAAATGTAAGGGCGATTGTCACATACTCTTAAGACTAAAGAGACGTAGGACACCAACAGACAGAAAAGTCACTCTCGGTAAAAGTCCCCATATTTTACCGTAGAGTAACACCGTAACTGAACGTAAAGGGATTTCCGGGTATTGCAACGTAGAAAATTACACGAACCCCCAAAATATAGAAGGAATCTTTTGACAAATCTAAGAAACAGGTGAAAATCCAAGACAACGGAAAAATAGTAACTCAACATTATGAAACAATACGTAAGATCTATATCTATAGGATAGTTCATGTACTAAACGTTTTAAAAGGAAAGTAAAACCCGAGAGAAAAGTAAAAGAATTACTATAGGAAAATTCCTGTTTTCAAAATTTTAAAACTAGTTCAGGTTAAACAGATAAAAATAACACCATAACACGAAAACTATAACACAATTTTTATGACGGATTAGGTTCTAGCATGTATGAGTACAGACATAAAATCAGGAACAACCATATGAAAAACATATGTTATACTCCATTCTAAGGTTTAAAAAACAAAACACACACCTATATATCAACAGGATCCTGGTAAACAACTTTTTTTATTAAGGGTAAAGTGGATAAAAATTACTTGAGTAGATGATTCATGTAAAAATTACCGAAGAAACTGAGTCCCGAAGGGAACACCGAGTCTACCATTTCTTAGACAGACGTTACACCCTATGACTCCAAACTATGGAACCTCTTCCTTTACTGTTAGGTGAGGTCATAAGAATGGATCTCTTAAGGTACCTATCTTCTCGGACCACCCGATGTCAGTACCCCAGTGTTTCTTAGTCTGTTCTGACCAGCTGATGTGAAAAGTGAAAAAAAAAAACTGAGTCTTAACCAATATACTAAATGAGTAATCGAAGAAATAAGAGTAACGGAAGACCATAAGACCATACATTTATATAGTATTGAATAAGTAGGTCAGATGGAAACGACTCACGAACCCATCACAGATCAAACACCGATATTACTTATCACGACTATACTCGTAAGATTGTGTACAGAAAACCGCTTTTCTTTTAGAACCCCTAAGTTGATCTTTAAGACGTCTAATCAATAATTAGACTTTCTCCATGAAATCCGGTAGGTTGACATCCCGAAAGAACCATTTTCAGGTTTAAACCATACTTTCGTTCCTTACTATTATTTACACCACGACCTCCGGACGGAACAATCCTACCAAAAAAGGAGGTTGTTTATGAGGAACTCAGAGACGCATAAGTTCCAAAACATGACCCGTGACCTTCCTTCGACTACATCCCTTGTCTGTACAATTTTACATTTAGCCTTTAATGTACATAACATACTGAACGACTTAAGAGACTATAAGTCGCATGTCGACCAAACGTTTTACACCATAAGAACGGGTCTTAGGACCCTCAGTCACTTTTAAGAGTCTTCACCATACAATAAGTTCAACTCTAGGTTTACTACCTATCTAGGGGTATATACCTCCACGACCAACCATCTTATTACGATACCAGTCTTTTATTACGGATGACAGATATGATCCTTCTGTGTAAGGTGTAGTTCCTACTCCACTCAGGTACCAAATGGATCTTGACCTAATCCACTTTCTAATCATAAAAGAATCAACCGACCTAAAAATCGAAGGAGACAATGACCATCCATGTACCTTAGAAATCTTTACGTCTCTAAGAATCGAAGAAATTTTCATACAAAAAACAAAGGAGTTAGAGACAAATGATTTTTTGTTTCTCTTCCTTACCGTTTTTTCACTTCTTCATCTCTGTTGTTGTTTTTTTTACCTTTTCCGTCTTTTTTTCTACAATTTTTAGAAACTGTTAGTATGGAGTTATCTAAACCAAAGGAAACATGAATGTACATGTACAAATGAATACATTGAATTAAATACTTAAATTATTGGAATAAAGACTATTCCCTAGTTTCAGTACTCGTCTAACGATTTCTCCAGGTATCGTGTTTTTCCAATTTTAGAGGATTTGATCTGATATTCAATTTTTTAATTTATACGATTATCTCAGTTTACGTAATCAAAACACATTTCATTCAATGGGGACTTTTGACCATTAGTCATACTCAACTAGATTCTCTATTTAAGAAGGAATGGTGACAGACTACGGTTACTTAAAGAATTCACTTTCGTGGACCGGATCTCCTCGTCGAGTTACTCCCTTCCATATTTCTAAACCCTGAATGAAACTCCATTGACTTAGAAGTTTGTGAAGTAAACGACCAGATGTTAGGAAACCTTCATTGAAAAGGTACGTGAGTTCAAGGAGACTGAGTATCAAAAAGAAAAGAAGTTCATTTTGATTTGGGACCTTTATCTTCACGAATACGTTGGAATACTTTTTATTAGATAGAACTTAAGAGACTTTTGGTATCGAAGATTAGTCATGTTTAGGTCAAAGTCGTTCTTTTCCGGACTTTTTCTCTTACATCCTCACCCGTCTATGTGTCGGACGACCAACAGAAAAAGGTTCTCCTAGTAGAGGAAAAGGAAATTCTACAGTTTAACCTCGGAAGGTAGTCCTAAAGGTCCCTCAGCGACTATGTCTTTCACACAAAAACACATAATGTAATCCTTTAGTTTAATCGAACAATGAAAATTCATTTTATATGTCTAAGACTAATAAACTTACATTAATCTAAAGGAATAAATCGTATGTGAAATGACACTCAATGACCAATAATAATTTTTGACTTGTTTTGGAACTCGAGTCTAGTCATCCTGAGACTCCCTCAGTTCGACGGAATCACGGTCTACAACCTCTTGTGGATAGTATCTCGAGACCCGGTCAAACTATGAAACCGAAATTATTTTCTTTATCGACACGACAACAGTAGGATCATTTGGACCATTTATTCTCAAATTAATAACTCTCCCAACAAAAGGGAACTTGAAAAATCTAAAAACTCTTATTATAACTAAATAGGTCTGGTCCCTCATCGTCGTCGGATACCCGGTTCAAACCGGATGGTGGACGAGAAAACCTATTTCAACACAACGTTATGTCGGGGAGGGTAAACAAGTGTATCACAGACAACGTCGAAAAAACGAAATGTTGTCTCGACTTATCTACTCTACTTAGTATACCGGGTCTTTCGGATTTTATAAATAACAGACAGGAAATTGTCTTTTTATAACTGAAGGAACAGAGCTGATGTTTTACAGAAAACATAACCAAACAAACACTCTTTTCTTACAAATTACTGAATTACTTCTAATAATCATAACTCACCAAGGTCAAAGATTAAATGAGTTCTTGAGACTCCGACAAACTAAGAGGGTCTACGGGGTGACGCGTTGTTCTGATATTCCATAGACTCTAATCTCCCTGTCGATACGATCCGTACGGAGACAGATGTATCTTCACACCTAACTGGTTTTCGTGTTGACTTTTATACCGTGTTAGTCCTTGGACACTGATAGAACCTTTCCGATCACTAAACAATAGACAAATCATAAGAAATTGATGAAAGAGTCATACATAAATCGTCTCTTGAACCCACGATACACCATCTTTACTCCTTGTCCTCCTATGACAATTCTTAAAACTGTCTCTATGAATTTAAAACAACTCTTATCCCGACTTATTGACAACCATTTTTTTTTTATCATAAGTAACGAATATAAAAACAGAAACACGGTAACATGTTTAATGTAAACTTTTGATGGGGAACCGTAAAGATCACTCATTTTATTTTACATTATACATTTGGTATAACTCCTTTTATTTCATTTAGAATCGGAATCAAAAGTCTCACCCCTGAAAATCTCTGTCGGGGTCTGATCTTTTTATTTTCCTAGGACATCTTCAGTCTTAACTCCTAAACCCCTGGAGTTCCCTGGCAATTGCTACTCCAGACTTCGGTTCAGACTGACTCCTTCGTATAGGTCCAACCGTCTCTCCTGCACACTTGTTAACATTTCGACCCTCCCCCGACTAAACCGTGTTTACATAATGACACTACACGATGTGACACATTCAAGAGATATCCCTAACCAAATAGAAGAACCGTGTGTTTATTGTCCGAAAGTATACCGAGAGGAAAGACGTCCAATAGGCTCTAAAGTCACTCTACGCCAAAACCTCATCTCCAACAACTTTGAACCGAGTCCTCTTACTGAGTCAACCGACGGACTTCTGTTATACCCTATATCCGCATTACAAATAATACGAATCAATTTTAACATAGTGATGGACGACGTGAGTAAGTTGACTGTATATACATATTTCACGGATGATAACGGTCTAGGTCACGTCCATGTCTTATGTCCGTCTTCGTGTCTTTACCTTCCTTTTAAGACGGGGACACCGTGGTCCTTATCCTCTTTTCCGAATGTTCACATCTGACGTACTAATGTCCTACGATAAAATCAACGTCCTCTCGAAATACCACTGCCATGGACCTCATCCCCATGCATTCCCTCGAAATCCTCAAACCATATCTTCCACTAGTACCCTTAGAAAGGTTTCTTTGAGGTTTTACTTAAAACTCACCAGTTGTCCTCATTCAGTTCCCCTCAGTCCCTCTCCGTCCGTAGGGATGATACGTACGAAAAGTTTGTGCTTTCCCTCAATTACGGGAACACCGTTGAGAATTAGTTGTCTTCTACCCTGAACTACCTATTTACGAACATTTAGAACAGGAAACTCACCTCTTATACCCTCCTGAATACATCCGAAGAGTTCTTTCTGGTCACTTAACTCAGAGAAAGGAATATCGTTACCACACTACTACATGGGCACTTGACCGAAAAGAGAGAGTGGGGAAGACGAGTGAGTGAGGATAAGAGAAGGTTCTTGTTTGTCGTGAGACTTCCGTGACTCTGGTCTCCATCGTGATACACAAAGGGTTTGACGGTCCTTCAGTGAGACCGACCTCTCGCCACCGATACCCGTCTTACTTTCCAGTCGACACCTTCGTCCGTTCCCGACAGTCTCTACCAGAATCCATGGTGGGATTTCCTAACCTCGAAACAAGACTTCCGCCACCCATCCCCCCTGGTCCATTAAAAATCAAGACCTTATTGTACTAGTGTAAAGATAAATTCGTGAAAACGGGATTAATTTACGACATTTATTATACGGGACATGTTGAAACAGGTGAACAACGTTTCAAACGATCGTTTTCCGAAGTACCCAGAGTCCCTTTGAGAAGGTTGTGTGGACCTAACATGTATTTTGTCTGAGTAGTAATACATGTGTTTTATGTAAACCTTTTTCGTTAAATTCTGTAAAATTATTAAAATATTATCATTTCCTTTATATATGAGTATTATCGTTTAAATAATATCCTTTATTTCGTTTCGTTATTTTAATTTTAATCGGTATTAGGATAACGATCGTCCATATAACAATGTTACAACTATATCATAATTACAAAATTATATAAAAGGAGGTCAACAATTAAATATATACACATAAAACCAATGTATGATATGTCGTATAAGTTTAAACATAGAAAAAAGTATATTGAAATACCTACTTGTGAAGGATTCCTGTAATTTATAAAAACTTCAGTACTTAATACTTGTGTATTATCGGGTAATATACTTATACGGTATTGAATTACTTAGAGGTTAATAACCTGTAAATCAATTGAAGGTTAATATACGATACCTCAGGGAACCTGACGTTCCTGTAGGTTGGTCAGGTAGGAATTCCTCTAGTCAGAACCTACAAGTGACCTTCCTGACTACAACTTCCACTTTGAGGTTATAAACCGGTGGACTACACTTCTCGACTGAGTAACCTTTTCTGAGACTACGACCCTTTCTAACTCCCGTCCTCCTCTTCCCCTGCTGTCTCCTACTCTACCAACCTACTGTAGTGGTTGAGTTACCTATACCCAAACCCACCTGAGACCCTCAATCACTACCTGTCCCTCCGGACCGTACGACACCAAGTACCCCAGTGTTTCTCAGTCTGTGCTGACTCACTGACTTGACTTGACTTTTTATTACCCTAAAAAAAGGGTGTGGAATTTAAAAACACTTAAATACTGATAAAGGAATCCTTCGCGAAGGACTTCCTCATTAAAACTTATGAAAAAACTCTTTCCGTACTGTATTTGTTTATCTGATTAATCTATCGAAGTCTTAGATTTTTATGTTTGACTTCTTAAAAATCTTTTAAGAATCACACATAACAATTATGTATAATTGTGTTTGATTACCTTTTCAAATAATTAAATATGAAGGGTATTATAAATAACATATGAAATGGTGGGAAGAAATTATAACACTTATAATTACAAGAAATTTTTAAAATAAATTTTTTACTTTTAAAGTCAAATTTTGAATGTAACGTAAAATTTAAACAGTGACTCAGAGTCCTTTTATTAGAAGTGAAACAGTACCGAAGGGTGATTCTATAGACTTATAACTTGTAGATTAATTATTACCACTAATTTACATGTGGTACCAAAATCTTGTTTTGACCTTTGAAGTAACCAAGACCTAACAGATGAGAGGGTAAACATAAATAGTCCCATTGGATCTGTGAGGTGGGTTTAGTTTGACTTGTTTTCGACATTTTAAGTTCGATCTTTGTTGTTTTCGAAGAAAAAGTGAGAACAGTACCAAGTCACACCCGACCAAGTCACAACCTCTGCTTTACGAAACGAGGTGTCAGAAAGCCGTCTGTGTAATAGCCGGAGTCGGGTGTAGAAACTAGGAACAGAGACTAACAGTTCATCCTGTCTATACTTGTCAAGGACGACAGTCGTAGAGTGGACGCCGTACGTAGCACCAACCGTAGGAACAAGAAAGAAACCTCTCGAAACTTAAGAGTCCCCACCACAACCTCCTCACGTGAGTCAGGACCGTGAACTCTCGAATCTTGTCGTCACCCTAATTATAGGGACTCCCGTCGAGAACCAAACACCTTCCTACTGTCTACACTCGATGATGTGTCTAAGAGGGTGGAGGGTTGGAAACCCGTCTTTTTGGATCCACCCTAAAACGTCCGGAGAGTCCTCTTGAGGACCAGATACGAGAGAAAGGAATGGGGTCACTGGACTTATGGAGTGAGAAAATTATCGAAGGAAGTCGGTGATAGAGACGGAAGAATAGGACGAAGACCCTAGTGACAGGGTTATTAGACAACCCAACCGGTGTTTCAGACAAGTCCAAAAAGACATGATTCTACAATACCTGAGAATACTCAGGATTTACTTGAAACACCAGTTAGGCTATAAATATGGACTCAGAGAAAGTCCCATCGGGTACGATTCTATAAGTCCCTATATACAAGAGACGTAGAATTTCAAGAGGATAGGAGACCCAGAAGGTTTTCTTTCATGTTCTTACACCTCCTGACATATGTTCCCTAGGTACCCCGTCTACAGTGACGACGGGTGTAAGACAACCGATCTTAAGTAAGTACACCCTCCGATTCTTTATGCCGGAGTAACAGGATAGTACTCCTTTTCCTTCATCGTTGGGTCCTTGTGTGTTGTAAGGCACGGTACAACGGAATCATTTTGAGTAAGATCATAGGATTCTTCTCCTTGACTTGAACAGGGAAACAGTCACTACAGTCTTCACAGTCTTTAATCGCGACGTCAAAAGAAAAATAAGATCCTTGCAGATTGAACAAGATGAAGAAAGGGGTCTTTAATACCGAAGATCAAAGAAAGTTTCCTCAAACGTAAATGGTTTATTGAACAGGGAACACTAACATTGAACATAATAAAGGGAATTCATAAGTGGATCAATGTCTTCACTACTAGAACTGACGTTATGCGAACACGTACATATTCAAATAGTCATGACTCATATTTAAATCAGTCAATTATAAAACTCATAGAGATCCTTTGAAACACGGATCAGTAAGACCCTACCTACTGTTTTACATACACCTACCTCGGGAATCTATCAAGTTGAATGATTAACATACTTGTACCTGTTTAATTGTAGAGTCTCTAATTCAAGTAGAATACACTTTTACTCCTATCATTATGATGAAACAAAATTAAAAACCAACAAGTGAATGCACTTTTGTAGATCTATATATCGTACATTGGTTTTCTACACCTACTGGGAAGACCTTACGAGTTGTAACAATGATTGAATATGTACTCTGTCTTTTTTTGAGTTTTAAAAATAAATAGTTGTTTAAGAAGAAAGGTTACTTTAGACAAAATTAAGGATAAAAATTTTACCTTCATATGTTGTAACACAATTAATGACGACATGTCGTGTCACTGACTCTACATTTATATATATGAAAGAAAAATTTCACATAATAAAGGTAACACCAAATAGGATCCTAAAACTTATATCAAGAGTCACGATATGTCATCCCGGAACAAATAGGTATGATATACCTTTTCGAATGAAGACAATGTAGACGATTGGGGTTCGAGGATAAGGCAACGAGGGTTGGGAGAGGGCGAACCGTTGGTGGAGAGACAAGAGACACAGGTACTAAGACAAAGTATATATCCAATTAAACACAGTATAAACACTAAGGTATTTATTTATTATGTATACCATAAACAGAAAGAATATAATAACTTAACCCCTTGAGTTTGACTCCCTTCTTGATTCAATTATTTCCCGTAAACTTCTCTAACATCTCTTTTACCCTCTTCCATCAATATATGACCTACTATTTCTCCTCCCTTGCGATCCCTTTGTTTCTAAAGATCATTGTAACAAGAAAATCCAAAACCCGTTAGACTACACACCACAATTAAGAGGTAGTGATAATTTTTTTAATCATTGTAATTGTAGTCAAACGGTTTCGAAAACCTCAACCCAAACAAACAAGACCCTATAATACGTACCGATTCAGACCGGGGTTTCTCCAGAACTCATCAGGTTTGTTTCCGATGAGTCTACCCGACCGTGCACACACTGTAGGAGGCGAAGAGACTTCTCAAAAGAAGTGAAGCTCAAACCTTCCAGACAGTGTATCCGAATGACTGCCTTTAAGTCTACTCTCCACTTTCGGTCTTGAAGAGATCTCTACCCCACACCTCATTATCCTCACTTCCCCTAAGTAATGAAGAAAGTCAGACACTTTAAATGTTCAGACATTTTTCGAATAGTCTTTTTACTTGTGATAAAAGATCTTCGACCCAAAACCTCCTCGACCTAAACTTGGGGTCAAGGTCGCGAATAGACTCACCTGTATCCTGTTCGATCCACTGGAGAGATCGGAGTTTAAGAAGTAGACATGTTGATCCTATCTCTATGGATGGAACGTTCCAAATGTCACTCCCAATTTATTTTTATGTATCACGTGAGTAGTACCTACCTCCTCGGACCTTCCGACGTCAGGTACCCCAGCGATTCTCAGCTTGTGTTGCCTCGCTGAAGTGAAAGTGAAAAGTGAAAGTACGCAACCTCTTCCTTTCCGTTGGGTGAGGTCACAAGAACGGACCTCTTAGGGTCCCTACCCCCTCGGACCACCCGACGGCAGATACCCCAGTGTGTCTCAGCCTGTGCTGACTTCGCTAAATCGTCATCGTCATCGTCGTCACGTGAGTAGTACCTAGAGCCGTAAGTCATTTACTGTCGAATAATCATTATTATTTTCAATTATTCATATTGTGAAAGTCCGGGATAGAACGTTGTAATTATACTACGACCTGTTACCTACAAGTAACCTCCCTGACTACAACTTCGACTTTGAGGTTATGAAACCGGTGGACTACACTTCTCGACTGAGTAAACTTTTCTGGGACTACGACCCTTTCTAACTTCCGTCCTCCTCTTCCCCTGTTGTCTCCCACTCTACCAACCTACCGTAGTGACTAAGTTACCTGTACCCAAACCCACCTGAGGCCCTCAATCACTACCTGTCCCTCCGGACCGGTCGATGTCAAGTACCCCAGCATTTCTTAGTCTGTACTGACTCACTGACTTGACTTTTTTCTTAAGTGTACTCAGTCACTCCTGATTCCGTACAAATTGGTCGAAATTATTAAGGTCTCAGTGAGTGACGGGTCCTAAAGACTCAAGAATCTTGGGACAATATGTCAAAAGATACTCGTACTAGGGACTATATTAAAGGGTGAACTTTGATGACTGACTTTGTCTCGTACTTACCCTTTCCTGTACCTTACGGGGTCAGTGACAGTAAACGTCTCAGAACGGTAAGTAGTAGAGGTGTCCGAAGACGAAAAGGTAGATGTATTCCTCCCCTACCCTCGATAAAGATCAGAGTATTGACTTAGTCGATGTCATTATTCCACTTCCGTTCGTGTCAACTGACTTACCACGGGGCTTCTTCTATGTCGGTACAGGATTAGGAGTCTTAAATATTTACAGTGGAAAAAAAGAACCTTATCTCTCAGAAACGTTTAATTCAATCCTAGAACTCTCCTCCGGTAGTAGTAGTGTCTAATATACCAATCTGAGGTCTAGGTCACCTTCCACAAGAATATCCTCTGTCTTTCCCTCCTCCGTTACACTGGTCCCTACGTCTCTAACCTCACTACCCCAGTGTTCAATTCTTTATGGACCTCGGTGGTCTTCGATCTTCTCCGTTCCTTTCTTAAGAAAGGTTCTATGGGACCTCCCTTGTCCCGAGATCTAAAACTTGAAGCTCGGAGGGTCTTATCACTCTCTTATTTAAATGTAAAAACACTAGACGATCCAGTAAACAATGTCGTCGAAGTCCTTTAATTATGTCGTTCCTTCAAGTAAAGACCAATTCTCCCTTCGCCGTATTTATTCTAGGAAGGGACGTGGGGTGGTACTAGGTATGTCATATCCTATCAATCGAGACCAGTACCAGTGTTTACTCCTAACTCATGGAGTTAAGAAGTTAGGACGGACGACGGTTCAAGAAACTTCACACTGTAACATCGAGAAGGGTACTTCACCATCTTCGTCAAAGGATAGGAAACTAAGATGTCATCAGGAAACTGATTATTTTACCTGGCTTCACTCTCACGTGGTCAAGGTTCGGATATGAAGTTGGAGAACGTACGAAGATATGTGAGAGTCTTGGGGGTAGTGGTCGGACACTTGTTCGTATGTGATTGAATGACCTCCTAATCTCTGGGAGACTTCTTCTAGGGTTCCGGAAAGATCCGGTTAAATCTCGGTTACTTGTGGATTTATACACTTCCTCAGTCGGATGGGTTAGTATCTGAGTGATTGGGACGCAAGTCCACCACTTTTGGGTCGTGTTTATATCTGGGACTCATTATTAATTTGTAGTGTCAAAACCCCACCGAACAAATTTGTCGTCCATGATTGAGTACGTCGTATGTTCTACTAACAAGGATTTACAACAACTCTATATGAAAGTAAAGGAACACTAGTTTACTTTCAGACGGAACCTTTGAGATCCCAGTCCACACTGACGGTATAGAGGTATAATCTTCCAAAATATATTTGTACACGTTTGACCTATCTTATTCTTTCGTTCTCTTGGAAGGGGCTTCGACATAAACCTACTGTTCGTGTAAGAAGAACGAAACCGTGTGAGGAGACCCCACCTGTACCATCTCTAACGTGTCCTTTAACTGTGATACTTGAAGTTTTCTATTCTTTACTCAATCGGTCTCATTGTTTTACAACATCCTCCTTACCTCTTTTCCGTAAGGTCCGTCTCCAAAGTCGAACTCGTTTCCGGGTCTCCGAAGACAACCACCAGTCGCATAAAAATTATTTATTCGTTCACAGGTGTATGGAAGTTCACGAAGTAATGACGGAAATCTTTTGTGGGTTCTACGGATGACACGGTCGACGGTCGGAGGTGGAGTTAAGGAGAGGGGAAGGAAATTGGATGTTTTTGTGACGGACAACTACTCAACATTCAGTAAAACATCTCCTTTAACCCACACGTTTAGGACACTAATCTGTTTGTAGGGAGTAATTTTCAACATTAGGTGACCGGGAGACACAACTGTGGAATTAAGACTTGAGAATTGTTGGATTCGTCTGAGTTACCAGGGCTTGTTGGGGTGGAAGAAGTGAGGAAGGATCGGGGGAGGGAAGGAACGAACTCAGAGGTGGCCTTTTACTGTCAGAAGGTCTACCCCATTTTGTCGGAAGAGAATGAACGTCACTATTATTACAAAAGAGTCAAAATAATGTCAGAGAACTCTCACCTTGACTAAACGTATAAGGGATTGTGAATTAATTGCTACAGTGGAAGGGTCACGGAACTTTTGTCAAACGTAAAAAAGAAGAAGGGACCCGTCTGGAGGTCGTCAATGGAGGGTGTAAAAGACGACGTCAGGAAAAATAATGGAATTACTGTTTATTAACCTGTCTAAGACTCATTACTCCCACTCTCCGTTTCCTGACAACGTTCCCTCTGCCGACGCTCAATGTTCTGTGAAAATCACCAGAGATTTAGTCTGTCTGTTCATCTCATTACTAGTGGAACGACATTACTCTGTGTTAATTCTTAGTGACGTCGTTTACTGTCTCGTCAAGTAACTTGTCATTGGAGGAGGAAGTGCAAGAGAGAGGGAGATAAAAAAGGGGTTTCCTCTAGCTTCGAATTAATATCGTAGCGGTAAACGTTACGATAGTAATTCTAACACAGTCGTGAAGGTTATATTTAACGTATAAAAGTTCCCAAATAATGAATTTGTATTTTTGGTCGAGGTAAAACTTTAAATCCCACAGTCTAGAATTAGATTCTCTTGGTCTTTTATATCTAAGAATTACAATCTTTTCCAGAACACGGTTCCGCAAAGTCAGTATATGTTGAGACGTTAGGATACCTGACATCGGACGGTCCGAGGAGACAGGTACCCTAAGACGTCCATACGTATAACCTCACCCACCGGTACGGGATAAGGTCCCTTAGAAGGGCTGGGTCCCCAGTTTGGGGGCAGAGAAAGTAGAGGGCGTAAACGTCCACCCAAGAAATGATGATTGCGGTGGACCACAGAATGTCCATGAGTTAAATATAGACTAGAGACTTATGATCATATGTAAATTACTTAATCCCACAAAAAACGTATAAAGATTCTTTTCTGGGAAAACAGGTTACAGAGAGGTTGAAATCGTACGTGTCCGTTCTGAATAATATCGTCTACCGGACCGGGGAGGGGTTCAAAAACTAAGTCATCCACGACACCCCGACTCAAAGGTAAAGATTCTTCAGGGGTCTACGACGACGAAGACGATCAGGTCCATGGTGTGAAACTGTTGGTGATGTAATCAGAAAGATGTAAGAGTAAGATATTTACTCTTAGTCTTTGTTTTGAGGTTTGGTGTTTTGGTGTATAGAATTTCCAATCCCAGTAACTAAACGTAAATTTTCTCATCTAGGTTTCGGCGAATCATTTGTTTCACAGGGAATGTCTTTGAGTGGGGTATTGGGGAGAAGAGAGATTTTCCGTCAATGAGAAAAGGTCAGTCAAGAAATTTTATTTTCTCTTTAATTTTTGGTTTATATATGAACTATTTCGTGACGTGAAATTTTACTCTACAAGAAAAAATAAAATGAAACGTTCAGAGAAAAGATTTCTCGACTCACGGGAAACCTTGTAAAAGAATAAGAGATATATTCAAGGGGAAGGGGTCATGATGGACAGAAATGGATATACCATATAAACTTTACTGATTGTGTAAGGACTAAAATGTCTATATCTTTACCAATATCTTGTATTTATTAAACGGGTGCCAGTACGTCTAAAACACCATTACTATCTCTGTAGAAAGACCGACGAGTCAAAAGACTAAATATTAGGTGTAAAATGTTATACATATTTACCTGTATAGGACATGTAATATGAATTAAGGTCCAGAAACGAAGTAACGTTACGCTAAATGATATCTTATTCTGTTCAATTCCTTTAACCTCTTATTAAGTAGTAAATATAGGGTTGAGGAAAATCTTCTTATACCCTAGTACTTATTTGTTATTGTTTTAATAGGAGTAGGAGAATCTTTGGTGTAACGTTAATCGGTCCACGTAGTATGATGTATAAATTATTTATTCTATTTAAACCCTATCACCTTTTTAAGTCGTCACCGAGACCCTCGTGTGAGCACTCCCTCCCTTTTCTTGAAAGGAACTCGGATTAAGTGGAATCACTTAATTTTCTAAACTTTTCATAACTATGTTTTTTCAAAAGAACTAATTATTCTATATACTCTAGGTCTACGGATTCCAAGTTGTAGAAGTCTCGAGACACAGACACAGTATACATCTTTGTGTCTTTAGGGACTGTTTTTTATTTTTTTTCTTCAGGGACTGTTACTGGAATGACTAATATGATCAGTCTATCCGACTTAATACGAAGTCATTGTTTTAGTTATTTATTTTGCTTGAGTCACAGTGTCACAAAGGACGACTACGTTTCGGACAACACCCAGGTTCACTTGGAGGGCCCGTTACCAGGAAGTGAATCGTTGATTAAAAGGTCCAAGTCAATTCAAGTCAAGTCAGAGAGTCAGTACAGGTTGAGAAACGCTGGGGTACTTAACGTCGTGCGGTCCGGAGGGACAGGTAGTGGTTGAGGGCCTCAAGTGAGTTTGAGTGCAGGTAGTTCAACCGCTACGGTAGGTCGGTAGAGTAGGAGACAGCAGGGGAAAAGGAGGACGGGGGTTGGGGAGGGTCGTAGTCTCAGAAAAGGTTACTCAGTCGAGAAGGGTACTCCACCGGTTTCATGACCTCGAAGTCGAAATCGTAGTAAGGAAGGTTTCTTTAGGGTCCTGACTAGAGGAAGTCTTACCTGACCAACCTAGAGGAACGTCAGGTTCCCTGAGAATTCTCAGAAGAGGTTGTGGTGTGAAGTTTTCGTATTTAAGAAGCCGCGAGTCGAAAGAAGTGTCAGGTTGAGAGTGTAGGTATGTACTGATGACCTTTTTGGTATCGGAACTGATCTACCTGGAAACAACCGTTTCTTTACAGAGACGAAAAGTTATACGACAGATCCAACCAATATTGAAAGAAAGGTTCCTCATTCGTAGAAAATTAAAGTACCGACGTCAGTGGTAGACATCACTAAAACCTCGGGTCTTTTTATTTCAGACTGTGACAAAAGTGACAAAGGGGTAGATAAACGGTACTTCACTACCCTGGTCTACGGTACTAGAAGCAAAAGACTTACAACTCGAAATTCGGTTGAAAAAGTGAGAGGAGAAAGTGAAAGTAGTTCTCCGAAAAATCAAGGAGAAGTGAAGAAGGTATTCCTACCATAGTAGACGTATAGACTCCAAAAATTATAAAGAGGACCGTCAGAACTAAGGTCGAACACGAAGAAGGTCGGGTCACAAAGAGTACTACATGAGACGTATATTCAATTTATTCGTCCCACTGTTATATGTCGGAACTTCATGAGGAAAAGGATGAACCTTGGTCAGACAACAAGGTACAGGTCAAGATTGACAACGAAGGACTGGACATAAAA
Organism: Capra ibex; assembly: GCA_006410555.1. NCBI lineage: Eukaryota > Metazoa > Chordata > Mammalia > Artiodactyla > Bovidae > Capra > Capra ibex. Next base: position 372,028 of record SJYO01015487.1, on the reverse strand, counting down.
GGTCCATCGAACCTAGAAAAGCAAGGTGATAGAGTCGACTCCGAAGGAATCAGTGGAAACATCCCCTTCCCTCACGACCTTCTTAAACGTAACCGTCGATCTAAGAATCGGGTTATCAGTCGGTAGTGAAGACGATTGTCTGATAATAGAATTTTGATCAGGACATCGAGACAGGTCAAGGTTTGCCCGTCCCTTTTATTATAGGAGTGTACAGGTCCTCTTCTCTCCTGACCTATCTACATTCCTTATCTTCAGTGATGGTGTCACTAAGTTGTTATAAAGGAAAAATAGTCACCATATGTGTTTTAACGGAAATAATACATGGTAGGTAGAAACGAAAAATTAATGTACCATATCCTAAAAATAAAAAACCTAAACCAATTGAGACGAAACGTGAAAATAGTGACATGATACTAGATTCTGGAATTGATACAACTTGTATGTACCGAATACTTCATAAATATGTATATGTATATATTTTAGAGTCAATTATATTGGCACGTTATCACACATATCTTTCCATGGTAACAATAGTGAAAGTCCTTTATCCAAACCACTTCGAATCTTTGAGACAAAAAGATCAGTACACAATTTCTATTCTGGTTTTAGGTCTAGAAGACTAATTTCGGAATGTAAGTAAGATGAGATGGTATGATAACAGAAACAACTTCGAGAAACACGAATAAGGAGAGTTTGTCCATTTAATTTTAACAGTATGGGAATTTGTACCTTCTAAGACATAGACCGAATGACATCTCAAAGTCTGGGTCAAGTCTCACGTATACTTCAGACCCCATCAAAACAGGATTCTAAGGACGTCTTTAGTAATCAGGTATTAAAGGAATTTTCAGATTTAACGTGAGACGAGAATAAGGTAAAATAAACTAAGAGTGTTTACGAAAATTTTAAAGTCTAATGATCGATAATTTAATTAAAATTATTTATAGACATTAATCAGAACCGATTACGTCAAGATTATACACGATAAACATGAAGAAATGGTCATTTAACTCTAGACAGTTGAAAATACCGCAGTAAAATATCAAGGAGAATGGGATCTTGGAATTACGAAAAATGTCTTTACTTTGAGGAACCTTAATCCACGGACGGAAAAATGGTTCCCTCTTTTACTCCAGGTGATCCTCGGTATGACGTTTAAGAATCGACACCAGGTCAGTAAGAAGAGTACCAAGACTATCACATGTGTCGTTGGAAGACTTGACCAAAAGAATATAGTTTCACTTGATACTTACGTTAACATTCCATACATTGGCAAGCAGGTGTTTTAGATCATATATTGTTTACATCGAAAGAAAGAGGATTTCATTGAGTCCGATTTGTAGAGAACATTTAGGGAGAAATTAACCCACCACCCTTGAAGGACGTCATTTAAGACAACCACAGAAATGGTATACGGGAACCGCAAGTGGCATGAACGGTCGTCACAGAATGACGATTGAAGATAGTGCGAGTCAATCTCCCGAGAGAGATTGGGTGTATCTCCCGTTTTACTTCGTATCGGGAGTCGGTTAATACTTACCCTTAACCTCTTATTTATAAGATCGAAGAATCGAGGAGCCCACCTTTTGAGACTCCACACAAAGTGTTAGAGAGTTTTCCAACGATAACTCTAACTAAGTTTCAACAGTTCCCGTCATTGATCAAGTGACTATGTACACATAACAAAAGGAAGAGTAAGGATAAAATAAATGGGTGCGGAAATACTTCCGAAGGACATTAGTAGTGGGTTTATTCGGAGAATGAAAGTCTAGGAAATGAGTCCAGACAAAACCTCCCTGATCAGATTCTGTGAGTGGGAGGGTTGAAAGGGTCGTGGTGTGGATTTAAGGTACCCGAGAGTCTTGTAACTCTGAGTTCGCCTCCCCACCGATAATACACTATGACAATTGACCGATCTTATGACTCAGATCCTTTTTTCCCATTTCCATTTCCCCGGACGAGAAGTAATAAGGGCCTCTCAAATACCCTCTTAGACACGAAGGGTAGGAGTGTTGAAGTATGACAGTCAAATTACCAGGGTCAAGGATCTACCCCTCTATGAAGATGGTTTCCTGTGTCAGTCAGAGTGAGTTAAACTTCACTTTCAACGACGTACTAGTGAGACTCAAGGGACTCACTCATCTGGTTATCCGTGTCTTCCGTCAATAGTGTGACCATCCCCATTAACAAAGACTAGTAATATTCACCATCCTTACGACGATATGTTACCTCGTCCCTTCTTGTACAAACCATAATTCCATTAAACGAATCCACAGAGAACCATTTGGCTACGAGTTCGACTGGACATTTACCGGTTCATGTCTTTACTACCGGAGTATTCACGGGCTCTAGGTCCAGTAGGGTAGTCCATTTACTGTATCTCTTAGTCTTTATTCACGATTCTTATTCTCTTCATGTTGACTACCACTTCCTACCCTTATCATTATGGTTAATACTAGTCTCAGATTGACGTTACGGTTTATGACATCAAAGTGGGTGTTTAAGGGAGAACATTTAAAGGGATCCTTAATACTGGTGTCTTAGGCCCTCGTTGAGACGAACCCAAGACCTATCTGACTTACTTTACACTCTTTGTTCACCTAAACCAGTCAGGTTCCCCATCTAATACCATTTGTAACAAAACCACAGGGTGGTCAGAGAAAATCGTCCGACGACACTTACAACCGACAATGTCGAGTGACTACTTGAAGGTGTGACATCTTTGACGAAAATGGAGCACCCAAGAATTCATAATCGGAGGTAGGGTTCCTTACCGGTATTGGTGTGTTAAACCACCATGTCAAAACGAGGTGTACGAACGAGTCAAGAATAAGAAGGAAAATAGGACAAAGTAAGAAGGGAATATCCTATAAAGGAATTCTCATGGGGGAGTTAAATACGTATAAATTTGAATTTAGGAACAGTGTCTCATACGGAGTTCCCTTAAACTGGATTCTGTGAATTAATGTGTTCCATCCAATAAACGTCTCTAAATGTATTAAAATGTTACTTTTGCCGAAAAAGAGTAAAAGGAGTTTTCTGTCCTGTTCAGTTTCAATCCTAAATATCCCTAAAGAAAGTATATTATAAAATAGTCGTCAGTATGAGTTCCAGTATAAATTTTCCGGAATACAAGAACCGATCGACATCGGGACGATATACTTTGGAAATGGGTTTTATTGAATGGTCTTATTAAAGTGTAAACTGTCCACCCAAACTTGGGTAGAACCAGTCTCTATTCTAAACCTTTATCGGTTTTTCTCTACTGTTCTACCACCTAATCTTCTGAAACTCGAGTGGAGGAGGGTGCTTCTCTGGATCCAAACTAGGGACCCAACCCTTCTAGGGAACCTCTTCCCTTTCCGATGGGTGAGGTCATAAGACCGGACCTCTTAAGGTCCCTGACATATCAGGTACCCCAATGTTTCTCAACCTGTACTGACTCTCTGAAAGTGAAGTGAAATGAAGGAGGGTACTTTTGTGGTTTTAGTGTTGATTGATGACTTGTTAATAGTTATCTTTCTGACCTTGGATATTTTTTTTCTATAACATGTTAGACTTCTGTTTCTTCTTTGGTGTTACTTTACCAGTCTCACCACGTGAACACTATATTATTGGGGACCCACCCACTGACCTTTCCGTTCACTTTCGACGAGTTAACACAGGTTGAGAAGTACTGGGGTATCTGACATCGGACGGTCCGAGGACTTCTATTAATATAATGTCTTCAAGAGGGTGTCCACACTCTCAAGATTCTGGGATACAGTCCGAGAGTCAGTCCCTCCTCCTCGGGGCTCTCGTAAACCGAAACTGACGGTCCTCCAGAACTAGTGTCTTCAAGGCGTCATGACTCCCTTTGTCTCTCAGGTGAGAACGTCCTACGTGTATTCCAGAACACACATGGTACTGGGTACCACTCTCGTTACTGAAACATCCTCGGACCCGGCGTGGATGGACGATCAGAATCCCCAGAAGACCTCTCCACCCTCCATCGACACCCAGAAAGAACCCTGTAACCGTGGTTCTGGACCGGAGTGGCTTATCGGAAATCCGAGGTCCCGACCATACGAAGTCCGGTTTGTTCGTTACCATGTCATTATTCTGAGTAAATAACTATCTGTACCACGGATTTCCGAAGGACTTGGGTCTCGGTGAAAATCTATGTAGGGAACTGGACCGGTACGGGTGGTTTCCCGGTTCTGTGTTGGGGTGGTGGTCACCCGTCCGTGGTCGAGGAGTGTCGTCCTTCGGATGTACTCGGAGAACTGGATGAAGTAGGTGGTCCCCCGTCTGTGGTCTTTGTACTCTATATGTCAGGGTATCGGACACCTTAACTCAGACGTTTGTGTCCAGTCTTGGATGGACCCCTGTTCAACCAGGGACCAGTAAACCAGAATTCTCCCCTCACATGACGATCCTGTGTATCCTATAACGGATGTCTCCCGGTGAAGAGGTTCCGACCCTAGACATTGATTAGAAGGTATATGTATTTTTATTTTATCTTCATATTGATTTACTCCTCTTTCTCCTTATATAAGGTTTACTTCCTTGTTCCATTTTGGAGTCTTGTCGACTTCACTACACATCTATACGTTAGATGGACTCTCTCTCAAGTCTGATTATTTCTACTAGGTTCTTGAACCCTTTTCGTACCTACGTCTCACTTTTCAATGTTTTTCAAACCTTAATCTTTTTTATTTCTTGTTGGTTGGTCCCAACTTCTTTTATTATTGACTTTACTTTTTATGTGATCTTCCTTACTTATCGTATTATTTATCGTCTTATTACCTATTCACTTGACCTTCTTTCATTCACTCGACGTCCTGTCTTCCCTCACCGTAGATTTTACTACTTTCCCCTTTTAGATGTTAGTTCTTATGAGACGGGTCGTTCTGAGAATAAGACTAAGTTACCTCTTTAGTTTTAGAAATTTTTGTTTGTTTTAGTTTTTTAGTCGAAATCTTGTATAACATTTCCATGAAAAAAACCCACCTTTTCTTTTACGGTGTCGATCTTTGTTCTTTTAATACTTTCTTTTTCGAGTGACCATTACCACTTGTATGTCATTTTCATACAAGTGGTCATTTTCGTTAGTAGGTGTATGTTTATAATATAGATTTGGTTATTAACACTGTCCTCCTCTCATGTTTACACTCCATAAACTTTACGTAAACTTTAATTCTCTAGTCTCTGAATTTAGTACATATATACATATCTGATGATATAGTTTTGGAGTACCATTGGTGTTTGGTTTTTAGATATATCTATATGTGTATTCATTATTTTTCCTTAGGTTTGTGTGGTGATTTCTTTCAGTAGTCTAGTATTCTCTTACTTTCCTATTTTGTTTAGATGTTTTTGTTTAGGTTTTGTTAATTATTTTACCGTTATTCTTATATGTATAGTTAGTAATGAAATTTACAACCTAATTTACAAGATTGGATTTCTGTATCTGATGTCTTACCTATATCTTTATTCTGGACATATATACGACAGATATTCTCTAAGTTGAAACCTAGATCTCTATGTATACCTGACTTTCACTTCCTTACCTTTTTCCATAAAATACCTTTACTTTTGGTTTTATTTCGACCTCATCGTTTTGAGTATAGTCTGTTTTACCTGAAATTTTATCTTTGTTTCTTCCCTAGATGTATTACTAGTTCCCAAGTTAGGTTTTCTTATATACTCTCAAAATTCATATATGTGTGGACTTTATCGTGGAGTTATATATTCCGTTTACTGTGAATTTTTCCTCCTTAACTGTCATCGTCTTATCATCACCCTCTTGAAGTCAAGTCAAGTCAAGTCAGGGAGTCAGTACAGGCTGAGAAACGATGGGGTACTTAGTGTCGTACGGTCCGGAGGGACAGGTAGTGGTAGAGGGCCTCAAGTGAGTCTGAGTACGGGTAGTTCAGGCACTACGGTAGGTCGGTAGAGTAGGAGCCAGCAGGGGAAGAGGAGGACGGGGGTTAGGGAGGATCGTAGTTTCAGAAAAGGTTACTCAGTTGAGAAGCGTACTCCACCGGTTTCATGACCTCAAAGTCGAAATCGTAGTAAGGAAGGTTTCTTTAGGGTCCCGACTAGAGGAAGTCTTACCTGACCAACCTAGAGGAACGTCAGGTTCCCTGAGAATTCTCAGAAGAGGTTGTGGTGTGAAGTTTTCGTAGTTAAGAAGCCACGAGTCAGAAGAAGTGTCAGGTTGAGAGTGTAGGTATGTACTGGTGTCCTTTTTGGTATCGGAACTGATCTACCTGGAATCAGTCGTTTCATTACAGAGACGAAAACTTATATGATAGATCCAACCAGTATTGAAAAGAAGGCTCCTCATTCGCAGAAAATTAAAGTACCGACGTCAGTGGTAGACGTCACTAAAACCTCGGGTTTTCCTATTTCAGACTGTGACAAAGATGACAAAGGGGTAGATAAACGGTACTTCACTACCCTGGTCTACGGTACCCTCTTGAATCGTGGGATTAGTATGGTTACCTGTCTAGTAGGTCTGTCTTTTTAGTTATTCCTTTGTATCCGAGATTTACTACGTAATACGGTCTACTTGAATCAACTATAAATATCTCGTAAGATAGGGTTTCGTCGTCTCATGAGTAAGAATACTTCACGTGTACCTGATAAGAGGTCCTAACTCGTGTACTACCCGGTGTTTCAATCGGAGACATTTAAATTCTTTTAACTTTAGTATAGTTCGTCGAAAAGGTTGGTGTTACGATGCTCTAGTTTTTAGTTGATATTCCTTATTTGACCTTTTTGTTGTTGTTGTTGTGTGTGTGTGTCCCTCCGGTTTGTTATGTGATGACTTGTTAGTTACCAAGTGACTTCTTTAGTTTCTCCTTTAAGTTTTATGAATCTCTATTTACTTTTACTTTCGTGTTACTAGGTTTTGGATACCGTGTACCATTTTCGTCAAGATTCTCCCTTCCAATATTGTTATGTTAGAATGGAGTCCTTTGTTCTCTTCAGAGTTGGAGTGTGGATTACGTCGAAGGGAACACCTTACCCGAAGGGGACACCGAGTCGACCATTTCTTAGGTGGACGTTATACCCTCTGGATCCAAGTCAGGGACCCAACCCTTCTAGGGGACCTCTTCCCTTTCCGATGGACGAGGTCATAAGACCGGACCTCTTAAGGTACCTAACATATCAGGTACCCCAATGTTTCTCAGTCTATGTTGACTTGTCGAAAGTGAAAGTGTTCTATTTATCCGAAAAAAGGATATTAAATTTCAAAGTCAAAACTTCACGACGGGTTAGTTTTGTGAAAAAAGTGAGAAGTGGTACACTAAAACGAAGGACAAAATTCACATACAGGAGCTTCACTGGTAGAAAAAACCCCATAACTAATAGGAGTATATACCTCTTGGAGTATTAAAGTCTTTGTTTTGATCTCGATTTATAATCGTTAACATCCTTCTACTGGTCCTCTGAAAACTCTTACTTTCCCATGTGTGAATTATCAGTATAATCCTACCATCCATATTGGATATTAACGAGACCCGTTTGGTTCTGTGTATCGGTAAGAATAAAGTCCCTCAATATATATAACTTGTCAAACTTCTTCTTTATAAAAGACCATCATACTCGTTAGAGGATGACTGAAGGGACGATAACCTTCATAAACTAGTCTGACAGACAGTCATTACTATCACTACTGTAGACTCCGGGAGGAAACATAGAGATTATCGTAACGAGAAACTTTGAATGGGGTTTGGTAATGTCCTAGAACGAACCGACCTCTCTTAGAAAAGTAGATTTTTTTCCATAACGTAGAAACAGAAAACGGACGGGACACTTGAATGGACTGTCTACTCCAGAGACCACAAACTATTGGAACAACACCCGAAAAAAGTCCAAAATAATGTAAGAAGTGGACTCAAGGATAAGATAGAAACCGATTTGGAACCTAACGGGATCGACAGATAAGGTACATAATGGGTCGGATACCGTGATCTAAGTGTTTCCACTCTCATCTTCCCCTCCTGAAATACAGACTCTAATTTCGATTTTGAAATTTGTAGTACAAGAAATATCTGTTCTTCACCTTCTCAAATGATTAACCAATAACGAAATTTTTAATCTCCCTACAAAGAATAAGAAATACTTTTCTCTTTTTGCTACTTTTAAGATGGTAACAGAAGATCTAAGTATAAAGAATTTTATTTAAAATATTATGTAAGATGATCTAAAACTAAGTTTTATTGGACTTTTGTACTCATATATTAGATTCTGTGTTAGAAAATTATAGATCTATGGATATTTTAGACATTACTTCTTTCTAAAAAAAGAACTCGAAACCGTGATTCTATCAACGGGATTGAAGATGGTTTGTATTAAAGTTGAATGAATCTCTTCTAGAATAGACAGTTATTTTGTCTTCTGTTATTCCTTTCTCCATCCTTTTTAGTCTGTCAAGGTTTATATCTTGAACTTTATTAAGACACAAAAGTAATGGTGAACAGTGGGCAGGAAAGGTAAAGTAAACGATATCGAATAGAGGGTCCCAAAAAGGACGATAGTAGAAGGAAGATTAGTCGTTCGTATAGAGGAACACACATGAGATCCCGTTTGTAGAGACGACAAAATACAGAAACTCAAAAAATTATCGGAAGACAGGAACTCCTTCAAAATTTATTATAAAGTACATGACTACTGAACGAGAGACTTCATCTGTTCGGGGTGGATGAATGTACCTTGAAGAATAGTCAAAGGATTATGGGTACGAAAGTACTTACCTATTAATTCTTAGTACTCTGTAAATTCTTGGGGATTTCGTACCTTTTCCTTTCTGTTTTTATTTATTCATCAATCTTTGTCTTTTAAACATCCATTGTCTTATCTTGAATTTTTCATACCCACTTCTGAAAGTCAGACCTTTTACCATATCTTAGGGAATGGGACTATCATTGTGGTCTGTCTATCGTGTTTTTCATTTTGATATATACTTATAAAGAAGACTTGACTCCACATTTATAGGAGTTGTTGAATATTCGTTCAACTTAGATTGTTATACATTTTTCTTAGTACATGATACTGGTTCAACCCATATCAGGTCCATACATTCCGACCAAGTTGTAAGTTTTTAATCAGTCACATAAGATGGTATAGTTGTTCGATTTATTCTTTTTCGTATACCGATAGAGTTAAATCCGTCTTTTTATAAATTGTTTTAAGTTTAGTGTAACTACTATATTTTTAAAGTCGTTCAATCTTTATTTTCCTTTAATGAAGACGAAATATTTCTCACAGATGGTTTTTCAGATGGTTTTTAATTATAATACTGTTCTCTCTTACTAACAGAAAATTCTATTTCTTATTCCGTTCATGATAAGTTGTATCATGACCTTCAAGATCGAGAACTTCGTTCTTTTACTCCATTTTCCGTATATACAACTCTTCCTTCTCTATTTTTTAACAGAGAAAAACGCCTACTATACTATGAAATATACATTTTAAAGTTTCTTATATATTCTCTTGTCATTCTTTATTATTCAAGTCGTTCCAGTGTCATATATTCTAGTTGTGTGTATACTTTAGTTAGGGTAAAGATATATGATGTTATTCGGACTTCTTTGGATTTATTGTTCCTGTTATGGTAAATATTGGTGAAGTTTCTTTACTGTTATAAATCCATATATGAATTGTTTTGTATAGATCCGAGACTACTCCATAGTGGAATGTGACAGTCTTACGTCCACACACACGAATCAGTGAAGTCGGTACAAGCTGAGAAACACTGTCATACCTGATATCGGACGGTCCGAGGAGGTAGGTACCCTAAGAGGTCCGTTCTTGTGACCTCACCCAATGGTTCAGGAGGAGGTCCCCTAGCAAGGTTAGGTCCCTAGCTTGACCACAGAGAATACAGAGGACATAACCGTTCCCCCAAGAAGTGATGATCTTAGTGGACCCTTCGGGGGCTAGTCTTACCGGCAGTAGTTTTTCAGATGTTTGTTATTTACGACCTCTCCCATACCTCCTTTCCTTTGCCAGAACGTGACAACCACCCTTACATTTAACTATGTCGATGATACCTCTTGTCATACCTCTAAGGAATTTTATGATCCTTATCTCGATGGTATACTGAGTTGTCAGGGTGATGACCCGTATATAAGACTCTTTTAGTATTAACTTTCTCTGAGTACATGAGATTACAAGTGACGTCGTGTTATCGATCCTGTACCTTTGTTGGATCTACAGGTGACTGTCTACTTACCTGCTTCTTCAACACCATGTGTATTTGTTACCTTATAATGAGTCGACATTATTTTCCTGTGTAATCTTAGTCAGGATTACTCCACCTCATTGGATCTAGGACAATATGTCTCACTTCAGTCAGTCTTTCTCTTTATATAGTATATAATTACGTATTTATACCTTAGATCTTTCTAGCATGACTACTTGGATAAACATCCCGTCGTTACCTCTACGTGTGTACCTCTTGTCTGAACACCTGTGAAACGCCCTTCATCTACCAACCTGTTTAACTCTGTTATCGTACCTTTGTATATGTAATGGTATAAATTTTGTTTCTCGGTCACCTTTAAACGAGATACTACATCACTCGAGTTTAGTCCGAGAGACACTGTTGGATCTCCCCACCCTACCCCACCTTTCTCCCTCCCTCCAAGATCTCCCTCTCCTGTACACATATGGATACCGACTAAGTACGACTACATACCGTCTTTGGTTGTGTTACGATATTTCGTTAATAGGAGGTAAATTTTTATTTATTTGAATTTTTAGTTTGTTTGGATATATCCTAGATATACGACGTTTAATTTTTTACAACTATTTTCTTTAGTTCCTTCTGAATTTATTTACCCCTCTGTACGTCACAAGTACTTTCTGAACTGTATCATTTCTACAATCAAAAGGGGTTTGACTAGACAGTCAATCACGTTAAAAATAGTCTTAGGGTCGATCCCAAAGATATATGTACCTGTTCGAACAAGATTTTAAATATACCTTTCCGTGTTCGGGGTCTTATCGATTTTGTTGGAACTGTTTCTTCCTTTTTCACCCTCCTCAGTGAGATAGTGTATAATTCCGGATATATCGATGATATATCGATGTAACCTCTTCCGTTACCGTTGGGTAAGGTCATAAGAACGGACCCTTTAGGGTACCTGCCTCCTCGGACCATCCGGTGTCAGGTACCCCAGTGCTTCTCAGCCTGTACTGACTCGCTGAAGTGAAAGTGAAAAGTGAAAGTAAGTGCCCTCTTCCTTTACCGTTGGGTGAGGTCACAAGAACGGACCTCTTAGGGTCCCCACCCCCTCGGACCACCCGACGACAGATACCCCAGTGTGTCTCAGCCTGTACTGACTACACTGAATCGTCGTCGTCATCGTCGTATATCGATGTATTGGTTCCGTGATGCCATAACTTTTTACCTATATGTGTGTCTAGTTACCTTGTCTTTTCTCGTGGGACTTTATCTGGGTGTGTTTATACGAGTTAACTAAAACCGTTTCTTGGTTACGTTAAGTGTTTCCTTCCTCTCGGAAAAATCATTTACTATGTCTTTGTTGACCTGTAAGTATCTGTTTTCTAATTTGGAGTTGATTTTGTAGTGTAGAAAATGTTTTTAATTGAGTTTTACTTAGATGTGAATTTACATTTTCTTTCATATATTTTGAAAATCTTTTACTTTTGTATCCAGTATTAGAAACCCTAGGTCAGGTTTGACCTAAAACTGAAGGAGTTTTAAATTTTGAACATGTGACGTTTTAGGGTACATTTCTCCGACCTTTTCGTTCGATGTCTGACCCCCTTCAAAAACGTTTGGTGTATGGGTCATTTCTTGATTATAGCTCTTATATGTTTCTTCAGGGTGGTGAGGTAGTTTCTTAGGTTATTCTTTTACCCGTTTTCTATGTATCTCTGTGAAGTGACTGTTCTTATATGTCTATCATTTATTCGTGTAATTTTCTATGAGTAGTAATCGGTACTTCCTTTACGTCTAATTTTCATGTTACTCGATAGTGCTGTATGGATAATCTCACCAATTTTATTCTTTTATCACTATTGGATCTTAAGACCACTTCTACACGTCTTTGGTCTAGTGAATATGTAATAGCCACCATTACACGTCACCGCGTCGATGAAACGTTATCACCGTTGTCAGTAACATTTTGACTTGTACGTAGATGGTATACTGGGTCTTAAACGTGAGAACCCATAAATATGCACAAGTGTGTTTTTGAGATGTACTTTTAAAGTATCGTCAAAATGAGTACTATCGTTTTTTGACCTTTATCGGGTCCACAGGAAGTCGACCATTCACCAATTTGACACAATGTATGTATAGTATTTATGATGACTTTTTATTTCTCGTTTTATAGTTATGTACATTGTTGAACCTACTTAAAGATCCATTAAATACGACTTATTTTTTTCGTTTAGGGGGGTTTAACATATTATATACTACATTAAATATATTGTAAAATTTTATTGTTTTAATAACTGTATCTCTTGTCTAATTACCAACAGTTCATCTCTACTTCCCTAGACACTCCCTCCACCCTCCAATATCTTTCCGTTGTACTTTTTAGGAACATCATTATCTTGATGATGGGAACTGACACAATTTCTTATGTGTTTGGATGTGTTTATTGTCTTGATTTATATGTTGGTATGTGTATTTACTTAAGTTCGTTTTGACCTCTTTAGACTCATTCTAAGCACATACCAGTTATAAGACTAACACTATCGTATGATGTCAAAACGTTTAAGACCCACCCCCGTCTTTAACCCATTTCTACGAATCCTAAAGACACATAATATAAAATGTTGACGTATACTTAGGGTTGACCCAAAGTATCCATTTCTTAGACGAACAATTACGTTCTCTACTTTCTCTACCCCTAAGTTGGGGGCCCCAACCCTTCTAGGTGACCTCATCCTTTAGCGTTGGGTGAGGTCATAAGAACGGACTTTTTAAGGTACCTGTCTCCTCGGATCGTCCGATGTCGGGCGCCCCAACGTCTCAATTCTGTACTGACTCACACGCACGTATGTACGTGTACACGCACGTACGTGTGTGTATGTGTGTAGAGTTAATAGAGTTATTTGTAAAATTAAATTTTTTGAAGAACTTTTTTACACTAACCCTAGAAGTCTCAGTTTTACCCTACAGTGTCTATTTTGTTCCTGTCCAACAATTTTTTTTCTTGTAATTCTCTTCTGTGTTATGAGAACCTTTGACCTTGTACTAACGGTATTATTGTATGAATTGTATTTTACACTTCTAAGGTCTTACGTCTCATTTTTCTGTTTTTTGTGTATCCTTATTACTTTCTATACCTCCTAGTCAGGTCCTCAAGTTTGGAAATAGATGGTCCTATAGGTCTCTCTCTCTTTCGTGTTACTTACATCTCCTTCCATGATTTCTTCTCTCTCCTGTTTTTCAAGGTTTCGATACCTCTTATTTCTTAGAAACGTTATTCTCAGACCATAGGTATTTCGTCGTACTCAGTTTTTTTTGGGGTTGGTTGTGCCTCAGTATAAGATGCATTTTGGTTTAGTAAGGTTTGTACGTTTTTGAGTCCTTCAAATGAAACATAAGTGGTATGGACTCTTTTAATGAACTCCTATATGAGGGTGTGGGTTTTCTCTCTTAAATAACTTTAGTACTTAGGTCACTTTTCTTTATGATTCTGTCATCTACTTCAAAACCGTATGTTTCGTCGTTGAGGTTTAATCTTACACCCCAATCACCCTAGGTACATTTCGTAGAAGTTCTCTGTCCCTACATATAGTTCATTTTCTCTGGGGTGTTTTGTAAATTGTACTACTTCCCTTAGTAAAGAAAGTTAATATATTTTTTTCTTTCCGTTATTCTTTACTGTCCTTTTTTCACGTTGAGTACCGGGTTTATATTTTGTTAGGTTATACAGTACCAAAATTTCCCTTTCTCTCCTCTGTAAAGTGGTCATTGAAACTATCATCCTAATAACAATAAGTTTACTACCTCCCTCCACACTACAATCCTCAACGTCTGTTACTTTAAATTGACGTCGTCCGAGACTGAAGTGCTCGTTATAAATATATCAATGTTAGTACGATCCTATAAATCGCCAATATTTGTAAACATTAGTTGAACATCAGTTTGTTCTTGACGTTAATTTACAAATTGTATCTAACCCTTCACTCTCCTATCCCACCCTCCACCCTTACTATATACGTGATTTTTTAAGAATGAAATGTTTAGACTCCTGAGCTAGATGTAAAAGTTTTTACATACCTGCTACTATTGGTGAACCCTACCACTATAGAGGATCAAAACTAAACGTAAAAAGATTATTAATCGCTACTATTTGTAGAAAAGTACACGAATAACCGGTAGACATACACAAGAAATCTCTTTATGGATGAAAAGACAAGATTCTAAACTGACCCAATAAACAAAACTACGTTGCTTCGTAGTACTCGACAAACATTTAAAACCTCTGATTAGGGAATGACCAGTATAGTAAACGTTGATAAAAGAGGGTTAGACACCCAACAGAAAAACAAAACAAACAAAGGAAACGACACGTTTTTGAAAACTCAAATTTATCCAGGGTAAATAAATAAAAACAAAATAAAGGTAATAAAACCCTCTGTCTAACTTTGACTATAACGACACTAAATACAATCTCTCACAAGACGGATACAAAAGGAGATCCTCAAAATGTCACAGACCAGAGTGTGTTTTTTTCTAGATGTTTATTATTTAAGACCTCTCCCACACCTCTATTACCTTGGGAGGATGACGCGACCACCCTTAAATTTTAACCATGTCGGTGATACCTCTTGTCATACCACCAAGGAATTTTTTGATTTTTATCTCGACGGCATTCTGGGACGTTAGGATGAGGACCCGTATACACGTCTCTTTTTATACTAGACTTTCCTATGTATGTGAGGTTACAAGTAACGTCGTTACAAATGTTATCGGTTCTGTACCTTCGTTGGATTTACAGGTAGTTGTCTCCTTACCTGTTTCTTCTACACCATGTATATATGTTATATTATTTAATGAACCGGTAATTTTTCTTACTTTTTTACGATAAACGTCGTTGCATCAACCTGGTCTCCCTCTTCCGTTACCGTTGGGTGAGGTCATGAGAACGGACCTTTTAGGGTACCTACCTCCTCGGACCATCCGACGTCAGGTACCCCAGCGATTCTCAGCCTGTGCTGACTCACTGAAGTGAAAGTGAAAAGTGAAAGTACGTAACCTCTTCCTTTACCGTTGGGTGAGGTCACAAGAACGGACCTCTTAGGGTCCCTGCCCCCTCGACCCACCCGACGACAGATACCCCAACGTGTCTCTACCTGTGCTGACTTCGCTGAATCGTCGTCAACCTGGTCTCTCACAGCATAACACACTTGATTCAGTCTGTCCATTCCTCTCTATAACAAACTGTAGGGAAAATACACCTTAGATTTTTTCTTTACTATGTTTACTTGAGTGTCTTGTTTATCTGAGTGTCTGAACCTCTTACTCGAATGCCAATAGTTCCCCTTCCTACTACCCCTTCCCTGTCAATCCCTCAAACCCTACCTGTACCTGTGTGACGACATAAATTTTACCTATTGGTTGTTCCTGGATAACATATTGTACCTTGAGCCGAGTCACAATACACTGTCGGACCTACCTTCTCTTCAAAACCCCTCTTACCTATGTACATATACATACCGACTTAGGGAAACGACAAGTGAACTTTGATGGTGTTGTAACGAACCATTAACCGACATGTAGTTTTGTTTTATTTTTCAAAATTTGTTTTCCTTTTTCTATATACCTTACTTTGGTCCCCGATGTTTAAAGTAAACGTCAAAGTTTTCATTCTTAATCGTCATGATTTTTGACAGTATTTTGACAATATTTAACTCTCTTGTTTTTTTCCTATACCTTCTATAAATTCTCGTAGGAAAAGTTAGTATAGTCCTTCAATTTGACTATATTTCAAACGTGTAGTTTTTTAATTGGGATTTTTGTTTAACAAGTCTAGGTACAGATTGACAGTTTTTGAGGATCTTTGTCTTTATCCTAACGGGAACCTCTCACGTCACCCTTCAAAACTCCACTATTCTGAGAACGACATAAAATATTCCGATAGAGAAGATAAACTAAAAGATGATGTACGTATCTAATGTAACTAGTTCCCTCTATTTTAATATGTTCTAAGTGACCGACATTGGAGTACTCTCCGAGACTGGGTGATGGTAAGACGGTTCCTACATTTCGTTATGCTCCCCACGTATGAGTCCTTCGTAGACGGCGTCACCACTTTACAACTCTTCCCTTGTTATTTTCGGTGTCAACTCTTAGTGTTGGGTTTGTTGTGTACATCCTTGTAGACACAATTAAGACTGTTTAAGACGACCAGTGCCAAACTGGAGTAGGTAGTGACTTCTTGTGGATTGAGCTAGTCCCCTTTTTTGTCGGAATGGAAACTCTCTAATCAAGGTGGAATAGTTGTATCCAGGGGTGTGTATAACTGACATACTACCTCTAATCTATAGCGACCTCATTAAAGTCCCACTACCGAAACTGTTAGGGTTTCGTCAGATGTAGATATTACCGATCAATAAGATAAATATACGACATAGTTGAGAGTCCTCTCTGATCGAATTTACTAAAGACGAGAGTACGTAGATGTGCCACTTAATCTAAAGATTTTGTATAATTAGACAAAAGTCAGTAGGAAAATTTATGTACGTAGAACAATGTAATCGTCGAGGATGGAGACAGTACTAAGGGAAGTTAAGAGTTACGGACACTCTGTGCCACCCTCCTACGTCGGGCAGACTAGAACCGTCGAAGAGACTACCGATAAGTCCTTCATCCCCGGAGTCTCGACTGACATCCGTGGACCCTCGACTCACCTAGACCCAAGACCCGGTCGACCCGAGACCCCAAATTTCGTTGGAGTTCTTCGTGTCATCCACCTCGAGTCCACGGTACCAAGTGGGACTGTGGGACGGAAACCTCCCTCCCTGAACGACGAAAATTGGTTTGACGGTGGAGGTAACTGTGAAAGGAACGTCCCTTGAACATTCGACTTTCCGTGGATCTGTCCTTATTAATACTCTTCTCTCGTTAAGAACTCTCTTTCGAAAACCAGGTAGGACAGTCTTCTCCCGAAGGGTCCACCGAGTCTCTTAAGTCGTTGACTGTGTCCTCTATGCCCAAGTTAGAAACACAACCCTTCTAGGGAATCTCCTCCCGTACCGTAGGGTGAGGTCATAAGAATGGACCTCTTACGGTACCTGTCTCCTCGGACCGACCGATATCAGGTATCTCAGTGTTTCCCAACCTGTACTAACTTCACTGCTTCGTGTGCGCCGTGACAACTTTTACCCAAAGACTGTCGTAAATAGTATGGAAGGAGAGAGAGTCCTAATGCTTCAACTATCACATAAAATTAATTAGACAGTCCAATATCTAGACGTTCGAAACCAGTAATCTCCTCATGAAAAACAAAATGCATGGACACTAGACCTCAGTTTAGCTGGTCTGAATTGGAGACCGAGGTGATAAATGCTCCACCTGTCGGAACATGTCCACTCAATTGAATAAACAAATTACCCTATTACTATTATTGGTGAAGGAATCTCCTACAACGTTCTCTTCATGGGATACACCACCTACGATCTATGAGTTATTAATTATCCCTAATAATAAAAAGGTATTTTGAATGTGGTCCGTGTATTCCACACTGTTCTTATAGAACTCTGACGTTCAACGTTGATCCTTGAATCTTCACCCTCTTACCACTCTTTTATTGAAGAGTATGTTTGGGAACCCCGAAGAAAAGACCTGGAGAGACATATACTACGAAAGTCAGTAGTCGGTAGATGTAACGGAGTTCCTCTTAATCTCACCGTCCTTATATTGTTCTTTCGTTTCGTCAATTACAAGGGAAGACTCGATTTTTTTCGGTCGGAGTCTTTGGATGAACCTGTAGGTTTGAAAAGTAAACGTTCTCGACTAATACACCTCTCTCTAAAATTTTTCCGAGAATTCTTGGACTCGTATTACGGGTCTTCCTCCGTTCCTTTGTTCAGACACGACATTGTTGTCTAACGTTCTCTTCTGACCCCTTGAGCTATCACTAGAGGGTCGTTCTGACCTGTTCTGATCCCACTAGTGTATTGAAGTACAAGTTAATCCAGTGACAACTCTTACTTTTCCGCGTAATAATAAGTAATAAGACTCTGGTTTACTTGTTCAGTCCTACACTGGGTCTGTTTAGTCCCTTACAGACTAAACGACTAAACTTGGAATCGACACCACGTGACCCGACTCTTTCCCCTTCTCCTTGACCTACTCCCTCCGTTCACCGTGGACACGTAGTGTACCTTCTTTCGTCCTAGTCGCCTTTCTCGGGTTGTGGTGGAAAACGGTCATGGTGGTCGACCCTGACCGTCGAGTAAGTAGTTGGATTCTCATTTGGGGTGAATAGTGGACGGACTACTCGGTGTACCGGGAGACACACACCCTCCCCACCAAAGACGGACATAGACGGTCGTAAAACGGACATGCATTAGGTCGTCTTCACTATGGGTGCGGAGGGAGTCTGAAACGACTCGGTATAAGTTTGCAGGAGTGTACCTACGTGAGAAAAAGTTATCGGGTCCTGTTGGTCTCCGGGTCTTCGTCTCTCTCCATCTAGTCCCTCAGGGATCGTAGGTGTCAACCCATCTTAATCTATCACAACCTTGGGTGGAAGACAATGTTGTCTAAGATCGACTTAAAGAAGTCGTCACCACTTGTCGTAGACCCGTCTACTCCCTCTACTTTTCTACGGTCGAACTTCTGACCCTCCTGACTCTAGATGGTCGTTTTAGAATTACGGTCAAAAGGGTCGAGTCGTCTCTTTATCTCGACTGAAGGGTCTCCACTTGTATTTTCAATGTACCACCACCAAAATAAGACCATAGTTGTAACATCCTCAGAATTAAACTAGATTTCCCATAAAGAATGATCTTATCATTCTTATAATTACAAGTGTTAGTGGATGAGAACATTGATGGTCCTTGGAAAATCTTTTGTAAAGAATCCCACTTAATACATAAATATACATTTTATGGTCGTTTGTAGGAATACCAGTATTGAAAACCCACAAAGTTTGACCTAATATCATTCTGTTGCATAAAATAAGTCGTCTAAACAAAATTAGATTAATACATCCACTTATTTTTAATGACGTACGACCACGTAGATTACATTCAATAGATAATAAGTGTGGTGTAAATGAAAATTATAAGTACGTCTAAGGGAAACTGTATTGGATGACACAGTGTCAATTAGGTTATTTCTATTTTATATCGAGTCGTTTTGTGGTCAGCTAAGGTCGAAAGACCATTAATAATTTCTGATAAAGTGTGACCAAGGAAGTTAGTTACATAAAGGGGAACCTATACTACCGAGAGGAGAAACTTCGAAAGTTAGGAGGGTCACCTAAGTCTCCTTATGAGTCCGGGGAAAAGTCAGAGACCAGAGTCTCCATCAAGTTTCTCGTGTTGTTCCGAAGTGTCCAAATAGGAGTTTCCGACTGTGACAGACAAACTACATACCACTGAATTTTTCAGTAGAGACCGTTTCGTACACAAACGATGGTCAGATAGCTTAGTCGGTAAATAGTTGAATAAACATAAGTGGGTCGTGTGGACGATTGTCGAGTTTCCTCTTGTGTATGACAGAGAGCGACCTGACTGATAACTAAACTAAGGGAGGAGATTAAAATATAACAAAACGATGGGACACCTACTTCGTCGAGGAAATGACCTACTTTAGTTGTACCTCAGACACTTGACTACCGGAAACCACCAAAATAAGTTCTCGGGACTCCCGCTGTCTGAGAAATGTCCAACTCCTGTCGACCGGACCCCCTCACCTAAAGGACAGGGTCGTACGGAACGAAAAGTGATAATAGGCGTAGAGTCCATAAAGTGACATGCCCGGGACGATCCTTAAAGTCCCTCTAGTGATCCTTGAGAGTTGGAGCAGTAGTCTTCGACCTGTATAGGTTACAGATGGGTCACGTACGATTATCTTGGGACCTAACTTCTATCCCTATGTGGTTTAAGGAGAGTCAAATTGGTAGAGTGAAATTGGTAGAGATACGAGGTTCCTCTTAAAGGAGATAAGACACTTTCGGATTCGTCAGTGAAGGTCGACTCTGAAAAGGGAAAGGTGAAGAGACGGTAATGGACAACAATTTATTTTACTCTGGAACGACGTAGTACTTTTAATATTAAATACTGACGGAAGGAGTCAAATTAGAGACCACACTAGTATATTGAACTAATTGTAATATCCGTTACGAAGTTAACGTCTTTTGTGATAGAACTACCTGTGAATGTCTTTTCCTGTCTATTCTAGTTATAAAAAGACACACTATAATATATAAAATTTATCTTGTCAATAATAAAACTTTACCGTTATTAAGACACTAACTTCTAAGTTAACATTATGCTCCATCAGAGAGAGAAAAATCATACGGGATATCCACCACTTTAAGTGGTTGTAAGATAGGTATTATGAAAAAATAAGAACAAAACATGTGTAAGAGATCTACCAGACTAAGTTAGTTCCGAAGTCAATAGTAGTTTTACGTTTTGTGAGGGGTCATATATAAAGGTCGAAACTGAAGAGACGGTTCTTGATCGGGGATAAAGGGAGACTATTTATAAAGGTGAATCTAACTTCCATTGAATTAGAGTTGTACTAGTCACAAGTTGGGTAATAGGAATAGGTATTAAAGAGGTCTTAAGAAACAGTCATCGTAACAATCCATAATACAGGGAATAGTTACCTCAGTTGTGAGGTCTATATTAATTAGAGGTTCATCGTGGGTAATTTAGAAAGAGTATAGGTGGTGAAAGAGATATACTGGTAACAGTGTCGAATCGGGTCCCGGGACAGTAGATATCGAAACTGGCGAAGTTATTTGAGGTCCAAGTAGTGGATAGAAGAAATACTGGCAATAATATAAACAAATTTTGTTTTAAATTGGTACTTTAAGTAGATAAATTGGTACTTTGAATAACAGAGTAGATTGAAAAAATAATTTTTCGTTATTTTCGATTAACGAACGAATTTAACAAAATGACAGAGGATAAACGGAAGTCCTATTTCTTGTTTTGATGGATCGTTATGTATCGTTTGACTGGTATCGGTTTATTAAGTGTGTCACTCTGGATCAAGAAATGTCATTCGTGACCATCAAAGTCACCAATCTCCGTTTACCTCTGGTGGGGATGTTTGAGGGATGGTGTATCGTGTACGGTCAGTTTTAGTCAGAGTCCAGTTTGAGACAGTCTGAGTGCTAGGACTTCTTGTTTTACGTTTCTGAATATGATAGTATAGTGAATATAATTTATTATTTCGATATCAGTAATCATCACATTCCTATCTCGTGGTCTAGTTACCTCATTCATCAGGTCTACATTTGAGTGTATAAGGACCGGTGACTAACTACTGTTAGACTATGGTGTCTCGTCATCTCTTTCCCGTCATAATAGTTATTTATCACGACCCAGTTAACCTATCGGTGCACCTTCTTTCTTACTAAGAAGTCGTGAGGGACTATGGTATGGGATTTAGTTGCCTCCTTCTGACATGTAAATTTACACCTTGTATTTTGTTATGTCAAAGATCTTTTCTATAAGGTTCAGACTCTTCCCAAACTACAATTCAACGACCGAGACTCTAGCTCCCTTGGTACACGTTCCTGATTTTCGCTGGACCTTCTCGATTTCTGATGAAGTTCAACTGTCGATCGTTCCTTTGTCCCTGGAGGTAAGATGTTTGTGTTCCCCGGTAGAAGATAGTTGGTGATCCTACTCATCCTTCGTTAAAGAAAGGGTCTTGGAGACTTATACTAGGGTCCAAACGACTGTGAAACTATAGTCGGAGTATCGTGGACCTTATTTCCTTACTCAACTCGGGCGGACCTGAAGGTCGGATTTTCTTGACCCTCCTTTATTTACACACAACAAAATTCGACGATTTCAACACTATTAAAGGATATCGTCGTTATCTTTTGATTATATGAGTACTTCTTCTTTTACCTCTCTCTTTAACACTATTTAGGAATGTTACATGACGTTATCCCGTCCTCAGTCATTTGATACTGGGTGTCCATTTTAGACTGGATATAAACGAAGACATTATTTCAAATTAACCTTGCCTCTGTCCAGATGAACAGATACATAGTATTCCGACCAAAGTGTGGTATTGTCACCTCTAAATGGTCTCGGGTATACCACCGGTTTCGACTTTTATAAATGATAGACCGAGAAATCTCTTTTTCAAACGACTGACATCACCTCTCCTGACTCTTTGTTGATTGATATACTTTATTATATCTACTTATAGTATTTTTATTACTATTTTAATCTTTGTTTTCTCATGAGTGACGTACCAACATAAAGTTCAAGTGTCGTCTGTTTTAATTGGAGATGAACATTTTCAGTCTAACCAATTCTTCCTACTCCCGTTCTCATCACTAAATCTGTACCCACACCCATCCGTAGATCCTACGATCATTATAAGAGAAAAACCAGTCCTACCACCAATTTACCAAAACATTTTCTAAGTACTTCGTATTAGGTGAATGGATAATACGTACGACAAATGAAGGTGTTTTATTAACTTTTATCATACTGAAATAAGTCTGTAAATTTTTTATATATGAATATTCCAGGAATCATATGGTGACTCTATTTTAGGTTTAGAAGATAAATCTTACAGGAGATCTCAAACGCACTCCTGAAGTGAACAGAGATTGTAGAACGATGAACCTTGTCATCGTGACTGTAACAACCCCTCTACCAAACTTTCCATCTTACAGTCGAGGTGACATCTGGACGACTCAGTCTTTGACATAGAATCATTCTAGGACGACGACGACGACGACGACGATTCAGCGAGGTCAACACAGGTTGAGACACACCGGGGTATCTACCGTCGGGTGGTCCGAGGAGGCAGGGACCCTAAGAGGTTCGTTCTTGCGACCTCACCCAACGGTAAAGGAAGAGGTTACGTACTTTCATTTTTCACTTTCACTTCAACGAGTCCAGACAGGCTGAGAATCACTAGGGTACCTGACGTCGGATTGTCCGAGGAGACAGGTACCCTAAAAGGTCCGTTCTCATGACCTCACCCCACGGTAACGGAAGAGGATCATTCTAGGATCCATTAAGAAAGGTGATTTCAAACTCTACAGGCCGAGGAGAACTAAACAATAAGTGTCGAAAAAGGAAGTGTCTGATGTATAAGGATGTAACGACCCCAGGTCGGGGCCACCTAGGTCCCTTAAGTTTCGCTCCTGCCACAACCGCTCCTTTCTGAATAAACAAATAATTATATTCTAATCTAATTCTTTGTTATCATATCATCCTTTTATTTCATCTCTTTCTTCCGACTTATTGAACCGAATGCCCCTTCCGGTTATTTCAAGGTCTGTTCCTCGAACGTGGTAGATGCAACCCGGTGACCACGGGTGAACTTATAACCCCCCACGGGGCGGAACCCGAGGGGGAGCGCACCTAGAATTTTCGGTTCTGTTCATTCATCTGTACCACTCGACGGGGTGAGGTCTACCCTTAAGTCGGACTTTAATCTCATTTCTCCTCTGTGCCCCCTTTGGTCAGGTCGTTGAAGGGGCAGGAGATAACAAGTCTTCCGGAAAATATGAAAACTATTTTGTACCTCTAGTTACCCATTGTGTTTCAATACGTCACAATCGTCGGGTCTGAGAATAGTTTTGGTCCGAAAAGAGAGACGTATGGATTAACATATGTGTTCAGAATCCATTAAATGTAGTAGAAGGCCGGTTTTCCCGGTTAATTGTAAATTGTCGGAAAAAAGACTATTCCCAAACAGTTGGTCTTCTGAATAAACACAACTAGAAGGGTTTCAGACTACGGTAAGAGTCTTTCGTGAGTTATTTCAATGTAAGAATGTATCGTTCCTGTGTTCTCCTCACGTCACTATATATTGTTTCTCTTTTCATTAATTGAGTTTTCAGATCACAACGATTGTAGTTTTGATAATATATACAAAAAGGTATAGGACAAATGTAACTAATTGTAGGAGGGTCCACGGATTTTCTATTTCTTATACCTCCGGACCTTCGTCAGTAACTCAGTTGCCACTTTTGGGAGATGGTTATACTGAAAATTGAGAAATCTTTTCAGAGACATAGAAATTCTACGAAATTGAAACACGGAAAGTACCAACCCCCCGACACCTCGTTAAGTGTTCGACATTCTCAAGGCCCCCCTTGGACAATCCTCTCGATCTCTCGGTAGTCTCCCCAAAATTGACTTTGTAGGGAAAGTTTACGTCTTCTGATTTCGGGACTAAACTGAAAAAGGTCTCTTATAATGTTCTCACCTTTTCGTCCGTCTAAGAATAAAAAAACTCCCCCACCTACGAGTCCTTTAAGGTCCCCTTTTTGGACTCCGGACTAATCGGAACGGTAGTCTCGAGACGACGTACTGGAACAGCGTCCACCTTAAGGAGTACGACCGAGGGCCGTGATGTATCTGTTTTCACGTCAAGAACCGTCGGGTGTACGAGGTCTGAAGAACGTCCGTAGACCTGTCCTGACGAGACCGTCGTTTGAGTGGACGGGTAAATTGGATTTAAGTTTGAGAGACTGGAGACTATGAGTCCGTAGTCTTCTGTGATCCCGGGTCTAAAGGGATTAAAAGTAAACTTATCCGTTTGTCTGTGTCTAAATAGAAAAAAATATTGTTATTTCCCCTAATTGAACTCTTCAAAGTTAAGTCAAGTCATCGAGTCAACATAAACTAAGAAACGTTTGGGTACCTGATGTGATGAGGTCCGGAGGGACAGACAGTGGTTGAGTGTCTCAAATGAGTTTGAGTACAGGTAACTCAGTCACTACAGTAGGTTGATAGCATAGGAGACAACAGGTGAAGAGGAACACGGAAGTCAGAAAGGGTCGTAGTACCAGAAAGGTTTACTCAGTCTAGAAGTGTAGTGGACCGGTTTCATAACCTCAAAGTCGAAGTTGTAGTCAGGAAGGTTACTTGTGAATCCTGACTAGAGGAAATCCTACCTGACCAACCTGGAGGAACGTCACATTCCCTGAGAGTTCTCAGAAGAGGTGGTGGTGTCAGGTTTTCGTAGTTAAGAAGTTACGAGTCGAAAGTAGTATCAGGTTGAGAGTGTAGGTATGTACTGATGACCTTTTAGGTGTCGGAACTGTCTGTATGGAAACGACCGATTCATTACAGAGATGAGAAATTATACGACAGATCCAACCAGTATTGAAAGAAAGGTTCCTCATTCGCAGAAAATTAAAGTACCGATGTCAGTGGTAGACATCACTAAAACCTCGGGGGTTTTTATTTCAGACTGTGACAAAGGTGACAAAGGGGTAGATAAAGGGTACCTCACTACCCTGGTCTACGGTACTAGAAGCAAAAGACTTACAACTCGAAATTCGGTTGAAAAAGTGAGAGGAGAAAATGAAAGTAGTTCTCCGAAAAATCAAGGAGAAGTGAAAGACGATATTCCCACCACAATAGACGTATAGACTCCAATAACTATAAAGAGGGTCGTTAGAACTAAGATCGAACACAAAGAAGGTCGGGTCACAAAGAGTACTACATGAGACGTATCTTCAATTTCTTCGTCCCACTGTTATATGTCGGAACGGTATGAGGAAAAGGATAAACCTTGGTCAGACAACAAGGTACAGGTCAAGATTGACAACGAAGGACTGGACGTATGTCTAAAGATTTCTCCGTCCAGTCCACCAGACCATAAGGTTAGAGAAAGTCTTAAAAGGTGTCAAATAACACTAGGTGTGTCAGTTTCCGAAACTGTATCAGTTATTTCGTCTTTTTCTTCAAAAAGACCTTGAGAGAACGATAAAGGTACTAGGTCGTCTACAACCGTTAAACTAGAGACCAAGGAGACTGAAGAGATTTTGGTCTAACTTGTAGACCTTCAAGCACCATGTACTCAACGACTTCGGACCGAACCTCTTAAAACTCGTAATGAAATGATCGTATACTCTACTCACGTTAACACGTCATCAAACTCGTAAGAAACGTAACGGAGAGAAACCCTAACCTTACTTTTGACTGGAAAAGGTCAGGACACCGGTGACGACTTAAAAGGTTTAAACGACCGTAT
The DNA here is from genome assembly GCA_006410555.1 of Capra ibex. Lineage (NCBI taxonomy): Eukaryota > Metazoa > Chordata > Mammalia > Artiodactyla > Bovidae > Capra > Capra ibex. Next base: position 345,837 of record SJYO01015487.1, on the reverse strand, counting down.
AACCCACGTCGTGAAAGTGTCATAGTAGAAAATCCTAAACTTTATCGAGGTGACCTTAAGGTAGTGGAGGTGATAAAAACAAGTATCACTACGAAGGATTCCGGGTGAACTGAAGTACACGGTCCTACAGACCGAAATCCACTCACTAGTGGAGTAGCACTAATAGACCCAGCACTTCTAGAAAAAACATGTCAAGAAGACACATAAGAACTGTGGAGAAGAATTATAGAAGACGAAGACAATCCAGGTATAGTAGAGACAGGAAATAACTCTGGAAACGTACTTTACAAGGGAGCCATAGAAATTAAAAGAACTTCACTAGAGATCAGAAAGGGGAAAATAACAAAAAGAGATAAAGAAACGTGACTAGTGACTCCTTCCGAAAGAATAGAGAGGAACGATAAGAAACCTTGAGACGTAAGTTTACCTATATAGAAAGGAAAAGAGGAAACGAAAAGTGAAGAGAAGAAGAGTGTCAATAAACATTCCAGAGGGGTCTGTCGGTAAAACGAAAAAAACGTAAAGAAAAAGAACCTCTACCAGAACTAGGGACAGAGGACATGTTACAGTGCTTGGAGGCAGGTATAAAGTGATCCGTGAGACAGATAGTTAGATCAGGGAATTTAGATAAACAGTGAAGGTAACATATTAGTATTCCCTAAACTAAACCCAGTATGGACTTACCAGATCGCCAAAAGGGGTGAAAGAAGTTAAATTCAGACTTAAAATGTTATTCCTCAAGTACTAGACTCGGTGTCAGTCGAGGGTCAGAACAAAAACAACTGATATATCTCAAAGAGGTAGAAACCGACGTTTCTTATATTAGTTAGACTAAAACCACAACTGGTAGACCACTACAGGTACACATCTCAGAAGAGAACACAACAACCTTCTCCCACAAACAACACCGGTCACGTAAGAGAACCGTTTTGAGATAATCGGAAACGGGACGAAATAAGACATGAGGTTCCGGTTCCAACGGACAATGACGTCCATAGAGAACTGAAGGATGAAAACGTAAGGTCAGGGGATATTACTTTTCCTGTAGAAAAAACCCACAATCAAGATTTTCCAGAATATACAGAATATCCAAGTTGAAGTCGAAGAAGTCACAACGAACAACCCCGTATCTGAACCTAATGGCACTATAACTTACCAAACGGAACCTTTGTTTGTCTCTAGTAAGACAACAAAAACTCTTACGTAGGTTCATGACGTAGAGCTTGAGAAACAACTGATACTACAGATGAGGTAAAGAAGATTCCCCAAGGACGGGTGTCATCATCTATATTACCAGTAGACTCAATTTAAGTGGGTAAGGTCAGGTAAGATAGAGTGACTAAGGATCTTATAACTGCAAGTAAGAACGATAGAGGACAAACTGATGAAGGTTAAACGGAATTAAGTACCTGGATTGTACCTGAATTTCTCCGAACTAAGTTCGGAGAAATAGAGGAATGTTAAGTCTGGAACCCTCGCACCCCATATATTTATATAGATACCTAATACAAATATTAGAGTTTGATAGTCAGAAAGTAGACGTCTCTCAGTTTATCTTACATACTTCAACAGAGACCCTCTTATTCTAGAATAAGTACATCCTTTATTTTACTACAAACGAAAGGATCTTTTGACTTTTTTCCAATATATAGTATTTTGATCTTCACCCTTTGTATTATTACATTACAAAGTAATCTTCTCTTCTTACGTCTTTACTAGGAACGACCTATTATCAAGGATATATTTACTGTCTAACTTTCAATCTTTTCAACATAATCTTTAGATCTATTAACAGGAACCTAGACTCACTAGGAATATAAAGAAAGACCTGTCTCCTCGGACCACCCGATGTCAGGTACCCCAACATTTCTTTCCTATGTTGGCTTGCTGATTATGAAAGTGTGAAAGTACGTATATTATACCGAAATTCTACCGGTGACTCCACTGATAGAAACAGTAAACAATAAGGAGGGTTAAGATCTTACAGAACATAATGACCTTTTTAGTCTAGTGGTTACCACGTTTTAAACTATCATGACTCCCACTCCCTTCTCTCTGAAACTTCCTTTCATTGATTGGGACGAGATGGTTTATTACATTGATGATACAGTACTTTGGTTATTGAGATGACACCGTCTCCTACTCATTCGTTGGTCTACACCCCGGAGTCAGACACATCTTCTTACCGGTCTTATTCGTCAAATGACAATTTAGAATTTTAAAACACAAAACTACATATTTCGGGAGTTGAAACATTTTCGAAATCATTTCTGTAACTTACTTCCTCACTTACTTACTCCCTACCTACTTACTCCCTCACGTCCACACGTATAAGACTTTTAGTCAAGTTTCCTTGATTGAAGGTATAATCCCAGTTCTATTACTCCTTTTGTAAACCCCGTGAACCCTCGACTTGATGCGACTCAGGTCCGTATCTCGAAGAATATGGACGACCTCGGACTCCCTGGATTCTGATTTTCCAAGGGTCATAAACTACGTCAAAATGCTCCCTATTGTCTGAACAGAAACCTCAGTCGACGACAAACGACAAATCAGAGAGATTCAGTACACTAGGGTACTTGACGTCGGGTGTCCGAGGAGACAGGTACCGTAAAAGGGTGGTTAATAATTTTATTAATAAAAATTTCTATTTTACAAAATTATACAAAATATTAAATGTAATACAACGAACAATACACCTGAAGGGAGTACCAAGTCTGCCATTTCTTAGACGGACGTTACGTCCTCTGGACCAAAACTAGGGACCCAACCCTTCTAGGAGACCTCTTCCCTTGTCGACGGATGAGGTCATAAGAATGGACCTCTCAAGGTACCTGTCTCCTCGTACCGTCCGATATCAGGTACCCCAGTGTCTCTCAGCCTCTACTGACTTGCTGATTGTGTAAGTGAAAGTGAAAAACGAACAATATATGAAATTTTATGAGTTGTGTTTGGATCATATTATATTTTTACATACACCAAATTAAATGATGGGTTCCCCGTCAACCATATTTGTCCTTCGGTGTGAAGTCCCGACCAACAGATTGTAATCTATTGTTTCCGGTGTGAAGTCTCCATTGTTAACTTCCGTACAAAAATTTTAGGAGTAACGAATAACGGTGTCCATCAAAACAATTGGTCGTATTACTTATAAACTTTATTCAAGAATAATCTCTTTGACCGTTGAAGATTAGTCGTATTACTCATAATCTTTACCCGAAAGTAACCACTTTACTTACCATAAATTCTGTACATCTGACCGATTCTCAGACTCCTCGTGAACTTTCCTGTTTCAATCCTACAGAAGTTAAAAAGACTCGCCCAAAGTACTTGATGAATCGTAGTCGAAAGATGTCCCACAAACAAATGTTTCAGGACCCGGTGAAACGACTTCATGTAAAATTTTTACGAATAAACACAAATAGCGTCACATAACGGACTCTAAGCCAAACTCTTTCTCCTCCTTGACAGGAAGAGGATGGAAATCGTAAAATTGTCGACAGTAAAAAGTTTTCGTTTATTACTTCTCAATATGTACTAGTCGAACGATCTCGGTCAAAAACTCTTAAACAATTTTGAAAGAAATATATGTACAACGTAAACAAATTCACATAAAAGTGGTCAGACAATAATAGATACCCCTTATTTCTTACAAGTCCGAACCTCGACCGCCGGTACTCACTGTAGGTGAAGACCGGTTAAGGGACCCACTGTTATCGATAGTAAAGGGTTAAACCAAAGGACTACGTGAAGACGGATGAATCCGGATAGGGTAATCAGAGGTAGACACCCCTATACTTCTAATTGGAACGAGTCACAATGTTACCTCTAAACTTAACCTCTAGTTAAAAGAAATCCCTTCTCTGGTAGTTAGTTACAGTTGGAAAATAAATAAGTTGTGGGTGACATACGTGTCATAACAAGATTCAGGAACCTCTAAATAGTTCTAACGTAGACATAATATCTGGTACTAGAGATCTTGAGTACTAGATGTCCCCGTACCTTCTATTTTCCCACGTAAATTAAAGTAATAGACTTTCATTAGAAGTCACTGTCGACAGATACCTAAGTGACGACTCCCAAGATTAAACACTATCTGAGTACAGAAAATTATAAGAGAAAAAAGTAAATTAAGGAGATAAGGAGGCTTGAAATAAAAGAGAGAGGCAGGTGGAGAAGGACAGAAGTAAAAAGGGCAAAAGTATGAGGGCAAGTAGGGGAATGAAGAAAGAGAAGGTGAGAGGGGAAAGTAAGGAAGGAAAAGACGCGAGAGGAAAGGAAAGAAGGAAGAAAAGAAACTGACTTACCAAATAAACTCGTAGAGGAGGTTCTATCATTTCGAAAATTTGATGACAAAAAAAGAGGACAGAAGTGTAGTCTTCCAAATTTACCGAAATAAATTTCTGTTCACAAGAGAGAGTCTTACTCGGGTACCCTGTGACCCAAACTCGCAAAGACGACGTCCGGTAGACTCCCGTCGATCGGAAGACGGAAGTGACTTGGAACCATAAAAAGGATTATCGGGTCTACTTGGACGGGAGAGGACAAGGAATTTCGAGGAACGGGAGTAAAACGATAAACTCCTAGATCCGTACATCCCGAAACTTAGAACTAGGTCGATGTAAGACGGAGACCGTGACCCACTCCACAGATTTAAAAGAGTTGGGGGTAAAGAAGTGGGTGTCTCATACTCCGTGTTACAAATATTTTGTTATATCTCTATTAAGAGAGGGTGAAACCAATGACAGTAGTGAGAACGAAATAAAGGTGAGAATTAAGAACCAAAGACTTATATGACCTAGGACTTGGGAGATGAGGTAACGTGACTCTACCGGACGGACACAGGTAAGTGGTCTAGAGTCTGGGTCTACACAGAGGATTGGTATCGTACGGACAGAGGTAGTCTTATAGTCCAGAAGGGACGGGGATGTGTTCGGACTTCACTAGTGGTTCTGAGGACCAAGAGAGGAATCCGATATGGACGAAGGACCCTTGGTACATACAGTTGTCTCAAGTAAAAGAACCCTTCCAGTGATTAAGAAGGAAAGAAAAGGAGTTATCAATATGTAAATAAATTAGGGGAAGGGTCCTATATAAATTCGAGGTCAACTATGGATGGATGTACTCTGCTAAATCTTTAGGATCAGTAGGTTCACGAATCCTTAAATCCTAGACCCCAACCTTTCTGACCAAAGTTTAGAATCGAAACGATAAATCACCGACACACTTAAAACCTTTCATAAAATTGTCAAAATCCGGAATCAAGGTTGGGATGTATAAATAGATTTCTGACGACAAAGTACATCCCCAAGATTTTTCGTACCAGTCCCCGTCGTCTCTATATAAAAGTTTAGAACTTGGATTATAAATACCTTGCTTGTGAAAAAAATTTTTTTAGAGAAAGACGAAGACAAAAATTATATATTTTATCCTATTACCACGTACCATTTCGTAACACAGACAGCCGGTGACTCATTCCCCATAAGGACAATATCTGGTTCCCCTTGACCCCTCTCCTCGTGTATAGACAAGTTCCAACATAACGTCTCCGGTCCGACTCACAAGAGTTGAACCATAATGAAAAAACTTTTTTCCCTCTTTCTATAAGGACCTGACTATGATGACAAGGAGCAGTGAACCCCGAGTTTTCTTGATCGTCTTAACGTTGAAAAGTTAGAGAAAGTTCTACTACGGGTAATCACTTAAAACTCCTTCCATTCTTTGACTCCTGCTTCACGAGTTCAAAGTCACAGGACAAGGAAGTTCAAAGGGCGTTGTTATCATAGTCACATAGCGAGACTTCTTTGACACGTGATTTGTTTGATTCCTGCTCAGATGTCTCATCCTATGTTAAAACCGGTTTTCTGACTTCCTCCGGTTTCCTTTTACGGTCCTTGTCTAACGGTTCTCTATCTCCGATATGGACAACTCTGGCAGATGGAGACTTAGGTTATTTTTGTTCTAAAAGATTCTCATTGTTTAATTATTCTAGTTTGTAATGTTTTCTAATTTACTCTATGTCTAGATACTTATATAAATTGATGTTTTTCTAAAACTTTTACAATAAAGATCCAGGATCTTCCTATGGAAGTGTATTCTAAGTGTCATACCAAGTTTACCCAGTTCCTTTCTTTCTTTCTACCTAAGAAAGAAGTCGGACGAAAGGTACCATAAACACCGACAGGACTCAGAGAAAGTGAAGAGAGACAAGAGTACGGAAGAGAGTACATAGTGAGGACCCTGGGAGAAGAAAGAGAGACAAGACCCTGTCGACGGGTCGGGTTTGGTTGTTTGTTATTATTGGTTTAATGAACGGAGATTTAGAGTTAAGAACGGTGTCTCACGTGCGAGGTAAGACAGTAAAGTGAAGGTTATAGACTACAGAGAAAAGACTCCCAGAGGAGACACTCCCTGTGTGACACTACTTCCCACCCCAACGTCTCGTACGGACTTCCGGGTGAGTAACGACGTCGAACAGGTTTTCTGTTTGACGAAAGTTACCATCCCGTCAACCAACTTATACTAAGAAAACTAGTCTGACGACACAACTCCTTCAGTACACCCTTCCCTTTTCGAGACTTTTCTGGAGAAGGACACAAAGATAAGTCCCACTTACGGATTGGTCAGGGTCTTTTTCCATAACCCAACCGGTTTTTCAAGTAATACCAAAAAGACATTCTACCATACCTTTTGAGACTTACTTTTAAAACCGGTTGGGTTATTGAATTCATGGTGTAGTAAAAGTTTGGAATTCTGTTGTAGGGATGTACCTTTGGACTTTGTAAACACTACGGTTTCCTTTAGGGAAGACTAAATACTTACGTCTCACACTCCTTGTCTGAGAATACACGTTTCGTTTTAAATATCAATCAATACGTTGTTTTACTTATTTTATGGATTCTTATTTGGATGGATTCCTCCATTTTAATGACAAGTACCTTTTGATATTCTGTGACTACTTTCTTTATTTTTTGTTGTGTTTGACTACCTCTCTAGATGGAACAAAACCTAACCTTCTTAGTTATACCATTTTTACTGATATGATGGGTTTCGTTAGATGTCTAAGTTACGTTAAGGATAGTTTAACGGTTACCGTAAAAAGTGTCTGGATCTTTTTTTTACAAATGTCAAACATACCTTTGTCTTTTGGGTCTATCGGTTTCGTTAAAACTCTTTCTTTTTACCTCGACCTCATTAGTCCGAGAGACTGAAGTCTGATATGATATTTCGATATTATTAGTTCTGTCGTACTTTGACTGTGTTTTTGTCTTTATATCTAGTTACCTTGTCCTATCTTTCGGGCCTCTATTTGGGTACGTGGATACCAGTGGATTAGAAACTGTTTCCTCCGTTCTTATATGTTCTCTTTCCGTCGGAGAAGTTATTCACCACGACCCTTTTAACCTATCACTTTATATATATAATTTTTTTACTTTAATCTTGTGAAGGTTTGTGATATGTGTTTTTATTTGAGTTCTACCTATTTTATGTTTTACATTCCGGTTCTGTGACATTTTGACAATCTCTTTATGTATCCGTCTTGTAAGAAACTGTATTTAGGGTCGTTCTAGGAGAAACTACGTGAAGGACCTCATTACTTTTATTTTTGTTTTTATTTGTTTACCCTGGATTAATTTGAATTTTCGAAAAAAGTGTCGTTTTCTTTGGTACTTATTCTCCTTTTCTGTTGAGAGTCTTACCCTCTTTTATAAACGTTTACTTCGTTGACTGTTTCCTCAATAGAGGTTTTGAGGTTGAGTACGTCGAGTTAATTTTTTTTTTTTTCTAGTTTTTTACCCACCTTCAGGATTTATCTGTAAAGAGGTTTCTTCTGTTTGTCTCCCGGATGCTTATGTACTTTACTATGAGTTGTTATGATTGACAATCTATTTACGTTTAGTTTTGATGTTACTCTATAGTGGAGTGTACCCAGTCTTACTGGTGGTAGTTTTTTAGATGTTTGTTATTTACAACCTCTCCCATACTTCTTTTCCCTCGTTCGGGAGAACGTGACAACCATCCTTAAATTCAACTATCTTAGTGACACCTCTTGTCATCCCTCTAAGGAATCTTTTGACTTTTATCTTGGTGGTATACTAGGTAGGTAGGGTGAGTATCCGTATACGGAACTCTTTTGATAAGTTTTATCTACATAATGTATTAAGTTTTTCTGTATAATGGGGTTACAAGTGACGTCGTGATAAATGTCATCGGTCGTGTACCTTCGTTAGATCCATAGGTAACTGTCTATTTACCTATTTCTTCAACACCATACACGTATGTTACCTTATAATGAGTCGGTATTTTTCCTACTTTAACTCAATAAACATCACTACACCGACCCGGATCTCAGACATTATGTCTTACTTCTTTCTCTTTTTATTTATATATAATTACGTGTATATACCTCAGACCTTTTCACCATGTCTCCTTGGATAAACGTCTCGTCCTTACCTCTGTGTCTTCATCTCTTACCTGTATACTTATGTCACCCCCCCCCACCCCTCTCACACGTTGTTTGACCCTCTCATCCTAACTGTATATATGTGATGATACACATTTTATCACCCTTCGACGACTTATCGTGTCCCTCGAGTCAGGTACGAGACACTACTGGCTCTCCCCACCCTATCTCCGAGTTCACATTCCCCTATCTACATATGTATATCGACTAGGTACAACATGTCGTCTTTGGTTGTGTTGTAATATTTCGTTATTATAAGGTTATTTTTCATTTCCATTAGATATAGGATATTTGTTAGACTTTTTGGGTTTGTTTGTTTTTGGTTTTAACAGGGGTTTGAATCTGTGTCTGTTTGTCTCCGATATACTTGTCGTAATAACTCTTACTCAAACATAACCCTCAATATGTGAGATTTAAATCTTGGAGTCTTACAATATTGACCTATGAGGTCTCACTCCCACCCTTCCCGCAGGTTTTAAGTTTATGGTTATCCTCTCCTCGTGTAAAAGAATTGTTCTCTTTAACGGACCACCGCTGACCGTAATCCTTTCGCGACTGTAGATTTCCCCGTCTACGTTAAAGCGAAGACGACTAACAACGAAACTACAAGTAACAACAATCTAAGAGATTAAACAATCCTTTTAGACCTAGAATTGTATTTTAGGAAAATTTATACATGTCGATTAATTTTTTGTTTGTTCATCTACGACACAACATTAACGGTTAGATCAATTACCTGAAGATATAAAAAAAATTTGACTCCGAGTCGTCACTCTTCACTGACGAAATGTCTTTCAACAGTCTCTGTTCATAAGATCTATTCTAACTACCGTTCTATGGGATCAGGTTTTAAGTAAATAATTCTGGTTAAGGTACCAGTGAACTTACGATTTTCATGTGACTACCTTGGATCACACCATCCAGTTTTTTAATTAGATTAAGAAGTTTATCTTGAACTTTATCTTGACATGTAAGTACGGTAATGGTACAGAAACGTCATCCAGTCATATATACGGTTAGGAACTGAGACTCGAACTGAAACACCTGACGAAACTGTTTACCCGATACTGAGTTCACCTCGGAATTTTACACAAAAGTATACAGAAAGAAGACACGAGTATGTAAAGAATTATAAAGAATCACACGGGTTTGCGGGGGAACCTATTCCGGTGAGATTGTCTGAGTAAACATTGAATTAGTGGAAACATTTCCGGGATAGAGAATTATCAGTGTAAAACTCCGTGACCCCCCACCCCCCATTTCGGGAGTTGTGTACTTAAGACCCCCTATGTCAAATTGTGTGTCCAATGGTAATAGATCTCACTGGAAAAAAACAAGTTTTGGTCTGTATAAATCTCACGATTTTACAGTTTGGTGTCGTCTAAGACCCTGTTGACCGCCTTTGATTAATGACCTATATACCAGTACGGTAGGACCACCACGACCACCACCACCCTCCCCTCTGTCATAATCCGAAAGGAGTGAGACCTAGTCCCAGACGAGGTTGTTGAGACGACAATGTTTACGAACAAAGTCGAGAGTCCGACTTGATTTTTTCTGAAACTGTATATACTTTTCTCTAAATTAATTGGAGAAACTTGTAATAGGGAGTCTTGACCAGAACAGACGAAAGAGTGAAGACGGACAACTAGGGGATAGTGGACACGAATTTTTAGACACTACATGTATGTGGACAAGGAGTACGTCGGAAACAAAACTACGACGTGTTTGGGGTTTCATTTTAAGTCATCGACGGTACCTTCTACTACGGGGTCATACCGGGTGAACGAATGTGATAATCTAAACGTCTTTGTTGACCCTGACAAAGACGGAAAAGAGTTGTCCTCACCAAGAGTTGGACCCGACGTGAAGTCTTAGTGTACGTCTCGAAAATTTCGGGACTACGACAGTCGTGAGGACTGGTTATGCTAGTCTTAGTGTGACCTCCATTTTGGGTCCCCAGTCATAAAAAAAATTTCGAGACGACCAATGAGGTGACACGTCGGGGTAAACTCTTAGTCGAGGAATCTAGGACTGACAAGTTTCACACCAGTCACCTAGTTCTCGTAATGGTAGGGTACCCTCGGACAATCTTTGTGTCTTAGAGTTCGGGGTGGGGTCTGGACACCTTAGGCTTAGACGTAAAATTGTTAAGGATGTAGTCAATCACAAACTCCTCGTGACTCGATATACTAGACAAGAGTGGAAACCGACGTGTGTGTGATCATTTCGTACCTTTCGAAAATTTTACCACCACGAGACCCACGTGGCTTTGAATTAAGCCAATGTTGGTATCCTCACTCCTGGTCGTTAGTCCTAATAAAATCTAAAGTCGTCCACTAAGTTTAACTCGACGACGAAATCCGAAATTATAAATAGACAAACTTTGTTTACAAGGTTTATTTACGTCTTCGGAATTACCCAGACACCCGGTGTAATAGAGGGTCACGGTGTTACGGTCGGTCCTCACTACGAAGTAGTATGCTCAACATCTCCTTGACGTCAAACCTGTAGAGTCCAGGTAACCCCGACCGAGTAAACATAATTATCATAGTGAAACCGATAACCCTGAACCTCCCGGATCTATACTTAAGTTTATCTCCAGTCTTACTCACGGGTCTATAAAATAATCCTTAGAAGTCCCTTTCAAGACGGTCTGTCTCTAGGTCTCGACGAAGACAGTACGTCAAACGGTCCCTACCCGACCTGGGTTCAATTTTACTCCAATCTTACTCTAGTAATTCTACCCAGATTTAGACTATACTGGTTACAGAAATTTTTTTCCCTTTGAACCCGTGTCTCTGTCTATACGTGTCTCCCTTCTGGTACATTTCTTTGTGTCCCTCTACCGATTATTTGTGTCCTTTTATACGAGTTTTAACAAGTAATAATCTCTTTACGTTCAGTTTTATTCTCTCTTCAGAGTGGAGTGTGGTTAATCGTACCGGTAGTAATAAATTTTTTTATTGTTTGACGTTTGTCATTTACCACCTCTCCTACACCTCTTTTACCTTGGGATGACGTGACAACCACCCTTATATTTGACCATGTCAGTAATACCTCTTATCATACCTCTAAGGAAAAAATTTTTTTAAATAAATAAAATTAACCTCCGATTAATGAAATGTTATAACATCACCAACACGGTATGTAACTGTACTTAGTCGGTACCCACATGTACATAAGGGGTAGGACTTGGGGGGAGGGTGCAGGGAAGGGTAGGGTGGGGAGACACAATAGGGTCACGTGGTCGGGATTCGTGGGACAGAGTACGTAGTTTGGACCTGACCTCTAGACAAAGCGTATACTATTATATGTACAAAGTTAAGATAAGAGAGTTTAGTAGGGTGGCAGTGAAGAGGGTGCCTCAGGTTTTGACAAGATATATAGACACAGAGAAAACGACAGAGTGTATATCCCAATAGCAATGGTAGAAAGATTTAAGGTATATATACGTAATCATATGACATAACCACAAAAAGAAAGACCGAATGAAGTTGACATATTATCCGAGGTCAAAGTAGGTGGAGTAATCTTGACGATGTTTACATAAGAAAAATTACCGACTCATTATAAGTCTCCTTGGTCTCTAGTTTAACGGTTGTGGGTGACCTAGTACCTTTTTCGTTCTCGTAAGGTCTTTTTGTAGATGAAGACGAAATAACTGATACGGTTTCGGAAACTGACACACCTAGTGTTCTTTGACACCTTTTAAGACTTTCTCTACCCTTATGGTCTGGTGGACTGGACGGAGAACTCTTTAGACATACGTCCAATCCTTCGTCCTGTACCTTGACCTGTACCTTGTTGTCTGACCAAAGTTTATCCTTTTCCTCATGTAGTTCCGACATATAACAGTGGGACAAATAAATTGAAGATACGTCTCATGTAGTACTCTTTGCGACCTGACCTTCTTTGTGTTCGACCTTAGTTCTAACGACCCTCTTTATAGTTATTGGAGTCTATACGTCAACTGTAGTGGGAATACCGTCTTTCACTTCTCCTCGATTTTTCGGAGAACTACTTTCACTTTCTCCTCTCACTTTTTCAACCGTATTTCAAGTTGTAAGTCTTTTACTTCTAGTACCGTAGACCGGGGTAGTGAAGTACCCTTTATCTACCCCTCTGTAACAGTCTGAAATAAAAACCCCCGAGGTATTAGTGACGTCCACCACTAACGTCGGTACTTTAATTTTCTGTGAATAAGGAACCTTCTTTTCAATACTGGTTGGATCTATCGTATAAGTTTTCGTCTCTGTAATGAAACGACTGATTCCAGGCAGATCAGTTCCGATACCAAAAAGGACACCAATCCATACCTACACTCCTAACCTGACACTTCTTCCGACTCACGGCTTCTTAACTACGAAAACTTGACACCACAACCTCTTCTGAGAACTCTCAGGAAAGCTAACGTTCCTCTAGGTTGGTCAGGTAAGACTTACTCTAGTCAGGACCCTAAAGAAACCTTCCTTACTACGATTTCGACTTTCAGGTCATGAAACCGGTAGAGTACACTTCTCAACTGAGTAACCTTTTCTGAAACTACGACCCTCCGTAAACCCTGCTGTCTCCTACTCTACCGACCTACCGTAGTGACTGAGCTACCTGCACTCAGACTCACTTGAGGCTCTCAACCACTTCCTGTTCCTCCGGACCGCACGACACTAAGTACCCCAGTGTTTCTCAGTCTATGCTGACTCGCTGACTTGACTTGACTTATAAGGTAACACATATACTTGGTGTTGAAAGAATAGGTAAACACACGACTACCTGTAGATCCAACGAAGGTACAGGACCGATAATATTTGACACGACACTACTTGTGACCCCATGTCCACAGAGAAAGTTAAGACCAAAGGAACCACACATACGGGTCTTCACCCTAACGACTCAGTATACCGTCAAGATAAAGGTCAAAAATTTCCTTAGAGGTGTGACAAGAGGTTTTACCGGTATGATCAAACGTAAGGGTAGTTTGTCACATTCTCCCAAGACAAAAGAGACGTGGGATAAATCGTAAATAACAAACATTACAAAAACTATCGTCGGTAAGACTGGTCGTACCCTACCATGGAGTAGTACCAAAACTAAACGTAAAGAGACTATTACTCATTACAAATCGTAGAAAAGTACACAAACAATCGGTAGACACACAGAAGAAACCTCTTTACAGACAAATTAAGAAACCGTGTAAAAAACTAACCTAGTAAATAAAAAGACCTTAACTCGACGTACTCAACGAACATATAAAAACTCTAAGAGTCAGTGAAGCAAACGATAATAAAAGAGGGTAAGACTTCCGACAGAAAAGTGGAACGAATATCAAAGGAAGTAACACGTTTTCGAAAATTTAAATTAATCCAGGGTAAACAAATAAAAACGAAAATAAAGGTAATGAGATCCTCCACCCAGTATCTCCTAGGACAACACTAAATACAGTCTCTCGCAAACCGGATACAAAAGGACATCATCAAAATATCAAAGACCAGAATGTAAATCTAGAAATTAGGTGAAACTCAAATAAAAACACATACCTGTCTCTCCGGACCGTACGACACTAAGTACCCCAGCGTTTCTCAGTCTGTGCTGACACCCTGACTTGTCTTGACTACCACAATTTTTCACAAGATCAAAGTAAGAAATGTTCACCAACTGGTCAAAAGGGTCGTGGTGAACAATTTCTCTAACAGAAAAGAGGTAACATATAAAAACGGGGGAAACAGTTTCTATTCCACAGATATCCACGAACCTAAATAGAGACCCGAAAGACAAAACAAGGTAACTAAAGATAAAGACAGAAACACAGTCATGGTATGACAGAACTACTGACATCGAAACATCATATCGGACTTCAGTCCGTCAAACTAAGGAGGTCAAGGTAAGAAGAAAGGAGTCCAACGAAACCGATAAGTTCCACAAAACATAAAGGTATGTTTAACACTTTAATAAACAAGATCAAGACACTTTATATGACAACTATCGAACTATCCCTAACGTAACTTAGATATATAACGAAACCCATCATATGAGTAAAAGTGACATAGCTAAGAAGGTTAGGTACTTGTACCATATAAAGAGGTAGATAAACATAGGAGAAACTAAAGGAAGTAGTCACAAAATATCAAAAGATACATATCCAGAAAACAAAGAAATCCATCTATATAAGGATTCATAAAATAAGAACAGTAACGTTACCATTTACCTTACCAAAGGAATTAAAGAGACAAAAGAGTAACAATCACATATCCTTACGTTCCCTAAAGAGACACAATTAAAATATAGGACGTTGAAATGATATAAGTAACTAATCGAGATCATTAAAAGACCACCTCAGAAATCCCAAAAGATACATCTCCTAATACAGTAGACGTTTGTTACTCTCTAAATGAAGAAAAGGTTAAACCTAAGGAAAATAAAGAAAAAGACAAGGCTAACGACACCGGTTTTGAAGGTTTTGATACAACTTATCATCACCACTTTAACCCGTGGGAACAGAACAAGGACTGAATACGAAAGTTAAAAAGTGGTAACTCATATTACAAACGACACCCAAACAGTATATATCGAAAATAATACAACTCCATACATAGAAGATCAGGACGAAAGACCTCCCAAAAAAAAAAAAATTAGTATTTACCTACAACTTAAAACAGTTTCCGAAAGAGACGTAGACAACTCTATTAGTATACCAAAAATTAGAAAGTTTAACAATTACACCACATAGTGTAACTAACTAAACACCTATAACTTCTTAGGAACGTAGGGACCTATTTCGGGTGAACCAGTACTACATACTAGAAAAATTATACGACAACCTAAAACAAACGGTCTTAAACCAATCCCTAAAAATGTAGATACAAGTAGTCACTATAACCGGACATCAAAAGAAAAGAACACCGTAGAAACAGACCAAAACCATAATCCAACTACCACAGGAGTATCTTACTCAAACCTTCAAATGGAAAGAGACTTTAAAAGACCTTCTCAAACTCATCCTATCCACAATCGAAAAAAATTTTAAAAACCATCTTAAGTCAACACTTCGGCAGACCTGGACCCGAAAAAAAAACCGACCCTCTAAATACTAATGTCAAAATTAAAGGTACGAACACAACCTAGATAATTCTAAAAGATAAAGAAGGACCAAGTCAAAACCTTTCAACATGTAAAGATTCTTAAACAGGTAAAGAAGGTTCAAAAGGTAAAATAACCGTATATCATCAGAGAATACTCGGAAACGTAAAGACAACAAACAATACTAAAGAGGTAAAAGTAAAGATTAAAACAACTAAACTAAGAAGAGGGAAACAAAGAACTACTGAGACCGATTACCAAACAGTTAAAATAAATAGAAGAGTTTCTTGGTCGAAAACCGAAACAACTAAAAACGATACCAGGGAAAACAAAGAAAACGTAAATAAAGACGGGATTAACAATTCTAAAGAAAGGAAGACGATTGGGACCCTAAGAAGTAAAGAAGGAAAAGATCAACGAAATCCACATCTCAATCCAATAAACTGAAATTAGAACAAAGAACTCCATTCGGACATAACGATATTTTGAAGGGGAATCGCGACGAAAATGTCACGGGGTATCTAAAACCCAACAACACAAAAATAAAAGTCAACAAAGATACGTATAAAACTAAAGAAGACACTAAACAACCAATAAGCCGTCGTACAACAAGTCGGAGGTATGAAACCTTAAAAATCATCAAAAAGAGGACATTAAATGTAGATTAGAATGACGTAACACCAGTCTTTTCTACGATCCTTACTAAAGTTAAAAAAACTTAAATGATTCCGATCTGAATACCAGGTCCTACACTAGATAAGACCTCTTCCAAGGTACTCGAGAACTCTTTTTCGACTTTAAGTAACAAAACCCCACTTTACAGGATATCTATAGTTAATCCAGATTGACCAGGTAACATAGTGTATTTCAAACACAAAGGAACAATTAAAAGACAAACCAACTAGATAGGTATCCACACTCACCCTATAATTTCAGAGGGTGATAATAACATAATAACAATTAAAGGGGAAAGTATGAACAATCGTAAACAGAATGCATAACGCCACGAGGATACAACCCACGTATAGATAAATATTAACAATATAGAAGAAGAACCTAACTAGGAAACTAGTAATACATCGTAGGAACAGAGAAAAGTGTCGGAATAAAATTTCAGATAAAATAGACTATACTCATAACGATGAGGACGAAAGAAAACCAGAGACAAACACACCTTATAGAAAATGGTCGGGAAGTGAAAGCCAGACATACACAGGAAACAAAACTCCACCCAGAAAACATCTGTTGTATATATCCCAGAACAAAAACATAGGTAAGTCGGTCAGAAACAGAAAACCAACCCCGTAAGTAAATGTAAATTCCATTAATAAATATTTATACTAGGGTAACGGTAAATGAAACAACGAATCCCAAGCTCAAATATGTGAGAAAAACACAAAGGAGAGATCTCTTATAGGAAATCGTAAACAACCTCTCGACCAAACCACCACGACTTAAGAGAGTCGAAAAAGAACAGACATTTCGAAAACTAAAGAGGAAGTATAAACTTACTCTAGGAACGACCCATGTCATTAGACCCTACATCCAATAAAAGAAAGTAGTGAAATTCATACAGAACGGTAAGGGAGGACCGGACTTCACAAAGATAACTTTCTACTCGACAATAGGAATACCCTTAGGGGAACACACAATAAACAACAAAAAGGGAACGACGAAAATTATAAACAAGAAACACAAACTAGAAACAATTAAACTAATTATACAAAGGACCCCACAAAACGGAACCCAAATAGGATAAACCTTGAGAGACCCAAAGAACCTGAACCCACTGATAAAGGAAGGGGTAAAATCCCTTCAAAAGTTGAAAATAGAGTTCACATAAAAGTACCAGAAAGAAAAACAGAAGAAGAAGACCCTGAAAATACTAAACTTACAACCCCACAAATTGTAACAGGGTCTCCAGAGACTCCAACAGGTGTAAAGAAAATTGATAAAAAAGAAAAAAGGAGAGACGAAGTAAATAAAGATGGTAAAATAGAAGATGGAATAAATAGGATAGAAGACGGAGGTAATAAGATGACAACCAAGGGAAGTCTCATAAAAACTAGAGTAAATAACGTAATAAGTAATATATAACTGAGAAAAAATACAGAAGATCCAGGAACAATTTGGCAAGAACGTAGAAGAGTTAGAAACAGAGGTCCGATAAATAGATATTGAGGTAAAACAAAAGTTCTAAAACCTAGTAAAAAGGATAGTAAAAAGACTTAAGAAAAAGTCCATCTGAGGGGTAGAGGATGAGAAAACAAACCAAACCACCCGTAAATAGGACAAGGAAATGGACGACTCATAAAGAGACGATAAAGTAGAAGAAATCTAACGACATAAACCCCACCGGAAAGGTATAAGACCATCAAACACCAAGAAATAACAACTCCAAGGAGTGACACCCACCCCAACTTACCCACCGAACAGTCCCAAAGGACCAATCCCTTCGAACACAACCACAAAACCACCCACCTAGACCTAAAGAAGAGAGACCTCACGTTACTTCACAGGTCATCACTCAAAACTCTACAGATTCCCAAACCACACTGAAACCCATCGGACATATAACTACGACTCCCGATACAAGGACGTGACGACCTCTTAAACGCACCGTACAGAACGAGACCTTGAACAACCGAGAACCCACCACGAACCAAAGTCACACCCATACCTCCGAAAACCTACTTGAGAATAACTAACTACAAGGGACCTCAGTCCTCAAGAGACCACAAGAGTCCAAAACCTGAATCGGAGGACGGAGATCAAAAGTCAGAATAAGAATGTCATCGGAGTTCTGAAGAGGTAGATATGTCGTGACTACTATTTTGTAGATCCAATTACTACTTTTCAAAGAGGTTCACTCCCTGTGGGTCTTTCCAAGTGTCTCAATGTATCTCTTCTCTTCTCCCTCCTCCCTCTTTCTCCACTGGTCCTCCTCTTCTCCCCTTTAGTTTTCTCCTCTCTCTTTCGATCGGTCATTAGTGAAGGAATACACGAGAGGTGTCAGACCTGGGGAGTCTCTACAAGTGTCTCAATCTGTCTCTTCTCTTCTCCCTCTTTCTTCTGTCTCCACTGGTCCTCACCTTTTCCCCCTTAGTTTTCCTCTCTCTGTCTAGGTCGGTCATTAGTCAAAGGATTCACAAGAGGTGTCGGACCTTGTGTGTTTCTCTAAGTATCTCGACCCATCTCTTCTCTTCTCCCTGCCTCCTCTATCTTCACTGGACCACCTCTTTTTCCTCTCAGTTTTCCCCCTCTCTCGTCGGTTCGGTCATTAGTGTGAGGGTTCATTTTTACCCATGACTTCTAACCCAAGAATTTACATGTTTTAAACTATTGTTTATGGTTTTTCGTTTCTAATTTTCAGATCTCATCTCCAAATCAAGTCAAGTCAGTGAGTCAGCACAGACTGAGAAACGCTGGGGTACTTAGTGTCGTACGGTCCGGAGGGACAGGTAGTGGTAGAGGACCTCAAGTGAGTTTGAGTACAGGTAGCTCAGCCACTACGGTAGGTCGGTAGAGTAGGAACCAACAGGGGAAGAGGAGGACGGGGGTTATGGAGGGTCGTAGTCTCAGAAAAGGTTACTCAGTTGAGAAACGTACTCCACCGGTTTCATGACCTCAAAGTCGAAATCGTAGTAAGGAAGGTTTCTTGTGGATCCCGACTAGAGGAAATCTTATCTGACCAACCTAGAGGAACGTCAGGTTCCCTGAGAGTTCTCAGAAGAGGTTGTGGTGTCAAGTTTTAGTAGTTAAGAAGTCACGAGTCGAAAGAAGTGTCAGGTTGAGTGTAGGTATGTACTGGTGTCCTTTTTATCGGAACTGATGTCATCTCCAATCTGAGAGTTTTTATGTTATAATTTTTTCGTTTTGTTTCAGTGTTTTTAATATTTTATATATATACTTCAAACGAAATTTTTATCCCAGAAAAAAACGTTCCATTATCATCCAATATTTTTACTTTTAATTTCCTCATTATCTCTTGAATTTTTATTTTTAAGATTAAATTTTTTACTATTATCATTTTTATATAGATCCTTAAAGAGACCTCGAGAACGCCTGTCACACCCCAGTCAAGTCAAAGTCTATTAAGGAACTAGGCCGAATATGAAGAGTTCTAGATATCTGGGGAAGGTTACATCAGTCACGATTGATGTCCCAAAAGTAGATAACGTGGACCGTGAAGGTTTCGCTAAGGGAGACAAGTAAAATCGAAAAAGACAAACGACCAGAGAAGTCACAGATTAAGGGCGGGACTGTGTTCCTCCGCCACCATCTGTGAATAAATCCGAGGGAACAAGTCAGGACGTCACCCCTCCCTCCTTGTGACGTTTGTTTATAATGACCACACACACCCCTCACGAGTGTCACAGAACCGACGTGACCCAAACGGGGGCGAGTACCACACACACGAAAGTACAAAGATGTGAAGAGTCCGAGATCCAACGAGAAGACCCCTTGACAGACTCCGCCCGGGACCTAACACACGTCAAGGGTCCAGATTCGGTGGGTCCAAGTCCAAGAGACCGTGAGGTGTTTCCACGTCTGAGCCAACCCGGACGTAAAACCCGGGAAGGGTCCAGGTGCGTCGAGTCCACTGGTCCACGAACCGTTCGTGTCAGAAGGGAGTCCAACCCCCACGCAGAATACCGGAGGAGGTAGGGTCGACGAGTCAAAAGACCCACGTGTCGCTCTCGAGACAGAGTCTACCCGACACATAGAGAAGACCACTCGACTAGAGACCGACGTTGGGAGGACCTCCCACAGTCGGTAGGTCTTAGGGTTCTTGAGAACCAATCGTTACCCCAGACGAACGTCAAACCATCTCCTAGAGAGAGACCCCGACTCCAACGGGGAAAGACCGAGACAGACGGGGGACGGACGGACAGAGGTCGCCCCCTACCCGACCAGGCGTCGGACGATCGAGAGGATTCCATAAGTGAGTCAGGAAACAAGACACTGATCCGGACCGTCACGGAACCCAATCCCGAAAAGTAACCTATAAAGAGAGAGAGGGGTGGGGGGG
>SJYO01015487.1:253215-323972 GCA_006410555.1 Capra ibex | reverse complement strand
GGTGGGGGGATCGGGGCGGGGGGTGGGGTCGATAGGGTGTCAAAACCAACGATAGAGTGTAATCAAGCCAGCTAGGAATGGAATGATTCGTTACGTCGGACGTGGAAGGAAAAGTCGGGGGCGAACGAACACCACCGACGTTCGTGACCGTCAACGACAATCCGTACATTAGACACTCAAAATAAATAAATAAATAGGTAGGTAAGACCAATACAACGGGAGACTCTAAGGTTTTGAGGGGTGTCTGGGCGGTCACTCTCACGAAGGACCACAAACCTTTGCAGAGAAGAAAAAAAAAAAAAAAAAGTGTGAAGTGTTTCTAAACATATTCATAAACCTTAAGTAAGATCATAAAGAAAAAAAAAAAATTTAAAAATACAAATGAAATAAAATGAAACGTTATGACATAACCAAAACGGTATGTAACTGTACTTAGGTGGTGCCCACATGTACGCAAGGGTTTGTACTTGGGGGGAGGGTGGAGGGAGGGGTATTGTAGAGAGACTCAGTAGGGGCACGTGGTCGGGGTTCGTACGACATAGAACGTAGCCTGTATCTGACCACTAAGCAAAGAATGTACTATCATATGTACCCTTTGAAAAGAAAATTCTGAGGGAAGGACCCTACCTAAAGGTAGGGATGGAGAAAACAGAAAGAAAAATAGAAAATATAAAACAGGATGGAGAAAAGCCTCTGTTACCCGACGGAAAGACTCACGGACTACAGGAGACGGTTGTGAGTCTTCAACAAAACATCTTAAACGAGTCGCAGTTTACAAGAAAGCTACTTAAACACCCCCTCTTTCACCAGAGGGACAGGATAAGGAGGTGGTAGAATTCTGGAGGAGGACCTCTAACGAATTGTTTGATGGTACACTGGGTTGTTAGGGTGAAGACCCGTATATGAGACTCTTTTGGTGTTAAGTTTTTTGTTACACGGGGTCACAAGTAACTTTGTGA
Source organism: Capra ibex (assembly GCA_006410555.1). Classification (NCBI taxonomy): domain Eukaryota; kingdom Metazoa; phylum Chordata; class Mammalia; order Artiodactyla; family Bovidae; genus Capra; species Capra ibex. The sequence continues at coordinate 323,013 of SJYO01015487.1, read as the reverse complement.
CAAATGTCTTCGATTCAGTACCTTCGTTGCATCTACAGGTGACTGGTTACTTACCTATTTCTTCGACACTATATATATATATATGTGTTACCTTATAAGTCAAGTCAAGTCAGTGAGGTAAGACAGACTGAGAAACACTGGGGTACCCGACGTCGTCCGGTCCGGAGGGACAGGTAGTGGTTGAGGACCTCAAATGGGTTTTAGTACACGTAACTAAGCCACTACGGTAGGTTGGTAGAGTAGGAAATAACATGTGAAGAGGAGGACGGAAGTTATAAAGGGTTGTAGTCTCAGAAAAGGTTACTCAGTCGAGAAGTGTAGTCCACCGGTTTCATAACCCTCAAAGTCGAAGTTGTAGTCAGGAAGGTCACTTGTGAGTCCTGACTAGAGGAAATCCTACCTGACCAACCTAGAGGAACGTCAGGTTCCCTGAGAGTTCTCAGAAGAGGTTGTGGTGTCAAGTTTTCGTAAATTAAGAAGCCGTGAGTCCAAAGAAGTGTCAGGTTGAGAGTGTAGGTATGTACTGATGAACTTTTTGGTATCGGAACTGATCTTCCTGGAAACAACCGTTTCGTTACACAGACGAGAAATTATACGACAGACTTTCACTTTCACTTTCACTTCAGCGAGTCAGCACAGGCTGAGAAACGCTGGGGTACCTGACATCGGAGGGACGTACCCTAAGAGGTCCGTTCTCATGACCTCACCCAACGGTAAAGGAAGAGGTTTATACGACAGATCCAACCAGTATTGAAAGGAAGGTTCCTCATTCGTAGAAAATTAAAGTACCGACGTTAGTGGTAAAACCTCGGGGGGTTTTATTTCAGTCGGTAACAAAGGTGATAAAGGGTAGATAAACGGTACTTCACTACCCTGACCTACGGTACTAGAATCAAAAGATTTACAGCTCAAAATTCGGTTGAAAAAGTGAGAGGAGAAAGTGAAAGTAGTTCTCCGAGAAATCAAGAAGAAGTGAAAGACGATATTCCCACAATAGTAGACGTATAGACTCCAATAACTATAAAGAGGGTCGTTAGAACTAAGATCGAACACGAAGGAGGTCGGGTCGCAAAGAACACTACATGAGACGTATATTCAATTTATTCGTCCCATTGTTATTTGTCGGAACTGTATGAGGAAAGGGTCAAACCTTGGTCAGACAACAAGGTACAGGTCAAGATTGACAACGAAGGACCGGACGTATGTCTAAAGATTTCTCCGTCCAGTCCACCAGACCATAAGGATAGAGAACTTATTAAAAGGTGTCAAACAATACTACGTGTGTCAGCTTCCGAGACCGTGTCAGTTATTTCGTCTTCATCTACAAAAAGACCTTGAGAGAACGAAAAAACTACTTGGTTTTCTACAACCTTTAAACTAGACATCAAGGAGACGGAAAAGATTTTGGTCGAACTTGTAGACCTTCAAGTACCAAGTACATAACGACTTCGGACCGAACCTCTTAAAACTCGTAATGAAATGATCGTACACTCTACTCGCCTTAACACGTCATCAGACTCGTAAGAAACCGTAACGGAAAGAAACCCTAACCTTACTTTTGACTGTAAAAGGTCAGGACACCAGTGACGACTCAAAAGGTTTAAACGACCGTATAACTCACGTTGTGAAAGTGTCGTAGTAGAAAATCCTAAACTTTATCGAGGTGACCTTAAGGTAGTGGAGGTGATCGAAACAACCATCACTACGAAAGACTCCGGGTGAATTGAAGTGTAAGGTCCTACAGACCGAGATCCACTCACTAGTGGAGTAGCACTAATAGACCCAGCACTTCTAGAAAAAACATGTCAATAAGACACACAAGAACGGTGGAGAAGAATTATAGAAGACGAAGACAATCCAGGTATGGTAAAGACAGGAAATAACTCGGGTAGAAACGTACTTNGAGGTGACCTTAAGGTAGTGGAGGTGATCGAAACAACCATCACTACGAAAGACTCCGGGTGAATTGAAGTGTAAGGTCCTACAGACCGAGATCCACTCACTAGTGGAGTAGCACTAATAGACCCAGCACTTCTGGAAAAAACATGTCAATAAGACACACAAGGACGGTGGAGAAGAATTATAGAAGACGAAGACAATCCAGGTATGGTAAAGACAGGAAATAACTCGGGTAGAAACGTACTTTACAAGGGAACCATAGAGATTAAAAGAACTTCTCTAGAGATCAGAAAGGGTAAGATAACAAAAGGACATAAAGAAACATGACTAGTAACTCCTTCCGAAAGAATAGAGAAGAACGATAAGAAACCTTGAGACGTAAGTCTACCCATATAGGAAGGAAATAAAAAGTGAAGAGAAGAAATGTGTCGATAAACATTCCAGAGGAGTCTGTCGGTAAAGCGAAAAAGTGAAAAGAAAAAAGAACCCCTACCAGAACTAGGGATACAGGACATGTTACACAGTACTTGGAGACAGATATCAAGTAGTCAGTGACACAGATAGTCTAGATCAGGGAATTTAGATAAAAAGTGAAGGTTACCTTATAATGAGTCGTTATTTTCTCTTGTGTAAACTTAGTCAACATAACTCCACCTGCTTGGATCTCGGACAATATGTCTAACTTCATTCAGTCTTTCTCTTTTTGTTGATAACATATAGAAATAGACATATATATACACACACACACACACACACTTTAGATCTTTTTGTCATACTCCTTGATTAAATGTCTCTTCTTAACCTCAACGTTTACATCTCTTGTCTGAACACCTGTGTCGTATCCTTTCTCTCGGATCCCTCTTAACTCTTTCATTGTGACTGTATATATGTGAAAGTACACATTTTGTCTATTGATCACCCTTCCACGATATATTGTATCCCTCGGGTCGGACCACGAGACACGGTTTGATCTACCCACCTTATCCCACCCCACCAAGTACTCCCTCCCCTCTAAGATGGGATCTTGGTAGTCACTCTCGAACCGGGATACCAACCAAACTAAAGTCTAAAGATCGGAGACTCTGACACTTTGATATCTAAAGACAACAAAATTCTGTGAAACCAAAACCATGAAACAATATCGTCAGTATCCTTTCATTATATTCACCGGATTTTACTTAATTCTACTTTAAGAGGTTTTACTTGGATTTCTTACTTTTTTTAACCTATTCCTTTAATGTTTTAACTTATCGAGAAAACTTTCTAAGAAAAATGACTATTTACATTCATGTGTCTACGAATTTTATTTTTCGATTACTCGGAAACGAATTTCTACAGTATAAAAGGTCGTAAGTCACTTACCTTGAATTGTATCCCGGTAAACACTTTTACACAAAAGGGAAAACTTTAATAATTTTGTATGTAACAACGAGAAATACAATCAAAATACTACGTATTACCTTAAGGTTTAATTTATAACAAATCTACGAATACGGGATTCTTAAGAAAGCGTTCCCCTGTACTCTGACCTACCTTCTTATAGAAAAGTATAGTTCCGTCACTTAGGAATCAGTTACCAGTTTTACATGAAATGTCATCCTAAAATAATACTATATTTTTATAAAAATATCCGTTTTCTGACGCTTATGTCTTTCTGGAGACACAAGATACTTAGGATTATCGTTCGTGTAAACCGTTCTTCAGTCTGTGACGGAAAATTTTGTACGAGTATAGAAAACAAAATAAGAAACGAAGACACAGTCATATGGACCGTCACGATTTAGGTTCCCTGGACCTTTGGAAAAGTATAAAGGAGACGACTATCGGGGTCTACTTTCATGTGTACGATTGAACCGACTCGAAAAAGTAGTCAAGGACTTCAAAGATGTTTTCGTACAACGACTGGTCCTTTGACCCAGTCCGTTGACAAGCCGTTATTTCTACTAGAAAACTTCACAGAGTCGTCGGCGGATGGAACTTGTCCTCAGGGCACCTAGTACGAGAAGTGTTTAACACGGAGTCCGGAGTCTATAATAAAGAGGACGAAATTATTGTTACTTTTTTTCGAGACGGGGAAAGGGGTGGGGGTGGAAGGAAACCCGAAAGGTCAACTACTTGGACAAGTAAATTTGTCTCAAAATTTTTAACGAAATTTTTTATGTTGGTGAAGGACTTCATATAAACATTTTCTTTCGACAGAGAACTTTGAGACACTGTATTCTTTATCATGTATTCTTTATAATGGTACTACGGTATCCTGTTCTTTATAATGGTAGTGACTGAACTCGTCTTAAAAGATTCTCCGTCAGACTAAAATTGAACTTGTGCTCAACTAGCAAGTCTGAGTCTCCGTAAAAGGTCCGGAACCCTAAAGGGTAGATGGGGGTCGTCTCCGTAAAAAAGGGATTTAAGGAGTCATTTCTTTCTTTATTCAACACCAAAAGAAAAATACATTAGACTGTTATAATCGTATAAGTCTTACTTTATGTATTTTTAGTAACCTAGTCTATGGGAAATTGTCCCTGTACTTAATACTTAGTTACTTTTTTCGACAGTGGTCGATACAATGGAACTATAATTATCGTACTGATCAGTTATAACCTTCATAAACCCCGTATAAACGGTAATTTGGGTAGAACAGAAAGTTCTTACTCTATCTCTGTCTCTTCCCTCTCTCCCCACGTCTCACACTCTTACCCTACCTCTAGCTCCCTACTATAATAAATACTCCTGGAAAACTGTAGGTTACCTTAAGTTTATTGAGTGGACAATCCTCAGAGTCCGAATACGTCCAACTGAGTGTAGTACGTTAGACTTTTTTCTCTATAATAGTGATTTAATTGGAAGTAACAGATGTTCCCGGTCTTCGGATGTCAACGACGAAGAAAAACGTCAGACTCTCGTTTATACTAAGAGTGTAAAAATTTATCAACTTTTTTATTTTACTTCTTATAATAAAACACTGTACTTTTTAAGTATTTTGAGTTTAAAGTCACAGGTATTTCTTTCGATATAAACTTGTGTCGGTACTAGTAAGGAAATACATAATACTGAGTAAACTTTTCTGGGACTATGACCCTTTCTAACTCCCGTCCTCCTCCTCCCCTGCTGTCTCTTACTCTACCAACCTACCGTAGTGGTTGAGTCACCTGTACTCAAACTCATTTGAGACCCTCAACCACTACCTGTCCCTCCGGACCGCACGACGCTAAGTACCCCAGTGTTTCTCAGCCTGTACTGACTCGTTTACTTGACTTGACTTGACTATCTACAAAAGGATAACATTACCGTCTCAACTCATTGACACTGTCTCTGATATACCGGAAATTTCGAATTTTATAAATGATGAATAGGGAAACGTCTTTTTTCAAGTGCTTAAGGGATATATAAGTTTATGTACGAAAATATCTACACATAACCGTTGGGTGAGGTCACAAGAACGGACCTCTTAGGATCCCTGCTGCCTCGGCCACCCGACGACAGATACCACAGTGTGTCTCAACCTGTGCTGACTTCGCTGCGTCGTCGTCGTCGTCGTACACGATGTGCGTACGATTCGGCACAGGCTGAGACACTCTGGGGTACTCGAGATCGGTCGGTCCGAGGAGACGGGTACCCTAAGACGTCCATTCTTATGACCTCACCTAACGGTACAGAAGGAAGTCCCCTATAAGGGTTGGGTACCTGACTTGAGTGTAGAGGACGTAGAGGATATAGTCCTCCGTCGAAGAAATGGTGATCACGGTGGACCCTTCGGGTTATATATACATATATATTTATATTTATAGATGGATAGATTAGATGTATCGATCATCAAAAGAAGGTATGGATTGGTTTAGAAGGGACATCGTACATAAAGAAGATTAGTTTCATTATATTCGACACTTGGTATCGTTGATATATAGAGATAGGAGTATGAGGTAAAAGTACCAATTTTTGTTTTGACCAAGTCACGTGTTTCTTTACGAAATAAGATGACTCACGCGTGGAACTTCTTCGAGTTGCATGAACTATAAATGAGACTGTCCTTTCATATAAGTGGGTCTGTGACCCAGTATTTCCATAGACTATAGGGGTGTTATCGTTGAAGTTTCCACTATATTGTTACAATCATCAATTATATAATTACGGAGTTTACGGGTAGACCCCACCGTCTTAAGTAAAGGATAGTAGACATCAATTTTTTTCTGAATTTAACTCCGAAAATTGACCCCTAATAAATTTGACACAAAATTTAAAAGTTCTTTCTCGAATTTCTAATAATGAAGGTCACCCTCTTAAAACTAGGTTCTTAACTTCTAGGAAAGTAAATTAAAAATGTTTTACTGATTGTCCTTCGACCTTCACCGGTTGAGTCGAGTCAAACTGTTTACACAGAGTCTACCACACTATATTATTTCTTATGCAGGTCAGAAACAGGGACCAAGGATCGTGTCTCGAAATTCGTGAACCTTAAAAGGACCATACTTGTAGGTAAAAATAAGTAATCTTCGGGGAAAGGTGGTATGGACTCAAATTTGATTGTCTCACTAGTACCACCCGGGGATCTAGTAAAGGTCACTCCCCGACTGGTACTATCTTTAATCTCTTGACCTTGAATATCATGACGGGTAGGGGTGGGGCGGTTTGAGGTGCCTCTTTTCTCCCTGACTTCTGACTTAAGGTTGTACACTGGTCTCTAAATTAGTGAGTATAGGTGGATCACTTTGGAGTTATTTTTGAGACTTTTTACTCCGAGTCCCTCGAAGGTTTGAATACTTGTATAGCTAGTTACATGACCCTCCCACCGTGTGGAAACTCAGGTGTCTCTACCTTCGAGACATCGAGTGAAGGGGTCTTGAAAGCGGAGAAGGCAAACTGTCAAGAATTCAATATTGAAAATATTATTTTTCTATTAACATACACCTCACGAAAGTCAGTCAAAACATTCAGTAAGACCACTTAATACTTAGGATTTGCCACAACACTATCGGGAGTTTAAACATCAGTCGACCCTTCTTTACGTTTATCGGACCCCTGTGGTCTCCGGACACCGACCGGAGACTTCATCCCTACCAGAATGTCCTGACTCGGGAATTGGACACCTCAAACATGATTAAGATTAGTCAATCACAGTCTTACTTTAACTCAATATAGATGATGTGAAGTTATTTTTCTCTTATATTATCTTAACTTTCTGTAAGTCAATCACAGTGTTTTACCAACGATCTTACGTACCGATGAACCCGAGCCGGGTTACATTATGTTCCACGACTCCTACCTTTTTACCCATTCCGTCAAGAACTAGAGTTTCACGAATGTTGGACCAACACATTGACAAATTATTCTACTTTTATACTAGAATCGGACTCTTCCACTTGGATTAATTCTTCCCTCACTCTCCTCACCTTGTATTTGACCAAAAATCACAAATACTCATTTGTGTGACATTTGATACTTTCGACCCCGAGAGAAGGACACAGGTAGGTCGTCAAAATACACACAATTAAGAGTAATAGACAATGACTCAAACACAAGAATCCCATGGCATACTCCCTAAACATCACACACCTTGATAAACTGAGACCCTTTTTTTTCCTCTATAAAAAGGGTTTCTCTTACCTACGTCTTCGAAAGTGACCCCATTTAATAAGTGACCCCGAGTCACTCACAGATATTTAGTAAACATTTCGCAGGAAGGATTACTCTTTACCTTTGAAACCCCACCAAATATTGGAACTCCCTTAACTCTTCGTTCTCCATACCGGGACTTGAGATTGAGAACAGAACTCTTTCCTTTGTAGTAATTTAGTAAAAGATCATGTCTCACCCATCCCGACCTCACTCTTCCTACCCCTTGGTCCTTTTCCCTTCTACAACGGGTCTCTTATTCTACTGGTGTCACTGTTGTTTCGACGTTCTTTTCCCACGGTTCCCCTAACATGGTGACAATAAGATCAATAAAATTTGTCTTTTCTTAAATTATGATCCTGAACCCAAAAGTGATTTGACACCAACCCGATCTTGTCACCCAAGGTCGGACCCGGAAAACCATGACTAAAATTCATATTAAAACACCTTCATTGTGTACATTTATCATCGACGAAGACGTCGTATCTACCTTTAATCTCGTCTATGACTTGTTTACTTGGTTAACTGGTATCAAAGATACCCTACCACTTTCCCATGGTCCTGTAATCCTGAAGAATTAGAACGGTAGTCTATGAACATGAACTCTTTGAAGCAATTAAAAATACAAGAGGTGTCAAAAACTGTCGATAACACTCTCACATGTCCCTTCCTCTAAAGTCAGGTATAGACTCCATCCCAAATGTTTTCCTTCATCCTAAAAAAACCTCCGGTATGTTAGACCAACCACCGTCGTCTTTGTAAGAGTGTACCTCACCCTTTCTCCCATTTTCTTGACTCCTGGTCCAAATATTACTAAAGAAAAATGGATCCTTGAGATTAGGAATTCAACGACAGAAGTCGAAGTCTAGTTAAATGTGACAAAATTATCTCCAGTGAAGGAGTATGAAGGTACATACCTATACGAGTCACAGTNCCGGTCTCTTATTCTACTGGTGTCACTGTTGTTTCGACGTTCTTTTCCCACGGTTCCCCTAACATGGTGATAATAAGATCAATAAAATTTGTCTTTTCTTAAATTATGATCCTGAACCCGAAAGTGTTTTGACGCCGACCCGATCTTGTCACCTAAGATCTGACCCGGAAAGCCATGACTAAAATTCATATTAAAACATCTTCATTGTGTGTGTTTATCATCGACGAAGACGTCGTATCTACCTTTAATCTCGTCTATGACTTGTTTACTTGGTTAACTGGTATCAAAGATACTCTACCACTTTCCCATGGTCCTGTAATCCTGAAGAATTAGAACGGTAGTCTATGAACATGAACTCTTTGAAGCAATTAAAAATACAAGAGGTGTCAAAAACTTTCGGTAACACTCTCACATGTCCCTTCCTCTAAAGTCAGGTATAGACTCCATCCCAAATGTTTTCCTTCATCCTAAAAAAACCTCCGGTATGTTAGACCAACCACCGTCGTCTTTGTAAGAGTGTACCTCACCCTTTCTCCCATTTTCTTGACTCCTGGTCCAAATATTACTAAAGAAAAATGGATCCTTGAGATTAGGAATTCAACGACAGAAGTCGAAGTCTAGTTAAATGTGACAAAATTATCTCCAGTGAAGGAGTATGAAGGTACATACCTATACGAGTCACAGTGTTCAGTTTGAAGGTTGTCCACTTAGGAGGAAACTCGAGATCTGTACGGATTGGGTTATTAATTTATTACCTATATAAATTCGTACTCGTACAACAAGTAAATAGGTAGTCAAAACACTGGAAATTAAAAGTGAGAGTAGATTGTCTGTAAATACTTCACGGATAACACACGTTTCGAGTTCCTTCTTATCTCTGTTTTCTAATCAAAGACTGGAGTTTAACGAGTGTCAAATCATTCTCTCTACTGTTATTTATACGGTTTTGTGACCTCACAATGATTAATCATCAATAATCAATTGTAAATACTTCTTGAATGTTACTAAGTCCATGACACGATTCTAAAAATGAATATAACAACGTAAATTAGAACTGTCATTAGAAACTCATACCAAGTTAATCATAGGTAGAATATCTACTCCTTTGACTCCATGTCCATCCAGTTATTTATGAAATTCACCCGAGTTGATAATTCATCGATTTCCTATCAAATTTGGAACGACACATTGACGTCTTAACTCGAGAACTGGTGGACGACCCGATGTCAGTGACCACTATTGTGATCGGGGATTAAAAGTAAGTCAGACCCATTCTACTAAACCTCTTAACTGGGTACTATTCGTCTATGTTGTCAATTTTGACCTGTACCTTGTTGTCTGACCAAGGTTTATCCTTTTCCTCATACAGTTCCGACATATAACAGTGGGACGAATAAATTGAATATACGTCTCCTGTAGTACTCTTTACGACCCGACCTTCTTCGTGTTCGACCTTAGTACTAACGGCCCTCTTTATAGTTATTGGAGTCTATACGTCTACTGTGGTGGGAATACCGTCCTTCACTTCTCCTTGATTTTTCGGAGAACTACTTTCACTTTCTCCTCTCACTTTTTCAACCGAATTTCGAGTTGTAAGTCTTTTGATTCCAGTACCGTAGACCAGGGTAGTGAAGTACCTTTTATCTACCCCCTTGTCACCTTTGTTCACAGTCCGAATTAAAAAAACCCGAGGTTTTAGTGACGTCTACCACTGACGTCGGTACTTTAATTTTCTACGAATGAGGAACCTTCCTTTCAATACTGGTTGGATCTATCGTATAAGTTTTCGTCTCTATAATGAACCGGTTTCGTCTCTATAATGAAACGGTTTTTTCCAGGCAGATCAGTTCCGATACCAAAAAGGACGCCAGTACATACCTACACTCTCAACCTGACATTTCTTTCGACTTGCGGTTTCTAAACTACGAAAACTTGACGCCACAACCTCTTCTGAGAACTCTCAGGGAACCTGACGTTCCTCTAGGTTGGTTAGGTAGGATTACCTCTAGTCAGGACCCACAAGTAACCTTCCTGACTACGACTTCGACTTTAAGGTTATGAAACCGGTGGAGTACGTTTCCCAACTGAGTAACCTTTTCTGAGACTACGACCCTCCATAACCCCCGTCCTCCTCTTCCCCTACTGTCTCCTACTCTACCGACCTACCGTAGTGGCTGAGCTACCTACACTTAAACCCACTTAAGGCCTCAACCACTACCTGTCCCTCCGGACCGTACGACACTAAGTACCCCAGTGTTTCTCAACCTGTGCTGAGTCGGTTACTTGACTTGATTCCTCTATGTTTAACTATAAAGTCCAACTCAACTTACCTTGACCGGTCGATTTGTTGACTCTCTGGTAAAACCCCCGTCTTCCGTTCGGGTTTTTTACACTCCCATTCCGTATAAAATCTTAAACGTTCATCAAAATGTACTATGTGTCTCACCTCGACACATGTCCTGACCACTCTTATTACGAGACACTCGGAACCGTTTCTCAAAATTTTGATTTTAGTCTTCTGTACCTTTTGAAAAATCGTTCACTCTCGATTCTAGGAAGTCTTTTCCAAGAGACCATTATAGAATATAAGTCCCGTACCTAGACCCTCGTTCTTGAGGTTTTGTTTTCATTTTAGTAATGGACGATAAAGAACCTTTCCTAAATTATAGTATGTCTAACTTACAATTGTGTATTGTAGAACTAAAAATTTAGAGTAGTTTCTTGAGTTAGAGGGAAACAAAAAAAATTTGTTAAATATACATGAGAAATAAAAATATAATTAAAAAATAACCTCATCTGAACTAAATATCACCACACAACTGACAAAAGATCCTGATTTATTTTTGATAAATCCCTTTCGACTAGGTCTGGGTCCCTTTCAACTCTTCCTATTATATTGTTCGTACGAAGAAGTCAGAGGTTAGAGACACACTCACACGAGTCAACGAGTCAACACAGACCGAGTAACACTGGGGCACCAAACATCGGACGGTCCGAGAAGAGAGGTACTTTAAAAGGTCCGTTCTTATGACCTCACACAACGGTAAAGGATGAGGTCCCCTAGAAAGACTGGGTCCCTAACTTGGACGTAAAGAACGTAGAGGACGTGATCGTCTGTCTAAGAAATGGTGACACGGTGGACACTCAAAGGAGGTTAGAGATGGGTGGGGAATCACTCTACTCGACCGACAATTAAAGAGGAGTACACATCTTTGACTACACGTAACTACTCTAGACCCTACCCGATGTAAGGGGAGAAGAGTTTCAGAAGACACAGGTATAGATGATCACCTGATCCAGGAGGGGAGACTCTAGATATCTAACTCTCTATGGGAGGACGTCCTGTATAACTAGGGTGTACCGACGATTCCGTTACAATCTTCAATTGTCGGGTAAGATCGAGAAAGACAAGGTGAAGACGTCTACTTGGTTCGTCTCGTGCTCTGAACCTTAAGTTTTATACCTCCTCCTCCAAGATAACTTTTCACCACGACACGCCCCTAATTCGTACAGTGGAGACCTAAGTCGTCATGTAATTAAGTTTATAATCGGATTCGTACATCGTCGATACAATTGTACACATTTTATAAATTGGAGGGAAATTCTGAACTAGAAGAAACCGTCTTTGGTTGTTTTATGACATTTCGTTAATAGGAAGTTAATTTTTTTTTTTTCTGAACTAAAAGAAACTGGTATACCCCATTTTTATCGTACAGGAACTGTTATTATACCCCCCCCCCATTTTCTCTATTAGGTCCATTTATAGTAGTGTCAGGGATAGTGTTTCATAGATGAGTTATTTTGTTAACAAATAATAATAATAACAACGACACCTGTTTCTTCCTGAACCATGTTGACCGGTTTAAAGTGAAGAGAGTGTAAGATTTGGTCTTCTTAAAATTCGTCTACTCTATTAGAGTCCTAAGACCGTAAAAGAAGGGATCTTGTTTACACCTATCGTCACTTTGATGAAACCCTCTACAACGGGGTTCGGTAAAGAACTGATCGAAATAGGTCGGGGTGACAAGTAAGTTTCTTTTCACCCTATGTTTTACTAGATATCTAAGTCACGTTAGGGATCATTTTAATACTACCGAAAAAAAGTATCTTTATCCTTTTTGTTAAGATTTTAGACATACCTTGGTGTTTTTTAGGACTCATAGGTTTCGTTAGAACTTCTTCTTGTTTCGAACTCTGTCGTGTATAGGAGTAAAGTTTGATATAATGTTCCGATATTAATAGTTTGGACACACCATGATCGTAATTTTTTGCGTATAGTTAGTTAATTTGTCTTATCTTTTAGGTCTCTATTTGGGTTCTTATATACCAGTTGATTAAACATTGTTCTCTCGGTTCTTGTGTGTTATCCCCTTTCCTATTAGAGAATTTACCACGACCATTTTGACCTATACGTGTATGGTTTCTTACTTTAATCTGGCGATGTAATATGGTCTGTCTTTTTATTTGAGTTTTGCCTAATTTCTGAATTCACATTCTGGACTTTGATATTTTAAGGATTTTGTTTTGTATCCCTGTAACCAGAACCGTCACTAAAAAAACCTATACTGTGGGTTTCGTATCCACTGTTTTCGGTTTTATCTGTTCACCCTGACGTAGTTTGATTTTTCGAAGACGTATTGTCTCCTTTGTCTACGTCACTTGTCCACTGGATCCCTTACCCCCCTTTGTAAACGGTTTGTGTATAAGACATTCCCCAATTATCGGTCTTATATGTTCCTTGAGTGTATTGTTATTTTATTTCTGATTTATTACTCATTTCCTGTACTTATTTGTAAAAAGATTTCTTTTGTATGTTATAAGTTGTCCATTTACTTTTCCACGAATAAAAATGATTAGTAGTCTCTTTACGTTTAGTTTTGATGTTACTGTATAGTGGATGAACACAAACATATAGAGACTAGTTTTTCTATTCTCTATTTTTTACAACCACTTCTATACCTCTTTTTCCTTGAGATTATGTTATACCACCCTTACATTTGACCGTATCGGTGATCCTTGTGTCATACAGTAAAAGGGCTCTATAATTTTTATCTTGATGGATAATAAATCGTTACATGAAGACCCTTATAGACGTTTTTTGTTTTGTTTTGTTTTGTTTTGTTTTGTTGGTTTAGTAATAAAATTGATTGTGGTCCTTTTTTTTTTCTTCAGAAAAAAATGATATCCCTTGACTTTACGTTTCACCCTTCAGTTTACTATCGACCTCATTGTCCGTTCAAACCGGAACCTCATGTTTTACTTCACCATGTTTCCAATTGTGAAAACGGTTCTCTTGTGTGACCAGTATCGTTTGTGGGGTTGTTGTGTTCTCCACTGAGATGTGTACCTGTAGTGGTCTACCAGTTATGGCTTTAGTCTAACTAATACAAGAAACATCGACTTCTACCTCTTCGAACCACGTCAGTCATTTTTGTTCTGACCCTCGACTGACACCGAGTCTCGTACTTAAGGAATAACGTTTTAAGTCTGAATTTAACTTCTTACATCCCTTTTGGTGATCCGGTAAGTCCAAACTGAATTTAGTTTTAGGGAATACTAATATGTCACCTTCAGTGTTTATCTAAGTTCCCTAATGTAGACTATCTCACGGACTTCTTGATACCTACCTCCAAGTATTGTGACACGTCCTCCACCACTAGTTTTCGTAAGGGTTCTTTTTCTTTACTTTTTCCGTTTTACCAACAGACTCCTCCCGAATGTTTGTCGACTCTTTTCTTCTCCTTGTTTTCCTTTTTCTCTTTTCCTTTCATTATGGGTTGACTTACGTCTCAAGGTCTCTTATCGTTCCTCTTTATTCTTTCGGAAAATTTCACGTGTTACGTTATTTATCTCCTTTTGTTATCTTACCCTTTCTGATCTCTAGAGAAGTTCTTTTACTCTCTATGGTTCCCTTGTAAAGTACGTTTCTACCCGTGTTATTTCCTGTCTTTAATATACTTGGATTGTCTTCGTCTTCTATAATTCTTCTCCACCGTTCTTATGTGTCTTGATATGTTTTTTTCTAGAATTACTAGGTCTATCGGTACTACCACACTAGTGAGTGGATCTCCGTCTGTAGGACCTCACACTTCAGTTCACCCAGAATCCTTCATAGTGACGTTTATTTCGATCACTTGCACTACCTTAAGGTCGACTCGATAAAGTTTAGGGTCTTCTATTACGACAATTTCACGACGTGAGGTATACGATCGTTCAGACCTTATGAGTCGTCACCGGTGTCCTGACCTTTTCCAGTCAAAAGTAAGGTTAGGGTTTCATCCCGTTAAGGTTTTTTATAAGTTTGATGACGTGTCAACGTGAGTAAAGTGTACGATCGTTCCACTACGAGTTTTAAGAGGTTCGATCTGAAGTTGTCATACACTTGGCTCTTGATAGTTTACAAGTTAAACCTAAATCTTTTCTGTTTCCTTCGTTCCTAATTTAACGGTTGTATGGACCTAGTGTCTTTTTCGTTCGCTTAAGATCTTTTTGTAGATAAAGACGAAGTAACTGAGGTGATTTCGGAAACCGATACACCTAGTGTTGTTTGACCTTTTAAGAATTTCTCTACCCTTATGGTCTGGTGGAATGGACAGAAGACACTTTGGACATACGTCTGTTCCTCATTGTCAATCTTGGTCTGTACCTTGTTACCTGACCAAGACTCAACCCTTTTCTCATACAGTTCCGACATATAACAGTGGGACGAATAAATTAAATATACGTCTCATGTAGTACGCTTTACGACCCGACCTACTTCGTATTCGACCTTAGCTAACGACCCTCTTTATAGTTATTGGAGTCTATACCTCTACTATGGTGGGAAGACCGTCTTTCACATCTCCTTGATTTCTAGGAGAACTACTTCCACTTTCTCGTCTCACTTTTTCGACCGAATTTTAAGTTGTAAGTTTTTTTCTTCCAGTACCGTAGGTCAGGGTCGTGAAGTACCGTTTATCTACCTTTTTGTTACCTTTGTCACTCTAAAATAAAAGAACCCGAGGTTCCTACCACTGACGTCGGTACTATAGTTTTCTACGAACGAGTAACTTCTTTTCGTTACTGTTTGGATCTGTCACATAATTTTTCGTCTCTGTAATGAAACGGTTGTTTCCAGACATAGCAGTTACAATACCAAGAGGTACATGTCTACACTTTCGAACTGATATTTTGTCGGACTCACGGCTTCTTAACTACGGAAACTTGACACCACCACCTTTTCTGAGAACTCTCAAGGAACCTGTCGTTCTTCTAGTTTGGTCAGTTAGGATTTCCTTTAGTTGGGATTTATAAGTAACCTTCGTGACTACGACTTCGAAGTTACCAAACCCGTGGACTACACTTCTCGTCTGAGTAGTCTTTTCTGGGACTACGGTCTTTTCTACTTCAGTCCTCTTCTTCCCTTACTGTCTCCTACTCTACCAACCTACCGTAGTGACTGTGTTACCTGTACTCAAACTCGTCTCAGACCTTCTGCTACTTGTCCCTTCGGACCGCACGACGTCAGGTACTGCAGTGTTTCTCAGCCTGTACCGACTCGTCGATTTGTTGTTGTTGTTGTAATAGAGTTTCGCCATAGACGTGAAAGTACAAGTAATATCGTAATAAGTGTCATTGGTTACATACCTTTATTGTATTCAACGTTAGTAACCTACTTACCTATTTCTGTTACACTATCTATTCAGTAAATTAAAGTTTTTCTTCCTTTATGACGGTAAACACTGTGGTATCTATTTAGACATCCCGAATTACGATTCCTATAATTCGGTCTGTCTATTTTCGTTTACGACGTAACGAATATATACTTTAGATTTTTTCTTTTTTTTAGTTAAGTATCTTTGTCTGTCATCGTACCTCCCATGATCCCGACTACTCCACCCCCTTTACTCCTCTCTAACAATTTTCCCATATTTGAAAGTAAATATTTTACTTATTCGAGATTCCTAGATTATATAATGTTTCACTGAGATCAACTATTCAGAATGACGTATTGACTTTAAACGACTCTGTCATTGAGTTTTGACGAGAGTAGTGTGGTTTTCTTTCCATTTATACACTCCACTACCTACATAATTGAACTAATATTAGTAAAGTGTTATATACCCAGATATTTTGGTAGGGTAACGTGTGGAATTTATATATTTAAAAATAAGTAGTTGATATACAGTTATTTGGACCTTTCTTTCATTGTCGTAATTTATTTTTGCTTAATAATGTTACGAACGTTTTTTTTCTGTTTTGTTTTGTTGGTTGGTTTGTTTTTATGTTTGTTTTACCCAATCACCCCAGAGTCGTATAGGAGACTTTCCCTGAACGACCAACGTCGTCAAGGAGGGTAGGGGACTATCTTCCACATCAGAAATGAATTATAATTTATTATAGAAGGAGAAGAGAGATGAAAACGGGGTTGTAGAATTGGGAGCTTAGTTTTGTGTTAGTCGACGGATGACGATGTGACTTTTACTACGAAGGAAAAATAACCAAATAAAAGAGGATTCCAGAGACATTTCTGAAACCGTGGAGTAGTTACTTGGTAGGCAAAATTGAACTAATTTAGTATCGTCTAACTGATAATTTTCTAATTCGTCAGTTCTAATTTGTTATAAAATTTTTATTTACAGTTTAACGTTACACGAATAGTCTCATCTTAATAAAATCGAAGACAATTATGGTATGTGTGATTCAGTTTTTGTGATTTATAGATTTGGATTTGAATAACCCTCGTTAAAAATGAAGAAAAGAGTTCTACGACGACGACGATTCAGCGAAGTCAACACAGGCTGAGACACGCTGGGATATCTGTCGTCCGGCGGTTCGAGGGACCAGGGACCTTAAGAGGTCCGTTCTTGTGACCAACAGTAAAGGAAGAGGTCACGTACTTTCACTTTTCACTTTCACTTCAGCGAGTCACACAGGCTGAGGATCGCTGAGGTACATGACGTCGGAAGGTCCGAGGAGATAGGTACCCTAAAAGGTCCGTTCTCATGACCTCACCCAACGGTAACGGAAGAGGTAAAGAGTTCTACTCTACCAGTATTTATTATAAAGGTCTTGAGGTATAGTGGTGACAGTGTTTGTGTCTACGATTATAGACGGAAAAGGAATAGAGGTCGTATTCTACCAGTTTTTGTTTTGAAACCCTTTAGATTTGAATGGGTGTATCTTGTGTTCCTCCTTTACAGTTCTGTTATTGGTTGTGTAGTTATCCGTCATTCTATTCCAGTTTTCTTTTTGACCCGTCTCCTTCGGTTCCATTCTTCTCGGAAACCGTTTGAGTAATTTATTAAAGTCAAACGAAGAACAAAAGACATGGTTCATAAAAAGTTGTTTATACTTCTGGTTAAAATCTACACGACCCTTAAAGTTTCTATTTACAAATTAAGAACTTTCTCAGATATTTGGTGCAAGACAGAAACCGTGGGATTTGACTGGTCAGGAGACGGAGTGAAGGAGATCGAGTTCTACTGTTGTTCGATTAGGCTATTGTATGATTTGATTATACACTGGAAGAAAAGAGAGAAATAAACGTCACACTTTCCTTGGACTTATTTAACACGATTTCAGAATGAAAGTTCCTTACGGAGATTGCCCCACAGTTCGAATACCTGTCTATAAAAACTCGTTCATGACTGAAGTAACGAATATACGTCCCGTCTAGTTCAACGTCTCATCCTACTGACACTGAGCTCTTTCACCGCTCCAAATCAAGAAAAACTAGTCAGACGTTTTCCTGTTAAAGTCTATGACGTGTCTAGATGTCTTCAATTCAAGAAGACCCATAAAATACTGAAGGACCCTTGAGTTTACGACTTAACACGATTGAATCTTTCCGTCTTCCTTGAAAATTCGTCATCACAACTTAGTGTTCAGTCTTAATCTTACGGTTACCATTTCTAGTCAGTCTTTCAAAGATAAAATACCCTCGAAATAATGAAGTTAGTTGTTAGCAAGAAAAATAAAAGTTCTTTGTCTTTCTTCGTTTGTTCTTCTTCTTCGTTACCTTTCCCTCACCTAACGTCTAACGTTTCATCCATGTTTTGTGAACTTGTACGTTTTATACTCTCATCCTTCCCTACGTAGTATCTAAAACACTACGATTAGATCCAGTGCTTAAATGTCATATACTAGTCGTACTTTACTTTATGAGACAGATTTTAGGACGGAAAACTATCTAACGTAAGACTATAGAGAATTCCCTTCGGTATCTGTAGACGTAGCAATAGAGGTATCGTTGGACACACCCCTGAAGTTTTCCACATACACTCCCTTCACCCCTATTTAGTAAAGGACGTTATAACTTTTATTTTGTATCTTTTCCTTTCTAAATCATCTACTGGTTCAGATATTTCCCTGACCATTCTGACCCTAGAGTATCACTTTAAAACATACTACAATGGGTCAAACCCCAATAAAATAGACTTACCTGGATCCATAAATGTAAACATTTGTTTGAAGGGGTCACTTTACCCACGTCTGAAAACCTCTGTGTAAGAGTCTTCGTCTAGATTCTAGACACTACTGGAAGAAACACCAGTTGTGACGAACGAAAGTGTTATGATTCGTTCCGTCATCACGTCTTCACAAAGATTCGGAAGGTGTGAAAAGAGAAACAGTGTCCATTTCTATCGAGACGGGAAGGGTTCATGGACGAGGATCCAACTTTAAACTCTATCCAAGGGACTTCGAATCTTTAATTCGGTTTAACCTTAAACTGTTAATGGATCTTACACCGACATGTTTTTACCTACACTTGTATCTACTACCGAACTTTTATTGTTTTAAAAATCTCAAATTAAATCAGTATCGTTCTTTCTGTAGTTACAGTGAAAAGTTAAACTGAGAGTGAAAACTAAATCGAGTTTCAAAGGTACTCACGCGTGTAGAAAGAATGGGTAAAATTACTGGACATATGAAAGTCAAGACTCTGGTATCGACTTACTAAGGTTGTTTTATTTACTTTCGGGTTTGTCGTTAACATAAAAGACATATTAGAAAACGTAGGAGATTTCGTTATCTGAGATTTAGACTTAGAAAACGAAAATTTAGAGGACTTACCTTCTAGTATTAAAACCTTCCGATCTTCGATCTTCATTTCTAAAACTGTCAAAAATATGATATGAAGTCTCATTCGACTCAATTTTTTTTACATTAATACACGTTGAGAATTTAAGTCAAAAGATTCTCGTGAGTTTTATAGCAAAAATAAAGGTACTCTTTAAGGAAACGGAACTTCACTTTTCTCACCAAATTACTTTAAGTCGATAATTACTTTATTACCTTTCTTTTTAATAATTATTCTGGGGACCGGGTCACGTAAACGTTTCCACAGTTAATCTTTCCCCCGTTTCCACTACAAAGACTGTTCCAGTAACCGAAAGTTTCAGACCCCTTGTCTGTAACTTCGAGTTATTAAAATAGGTGTGTCTTATTTTTACTCGTTCTGACATACCATGAAAACTTCATTTAGAACATTATCCTCTTTGTTGTTAATTCGATAATTTTACCGTTTCTGACTTTTTTTTTCCATATTTATCTCGGACAAGTAAGACGGAGGACGACAATCTCCAGGACATAGGTATCAAGACCTCCCATTAAGTCGCGACGATTCTATATGAATTTTTAATTGAGGTTGGAGATTTGTTTAATCCACTTCTTCCCATTTTCAAAAGAACCTAAGCAAAGTTTAAGAACTGGAACCTTTAGTAACGGAGTGTAACCCTTAAGGAAGATTCTTGTTTACAAATCTAAAGAAGATTATATGACGGAAGATAATGGTCCTAGAATTACAAAAACCCAGAAGGGTACAAAGATTTTAAATTGGGTTACTATCTCTAAGGACTTCTGTCTCTACGACTCATTAAATCCCTTATGTCTGTCCACCTACACCAAAGAGTCCAGTCCGAAGTCATGAGCCACCCTTAAGTTTAAGATCAATTAACTGTTCCTTTCTCTTCTAAGTCTTCGTGTTTTTTTAGTAAGAAGTTTACAGATTTTCACAGATTGTCCTTTACTCACAACCTAAGTAAGACCTAATGGAATTACCCAGTATGGTTGGGTAATTTCAATATATGTCTCTAAATAAATAAAAAAACGGAGTCAAATTCTCTTTTTAAAGATTTTCAATCTCGCAAAACCTTAGTTTCAGAGAAACCCTCTCTTACAAATTGGTGCGTTCTACTGATAACCTTTCAAAATCGTTTTTCAATACTATGTAACCTACTATTTAACCTTTTTACTGGTAAAGACCAGAGAAATTGTGACCCTAATATTCTAATGTACTATGATGCTAAGATTTTCCGTTGTTTGTCGTACCGGTATCTCTGTAAAGAAATATGAATACATACTAATTTTACAATAATAGAAGGGGGTCCGAAGACACCGAAAATGATCAAAAATTTTTATTCTTGGGATCAGTAATAAAATTAAAACTTGAATGTGATAAGACATCATTTGGTAAAGTACCTATTAGTAACTCTGTAGGAGTTTTCAAGATATCGTAATAATAATAATAACCGTGACCCAATAGTACATCCTAATCTGTAAGTGGACCTTTACAGTAGTACAACGACCGGACCTTGTGCTTACATAAATACACAAGGATACACTTTTCAGTATATAATTTTTTTCTTCTCTCGACTTCACGGATATAAATTATTTATTATCTTTGTGAATTAAAATTTTGATTTTTATTTATGTTTAGACGTAAATATTTTTCAGTATATAATCGGAGAAATAGAAGTACTATACAAGAATATTATAAGTAAATTACCCTTTTATCAATATTGATATCGGTCAACACTCGAACAAATGTTTTTACTCGAAGAAATCCCTCACACTTTTATTTACTTTTAATTTAATCTTTGTACTGAGTGAACTCAATTTTTACTATTGGAGGTTAGAAATTATCAGTTGTCTATAATTATATATGATACATATTGTACAACGTCATATATAGTACTTCTAATATTTCTCCATATACTGTACTTACACCATAGTTTTGGAACATTAAATCACATCTTTCATACTTTAAATCATAGTATTTCGTTTCCTATGTATCACCCTTCACTCACTGACTAATGACTCCGACTCAATGATATTCTACCTATTCCTAAAAATAGAAAACAGTAGTTTATTTATGTTTTATACCAAATTTTATTATGTCTTTCTGAAAGTTTGTTTCCTTCAGTGAAACTTCATGGGACTCTAGATGAGAGGTCTCAGTTGACGAAAATTAGTAAAGAGGAAGAAAAAGAGAAAACTACAATTCTCATAGAGGATTTGTATATGTGTGTGTGAATCTGTGTGTGTATTTGTGTACTAACTAAATAATTGATGTCAAAACAGATAATTTAGAACGATACACCTACTACTAGATCGAGTGAATGTTGTGGTGTAGAGTCGGTGACCCATTTCTGGTGTAAGTCTGAAAACTATGACTTCACGAAATATAACTTTTCACTCACTCTATAAAATAAGTAACTAAAGATAGTAAGATATACATACCCGAACACCAGATCAAGGGGTTTATAGGAATGATCATTTCATAATGAATACTTGTACTTCATATTGGAGAAGTAAGAACATAAATAAATAATTAAGTCAGTTATTTAGAAATAAGTCACGGATGACATACGGTCCTTGATCCAACCCATAGTCCTTATTTCAGGTCTCGTTGTAAAAGGGAGTACCTCGAATAAAAATAAGACTCGACTGTCGGAGAAACGAAAATAGACATCAGATCTGTCACTCTGTTCATTACTTGTCTATTAATATTAACACGACACACGATACTTCTTCACATCCTATTAAACGTTCACATTATTTCCCCATGGAGGTTCAATGGGACTTCCAGTCCCTTAAATAACTACTAATTTGAAAATAGTGATAGAGGATCGTAGAATGACGAAAGTGACCAAAATTTCTTTATTCTTAAGGTTTGACCAGTTGGTGAACATTTTCTTACTTTGATCTTGTCAAAGATTGTGATATGTGTTTTTATTTGAGTTTTACCTAATTTCTAGATTTACATTCTGGTCTTTGATATTTTGATGATGTCCTTTTGTATCCGTTTTGTGAGAGACTGTATTTAGTGTCGTCCTAGGACATACTGGGTGGAGGGTCTCATTACCTTTATTTTCGTTTTTATTTGTTTACCCTGGATTAATTTGAATTTTCGAAAACGTGTTATTTCCTTTGATATTCGTTCCACTTTTCTGTCGGAAGTCTTACCGTCTTTTATTATCGTTTACTTCGTTGACTGTTTCTTAATTACAGTTTTTATATGTTCGTCGAGGACATCGTGTTAAGGTCTTTTTATTTGTTGGGTTATTTTTTCACCCGGTTTCTTGATTTGTCTGTAAAGAGGTTTCTTCTGTATGTCTACCGATTGTTTGTGTACTTTTCTACGAGTTGTAGTGAGTAATAGTCTCTTTATGTTTAGTTTTGGTGTTATTCCATGTTAGAGTGTGACCAGTCTTACCGACGATAGGTTTTCAGATGTTTGTTATTTACGACCTCTCCCATACTTCTTTTCTCTTGGGAGAATGTGACAACCACCCTTACTTTTGATCATGTCGGTGATACCTCCTGTCTCACCTCTAAGGAATTTTTTCACCTTTATCTTGACAGTATACTGGGTCGTTAGGGTGACGACCCGTATGTGTGACTCCTTTGATCTTAACTTTCTCTGTACACATGGGGTTACAAGTAGTGTCGTGACAAATGTTATCGGTCCTGTACCTTCGTTGGATCTACAGGTAACCGTCTGTTTATCTATTCTTTCGACACCATGTATATGTGTTACTTTATAATGAGTCGGTAATTTTTCTTACGTAAACTTCGTCAAGATTATTCCACCTACTTTGACCTCGGTTAATATGTCTCTTTTCATTCAGTCTTTCTTTTTGTGGTTATGTTATATGATTGTGTATATATATCTTAAACCTTTCTACCATTAATACTGGGATATACACTCTGTATATTTCTCTGTGTCGCTATATCTTGTCAGAAAACCTGAGACCCTCTTCCGCTCCCACCCTGCTAAACTCTCTTATCGTAACTTTGTACATATAATAGTATACACTTTGTCTAACGGTCGGATCCAAGTTACGCACTCTGTCCCACGAGTCCCGACCACGTGACCCTACTGGGGCTCCCTACCCTACCCCTCCCTCCACCCTTCCCCGTAGTCCTACCCCTTGTGTACATGTGGGTACCGACTAAGTATAGTGACATACCATTTTTGGTGATGTTATGACATTTCATTAATCGGAGGTTAATTTTGTTTATTTAATGAAATTTTTTCCTTTATTCTTAAGGTTATTAATAAAATTAAAACTGAAATATGATATGATAGGGACCGGAGGTACTCTATTACCGTGAAGTAAACTATACACTTCCTACTTCTCCTCCACCTACTGTTCAGTGTTTCTCATCCTTCTCCTAAGGTCTGTTTTCCTTGGTAATACTTCACTCTTACTTGTACCATACACCTATTTGTCCTTCACTGAAGAGTTAAACTATCTTGAAATTTTAGTCTTTACGTAAATGAAGTAAGAAATTCACGAGAAATATTGAGAAATTCAGAAATTAAAGAAATTTTATCTTAAACGGTCATTTCTTATGTTACTATAAGAAGATAAGTCTATCCTTTCCTCCACTTCAACGAGTCAGTACAGACTGACAAAACGTTGGGTTACCTGACATCGGGTGGACCGAAGAGGTAGGTACCTTAAAAGGTCCGTACTCATGACCTCACCCCACGGTAAAGGAAGAGGTCCCCTAGAAGGACTGGGTCCCTAACTTGGATCCAGAGGGCGTAACGTCCCTCTACGAAATGGTAGACTCGGTGGTCCCTGAGAGGATCCTTTCCTCCATTATCTATAGTTTACTATGAACAGTCTGTAGGGAGAGTCTAGAAAATCTTTGACACTTCGTGTACAGGATCGAGGGGAAACTACCTGTCGGTTTGGGACCGTGGGTAAATGTTTACCCAAACAACATAATAACATCTACTTAGGTTTATAGATTATTTGTAATGGATTGAGTCTCCGACTTTCTTTCCACGAGATTCTTGTACATGACTTCATCTTTGTTCCACGGTAAGTCTTAAGTCAGTTTCTAAAAGTACAGGAAGACGTACAGTGTACGTCCTAGGTTCTTGACCCTCTCCCAACTCACTTGTACTTTTCTTGTGAAAATTTCTGAGACAAGGACGGAGAGGAAGTCGTTGAGGGGTGGCGGGGTGGCGGCGGGCGGGGTCGTGACTTCTTCGTGACCACTGTTTCCTCTGAGCACCTAACTTACACTCATGGTTATGTCGTGAAAATTCACGATAAAGGGGGAAATTCGTAGTCACTTAAATTCTCGATTCTTTTCCTCTCACACGTCCACACATTGGAGGATGAACAAGAGGGAGATTTTTGGGAAATGTCGAGGTAGAAGAGGGAGGAAGGAAGACTAAATTATAAATTACATACTACTCTGTCTCTCTCTTTTTCGAGAAGTACTATTTTTTTTATTTAATATTATCAAGATCGACGGATGAAGGTAAAAGAACCCTCTTAAGACCGTAAACAATAATCTAGTTTCCGGATGTACCTTTTTCACAAGTGATTTCTCGACTCTCCTTTTATTTACTTATTTATTTCTCGACTCTCCTTACATTCTCCACTACAAATATCCGTTTTACTCTGGTACACCAATATTCTGGGTACCTATAGTATATTTTATACCTGAATACCATATACAAGTACCAACTTTACAAATTGAGAGGATATAACAAAACGATTTCAGTGTACAGTTGGATGTTACTAAATTAGGAGTCACAAGAACGGACCTCTTTGAGTACCTGTCTCGTCGGACCGACCGATACATGTTCATTTCATTTATCTTGAACGTTCACTTCTTATGATGCGGTTGGAAGATGAGTATGTCCTTTCCTCCATTTTCTATAATTTATTATAAACAGTCTGTAGGGAGAGTCCAGAAAATTTTTGACACTCCATACACAGGATCGAGGGGAAAATACCTGTCAGTCTGGGACCGTGAGTGAATGTTTACCCAAATAACATCTACTTGGGGTTATAACTTACCCGATGTCAGGTACCTCAATGTTTCTCAACCTGTACTGACTCGTTGATTGTGACTATCCATTAGTATAAATAAGTTCGTTTAAAGAATTTAAAAATAGATCATGATTACTTTATCTTACTTTCCGTCAAATGAGTATTATAGATCCTTTACGAACTAGAGGGTCAATTACCATAAAGATCTCAAGTAAATAAATCAAGATTCAGATTTACTCACGACAGATCATTATAAACCAATCGGTTCTTCAAGTGAGTTCAAGGTACTGTAGAATACTTTTTTGGATTTACTTGAAAAAGTACAAGTTTTGGATTTACTTACTGGGTTATATTAAATACCGTGTATATAAAACTTTTCACAAACATCACTATAATTTTTACATTATTATTTATCTATTTTAATTGAAAATCCTACACATAACAAAATAAGGTATGTTAACTCGACAATAATAAAGTTGTACATTAGTCATACTTTTTCACTCTACGAAATGAAAAAAGTATGATTAGAAGTTTTAGATTAAACATAAAATGTGAATTTTGTGACTCTTGTTTAACTTACGATTCAAAAATAACTTTATGCACTAGACATTTGAGCATTTTAAGTCTCAACTTTTTCATCTAAGTATATATCTCATCTTTGTAGTCACCAATGTTCCCCAACTTCCCTTCCTTCTCTTTCGTTTTTCCCCCAAATCCCGTCACTTTGATAAGGTATACTATTATATTACCACACACACACACGGTTCAACGAAGTCGGCACAGGTTGAAACGTTAGGATACCTGACATCGGACGGTCCGAGAAGACAGGTACCCTAAGAGGTCCGTTCTTATAACCCGACTAAACGGTACGGGAGGAGGTCCCCTAGAAGGATTGGGTCCCTAACTTGGACTCTGAGAATTCAGAGGACGTATCCGTCCACCCAAGAAATGGTGATCGTGGTGGACCCTTCCGGATTATACTACCTCTGTACGGTAATACGCAAACAGTTTTGGGTGTCTTATATGTAGTCGTTCTCACTTGGAATTTCATACTTGAAGCTCACTATTAATCAACAGTTACGTCCAAGTAAAACTTGCCATTGTTTACAGGGTGAGACCACGGTCTATAACTATCACCCCCTCCAACGTATACACCTCTCTCTTCTACCCCAGATACTTTTGAGACATGAACGACGAGTCAAGATGACACTGGTTGGTTTCGACGAAATTTTTTATTTCAGATAGTTTTTAATACTTGACTGGTCACTTAAAAGAGTAGTTTGAAAGTAAACATAGAGAAGACACTTTGAATACAAATGTATGACATCCTATGTCAACCCGTGAACGTCTTATAGAACATTAATTTCTTTAAGAAGAAAAGGGAAAATCAATACAGTTAATGATACATTATCTTGAAACAATTCCGGTCTGGGGACAAAGTATTCGAACACAAGTATATAACCCGAATAATGTAACTTAAATGGAAGGTTAGATAATAATCATCTTATCTTGTATATAGAAATTTTGGTAGTTGTGTAGTTTCATTATCTGGAACGTCAGGGGTCATTGACTTAGATTCTCTCATCACCCCTTTCAAAACAAAACAAAACAAAAGAAGAAAATATGAACTAAAACACTAATATTTCCGTACCTGAAATTTCACCTAGTTATTTTTTTTAACTGAGAATTTCAAATACCATAATTTAAGGATCCATTTTAGGATGAAGACATTGTATTTTACGACAACAAGAAAGTAGACTCGATAGTAGAGAGTCTTAGATACCCCTCACAATCTTCTTTGTCTAAGGGTCTCGTAAGGAAATTCTTAATCGTAAACACTTAGGAGTGTTAAAATGAACCCCTCCATCCGTCCTTTTACATATAAATTTGTTTCACAAAAGTTTTATTCACTAATGTGTGGACGAAGTCCCTAATCGTTATGGACTGATGTCTGTTTAATCTACAGACCTAGTTATCGTATATAACACTTCAGTTCACAATTCACTCCAGATGGAAGACCTAGGAAGACAATATAATGTCACTAAAGTTTATTGTACCAGGTAAGATAGTCCCAAAAAGTCTGTGTCCAACCGGTCTCGTTATTCATAGTTCGGTAAGTCAAGTGAAGTCTCTCGTGACTAACCTTTGTACTCTGTAACTAAACACACGGTTTGTCTTCATTTTCACTCACTCTGTCTCAGGGACTGAAGTTTCTCGTAACGAACAGACTTTCAACTCAAGAGATTCCTTCTGTCCTTTAACGGTCATATGAAAATGTAATTATCGTAGTTTAAAATCCGAGACCCCCTTCGGGAAAAAAGATGAAAAGAAGGAATATTACTCTTTACCCCTAATTTTACGATGGACTACAAGTTCTTGTGACAGACGGTAAGGAGTACAGAATTTTTCAGACCCGTCTTAACTTAACCTTTTCAGGAAAGTCGTGGGTAATAGAGAACTCAAATTTAGGTTTTAGAAACGGTTAGAGAAGATCCCGTGATTGACCTTCTAGAGAATAGATAGAGAGGTCGAAGTAGAGAGAGACCCATAATTATGTAAACAGAAGTCGGTGTGATCAGAGAACTAGAAGGAGTTTGTATGGTTTCCCGAGTACTGGAAACCTAAACGACGAAGGGAGACGGACCTTCAAAAGAAGTATCTTGACTGAAGAAGTAGTCAGTCAAAACAAGACTGTCCTGTAAAGAAGTTCCTCAGAAAGAGACTGGCAAAAAAGATTTTATTGAAAGGAGTTCGGGACAAAGAGAGATTGGAAAATTTAAAAGAAATATTCTGAATAAAGAAGGAAAATTTAGAAGACGTGTCTTAAATAATGATGAATTGAGTAAACAAAGGACAGGGGAGATGGCCTCAGGTTCCAAGTACTACTTTTCCCGAGACAGAATAGGTCCGGTGTTCTTTCGTCATCAGTAGAGTAATCCCACGAGTCATTCACCAACGATTTAATTACTTACGAAACGAGTAGGTAAGTGACCAACACCCCAAGACCTATTCAGTCAAATGTAGAAAATTAGTGTCAAAGGAGAAAGTACTCTAAAAATGGATCTAAATTATTCTATTGTGGATACTCTTTTATTACTTTCAACAATTTATAGTGTGTCTATAATTCCTTCATAACAATAAAAAGGAAGACTTCAAGAGGTTTGTCGATAGTTTTAAGGAATCTAAGTCTCATCTTTTGTGGTCGTAGACGAGACTTGTCGTTTTTACTCAGAGACGTGAAGTCGGTCGTTTACCTCCATAACACCCTCCGTGCGGTACTCCTAAAAGGTGGAGACATGTTGGTGTCACAACTCAGGAAATTTCTTTTTTGTTTGATCTTACAACATTCTGAGTATGGGTTCCTACGGTACCAGAAAACACTGACACAGACAACCCTTCCGTTTTAGAGAATACCGTAAGGGTATGTGGTCAGAGTTAATGAAGAACAGATGTTTTCATAAAACATAAATCGATGATAAAAACAGTCGAATCCGTAATAAGTCGAAGACTTCCCACGTACATTCTTTTGACTTTTACTTTCCGTCAGTCGAGGGTGAAAGAATCTATTATTATTATTACACCATTTAACCATATAAGAAGTTCCTTTATACATCCCTCCAAGTAAAATTCATTCGATGGGTATAATTTATCCTAGATGAATTTTATTAGTATGTCGAGTCTACCAGTACTATATCAGTATAATTCTCAATGTATATTTATGAAGTTTTATTCCCATCGACTTAAGACGAAAACTTAGAGGTGTTACAAGTATATTATTATCCTTTCTGTTATTCCCTAATTTATAATCGACTGTCACGTATAATTTACGTTTCAGTGATTTTGGAAAAGTAAATGAATTTGACTACCATAATGTTCGATGCACGATTATTTGTCTCCTCTTCGTCGAACGACACATGTCAGTGAGGAATCATTCCAATTGTTTGACGTAATTGGTAAGTGAGTAGACATTGAGTATTAATTAGTGAGGAACTTTTAATGTAACATATTATTTACTCCTGTCTGTACTAAGTAATTTTGAAGATTAATTAAGATAAATTATGATAAAGTATCAAGTAACTATTCACGACTCTCTTTCTAATGTGACATCCTATAAACTACGTAATGACGACTTCTTCATTTATCCCCCTTGTAATAGATTTTACTTTGTACTTATGAACGTTTACTTTTACAGTCTACAAATAGTGGTGTCTCGGATCAAGACATGAGTTCCCAAAGAACCGTAGTGGTCACCTTTTGAGGTAAAAGTCTCGACTTAGTTAACCAATATTTTCGAAAAGACTCAAGTTGGAACTATGAGTCGTAGAGTCTGATCTTTTCTCCCGACTCTGGTGGACAAAAAGATTATTGACAGGTACACGGACAAACTCCCGATTACCGTCCTGAGAACAATTCGTTCATAAAGGTGTAAACCTTTTTCTATTAAATGTATTCTATTCACGAATTGTCCGTTAATACCAAATCCCAACAAATTAACGTGACACATAAACACAAATACGTACACACGCAGACACACACAATTTGATCTATAATTATATCGTTCCTATAATCTCAGTTCTTTTAGGGACACGTACTTGATATTACATGATAAAAGTCTCTTCTCTTCCGACATTTCATATATCAAATATCGGATCCGACTCCTCTTCTATTAGTGACGATTATTCACTTATTACATAACTCAACCGGTTTTCAAGTGAACTCGAAAAGGTATTCTACGATGTCTTTTTGGACTTGTTTGAAAAACCGGTTGGGTTATATAATATTTTATCACCTTATTACGTAATAATTCAAAAGAAAACGAAATGGTTAATATATTATACGGAATTTTTACCCAATATCACCGAAGTACCACAGTCATCTCTCTTGAGAATTACTGTCTGTTATAAGTGTTTCGTCTATGGATCATTTTCGACATAAGACTTAAGCATTTATTGAAGATGTTAAGTTATTATTCTTCTGTTAGTTGAGTTATTAAACTTGTCTGTGTTTATTTTCCTCTACGTGTTTACCACGTATTTATATATTTTTATATAAGCTAATAGTTGGTAACTTCTTTACTATATTGGTATGATCTCGTTATATATGAGTAATTTGAACACTTATAAATTTTCCGACTATTGTGACTCACGACAGTTTCTATACCTTGTCGACTTTACGAGTATATGGTGACTACCTCATATTTTACCTTTTAGTGAAACCTTTTTTAAAACTACCAAATTCTTTTTGTTTGTATGTATGTAGATGGTATGTTGGGTCGATAAGATGAGGATCCATAAATGTCTTCTCATTATTGTAAAAACGAATGTGTTTATGAACATACACTCACAAGTCCCTTCGAAGTAATTATTACCGGGGTTTAATATTTGTTTGGTTTATGGGTAGTTGTTAGTTTTACTATTTGATTTACGTCATATAAGTATGTTACCTTATAGTGAGTTGTCCTTTTTTGTTTGTTTGTTTTTGTTGTTTTTTTGACAGTTGTACCCACCTTTTTCAACCTTTGTTTTAGGAGTCTCATATACTTTTAGATCTTTTACATTTAATTATATCGTACTGTTTATCATCTGTTTTATAACGGACCTCGACTCTCGATTCCCTTTTCACTCGGACTCCTTAAAAGCCCTCCATTTTATTCACAAAACATAATACTATTACCACTACCAAGTAACCACATTGACAGTTTTGAGTACTTTAAAATAAGAAATTTACCTATGTCAAATAACATTCAATTAATACAAAATTTATTTCAACTTAAAAATTTCACCCAATATTTTAACCAACTATGTAGAGGGTGAGTTTTATTGTCCTGAAAAATCATTTTCTTAATTAAACTTCGGAGTTGATTTAAGATAGATGTATTCACCGTCCATCCTACCTCTTCCTATCACGAAATCCTCCTTATCGGTCAAAATTTCGTATGTAACCAGTAAAGACCAGGACTTGTCCACCCGTAGTCGTACAAAGTAAGACGTCCTTTCCACTAGACGTTGAAAAGGAGTTCCATTCACTAAACTTTTACGAACTCAGTTACACGGAGGTTTACAATAGGAAAGGACTCAAATTCCTCCTTGACCAACTTCCTCGGTGACGTACATTAGGTTTCTTACCATCAAATCCATAATCTAGACGTAAAAACACGGACGAAGACGGACACTTTTCGACACAATAAAGTTCGAGACTGTAGAAACCTGTGTAAAGGAGTAGTCTTCTCTTTCCTGACTCGATCAATAAAAACCTCCGGGTTCCTAACACAATAAATTGAATATACGTTTCATGTAGGACTCTTTACGACCCGACCTCCTTCGTGTTCGACCTTAGTTCTAACGACCCTCTTTATAGTTATTGGAGTGTATACCTCTACTGTTGTGTGAATACCGTCTTTTACTTCTTCTTGATTTCTCGGAGAACTACTTTTACTTTCTCCTCTCACTTTTTTAACCGAGTTGTAAGTCTTTTGATTCTAGTACCGTAGGTCAGGGTAGTGAAGTACAGTTTATCTACACCGTTATCGTCGACTGAAATAAAAAGACCCGAGGTTTTAGTGGCGTCTACCACTAACGTCGGTACTTTAATTTTCTGGGAATGAGAAACCTTCCTTCCAATACTGGTTGGATCTATCGTATAATTTTTCGTCTCTGTAATGAAACAGTTGTTTCCAGGCAGATCAGTTCCGGTACCAAAAAGATCACCAGTACATACCTATACTGTCAACCTGATATTTCTTTCGACTCACGCCTTCTTACCTACGAAAACTTGACACCACAACCTCTTCTGAGAACTCTCAGGGAACCTGACGTTCCTCTAGGTTGGTCAGGTAGGATTCCCTTGAGTCAGGACCTACAAGTAACCTTCCTGACTACAAATTCGACTTTGAGGTTATGGACCGGTGGACTACGTTTCTCGACTGAGAAAACTTTTCTGGGACTACAACCCTTTCTAACTTCCGTCCTCCTCTTACTCTACTGTCTCCTACTCTTCCAATCTATGGTAGTGACTGAGTCACCTGTACTCAAACCCATTTGAGATCCTCAACCACTACCTGTCCCTCCGGACCGCACGACGTCAAGTACCCCAGCGTTTGTCAACCTGTGTTGACTTGACTTGACTAACAACGTTTTTGTAATTTTTTTTTTAATTAGTGTCGTGATCTAGGAAAGATCGGTTACAATATATGGAGTTTTGTCCTCGTTTGAGTAATTTTATGCACAAAGTAATTATAAAAAATAACAACCTTATTACGTGACAAAGTTACTTATAGTGAATATTATTATGATAGTTTAAATTAAGTATGAAAGGATCTCCTTTTCGACTGTCGGAGTCTCAAGAAGTCACCAAATGAGATTTCTTGTGAAATTTCCGTCTAGAAACGTTAAGAGTTTTGGTCTCAATCACGAAAACTTTGTGATCATATTTGTACATCTTTTTTCTACATTTAGAATATACTACGATTTAATAATTCAACTGGATACAAAGAGAGGAATATCTTAACTGGAAAGTCACCAGACCTAATAGGTGAGTAAAAATTAATTCAAAGGTATACCGTTTAACTTCGACTGGGACAATTTTAATCTTTTGATGTGCCTTCTTCCTTCGGTATTTATAACACTCTATTTAATATAAAACAAGTAATACATGAATCTGAATATCTCGGTCAAAATTTTTTTTCCTTCTTTCTTTTCCTTTTTTTTCTTTACTTCTCAACAGTGTTATGTGACCTATTTTGTCGGTTATTCAATTAACTAGTATATTAATATGTGAAGAGAGTATAGTTTCAGAATAAACAAGGTCAAAGTACCCGTTAACTACATTAAAGGGATACATCCAACACTTCTATAAAATAAATCCACAAATTATTCATAAAATTATTCAAATTTAACAATAATTCTCCGTTGTTTCATCCTTTTTTTGTGTGGATTTTCCTTCAGTAAACCGAAAAGTTAACCCAAGACGTTAAATGATTGGACCCGTTCAGTAAATAGGAAAGACGTGGAGTCAGAATAATAGAGAGTTCATCCTCACTATGATGAATACAAAGACCCTTCAGTAGTCCTAATTTCCTACGTTATATACACTATCGGACATTTTGATTATATAACTATAATTGAAAACGTAGATTATTTTATTAAAGAGTGTAACGAAGTATCCAAAGATCAGGAAATGTTACAACTCTATTGGACTCCCTAGGTCTGGTCTACCACTGTATTCTCCGAAGACTTAAAGGGAGGGTACCTACCTTTAAGTCGGTGTACTTCTCTTTAGGTCTTTACTCCGATCACTGGGAATTTGTAGTTCACTAACTTTTATGAATGTAGTTTTTTCCATCAGCGTCGAGACAAATATTATCGGTCCTGTACCTTCGTTGGATCTACAGGTAGTCGTCTACTTACCTATTCTTTCGACACCACGTATATGTGTTACCTCATAATGAGTCGGTAATTTTTCTTATGTAAACTTAGTCAAGATTACTCCACCTACTTTGACCTCGACTAGTATGTCTCACTTAATTCGGTCTTTCTTTTTGTGGTTATGTCATATGATTACGTATATATACCTTAAATCTTTCTACCATTGCTATTGGGACATACGCTCTGTCGTTTTCTCTGTGTCTATCTATCTTGTCAGAAAACCTGAGACACCCTCTCCCTCTCCCATCCTACTAAACCCTCTTACCGTAACTTTGTACATATTATAGTATATTCTTTGTTTAGCGGTCAGATCCAAGCTACGTCCTATGTCCTACGAACCCCGACCACGTGACCCTACTAGGTCCCCCTACCATACCCCTCCCTCCGCCCTCCCCCCAAGTCCTAACCCTTGTGCACATGTTGGTACCACTTAAGCACAACTACATACCGTTTTGGTTATGTTATAACATTTCATTAATCGGAGGTTAATTTTATTTATTTTTAGAAAAATTTTTTCCATCATATACGACACTGTGTGAGAATGGTATTTTGGGTGGGGACCGTCTCACGGTATATTAGTCGACGGAGAGTCGAAGAGGGACTTCTCACTTCCTAAACCCGGTGTCAGAAGACACATGGTTGAAAATTCCCATGGTGGGTTCCATGTCCGTGGATTTATGTGTCGAAACTTTCACTTATTCTGAACGTAAGTGTTCAGGGAGTCCTGATGTCATTTACTTCTTGGTCAATCATTTCTCGTATATTCGTGAACGGTGTCGATACCAGGGTCCCAAATCACGTCACTATCGTCCGTTTTTGTGAATAGAGGATCAGAAAGGGACCTTTCGTACACTGACGTAAGAAGTGTTTGACGACCAATTCCTATGACTTCGGGATTGTCTATGTGTATATACGTTAAGATGTGTTATCGTCGTTGGGTTTAAGAAGATTCTTATGAGTACCTTGTAGAACGTCCTATCTAGTATACAATTGGGTCTTTTGTAAATTATTCTGACTTTAGTGTAGTTCGTAGAAAAGACTTATCTTTTTATCTTTAGTTAATGTTCTCCTTTTAACCTTTTAAGTGTTGTATAGGGATTAGTTAGTTACCCAGTTCCTTCTTTAGTTTTCTCTTTAATCTTTTATTTAGAACTCTGTTTTTATCTATATGTTTTGTGGTTTTGAATGTTCTACGTCGTTCTCGTCATGGTTCTACTTTACAATATCACTATTTGAGGATGTAATACTTTTTTCAAGTCAAGTCGAGTCAGTGAGTCAGTACAGATTGAGACTTTGGGGTAACTAACGTCGTACGGTCCGGAGGGACAGATAGTGGTTGAGACCCTCGAATGAGTTTGAGTACAGGTACTCAGTCACAACGGTAGGTTGGTAGAGTAGGAGACAACAGGTGAAGAGGAGGGTGTAAGTTAGAAAGGGTCGTAGTCCCAGAAAAGTTTACTCAGTGAAGAAGTGTAGTCCACCGGTCTCAAAACCTCAAAGTGGAGGTCGTAGTCAGGACTAAAGGAAATCCTACCTAACCAACCAAGAGGAACGACAGGTTCCCTGAGAGTTCTCAGAAGAGGTTATGGTGTCTAGTTTTCGTAGTTAAGAAACCACGAGTCGAAAGAAATATCAAGTTGAGAGTGTAGGTATATATTGATGACCTTTTATTTCGTATCGAAACTGATCTACCTGGAAAAAACCGTTTCATTACAGAGACGAAAAATTATACGACAGATCCAACCAGTATTGAAAGGAAGGTTCCTCATTCGTAGAAGATTAAAGTACTAACGTCAGTGGTAGACGTCACTAAAACCTCGGGGGGTTTTTTCAGACAGTGATAAAGGTAACAAAGGGGTAGATAAACGGTACTTCACTACCCTGGTCTACAGTACTAGAATCAAAAGACTTACAACTCAAAATTCGGTTGAAAAAGTGAGGGGAGA
Source organism: Capra ibex (assembly GCA_006410555.1). NCBI lineage: Eukaryota > Metazoa > Chordata > Mammalia > Artiodactyla > Bovidae > Capra > Capra ibex. Next base: position 287,135 of record SJYO01015487.1, on the reverse strand, counting down.
AAGTGAAAGTAGTCCTCCGAGAAATCAAGAAGAAGTGAAAGACGGTATTCCCACCGTAGTAGACATATAGACTCCTATAACTATAAAGAGGGTCGTTATAACTAAGGTCGGACACGTATAAGGTCAGGTCATAAAGAGTACTACATGTGACGTATATTCAATTTATTCGTCCCACTGTTATATGTCGGAACTACATGAGGAAAAGGATAAACCTTGGTCAGACAACAGGGTACAGGTCAAGATTGACAACGAAGGACTGGACGTATGTCTAAAGAGTCCTCCGTCGAGTCCATCAAACCATAAGGGTAGAGAACTTCTGAAAATATGTCAAATAACACTAGGTGTGTCAGGTTTCGAAACCACATCGGTTATTTCATCTTTATCTACAAAAAGACCTTGAGAGAACGAAAAAACTACTAGGTTACCTACAACCGTTAAACTAGACACTAAGGAGACGGAAAAGATTTTGGTCGAACTTGTAGACTTTCAAGTACCAAGTGTATAACGACTTCGGACCCAGCCTTTTAAAACTCGTAATGAAACGATCACACACTCTAACTCACGTTAACACACCATCAAACTCGTAAGAAAACGTAACGGAAAGAAATCCTAACCTTACTTTTGACTGGAAAAGGTCAGGACACCGGTGACGACTCAAAAGGTTTAAACGACCGTATAACTCACGTCGTGAAAGTGTCGTAGTAGAAAATCCTAAACTTTATCGAGTTAACTTTAAGGTAGTGGAGGTGATCGAAACAAGTATAACTACGAAGGATTGCGGGTGAACTGAAACGTATGGTCCTACAGACCAAGATCCATTAAAGTTTCTTTGTTAGATTGAAGTGTAGAGTTTCTTAATCTCCAACTTCTTGTTTGATTCGGGTTTCAATAACCTTTCTTCATTTATTTTACTTTATTTACTCGTCTCTGTTCTATCTACTACCTTTTTCAGTTATTTTCGTTCTCGACAAAAAACTTTTCTATATATTTTAACTGTTAGAAAATCCATCTGATTGTTTGTGACTTTTTTAAGTCTTTACTTTCTCCTTTATACTGTTATGGTGTCTTTATAATTCCTAGTATTCTTTGATGATATTTTTAATATACGGTTGTTTCATCTGTTGGAGATTCTATAACTAATTAAGGATCTTTGTATATTAGATGTTCCTGATTGAGTACTTCTTTATCTTTTAGACTTGTCTTGTTAATGGTCATTCCTCTAACTTAGTCTTTAGTTTTTGGAGGTTTGTTTCTTTTCAGATCCCTAAAGTGACCACTAAAGTTGATTTGTAAATTAATTGTTAATTATGGTTAGAAGAGTTTGAGAAGTTTTTTTGTGTTGTCCTCCTTTGTGAAGGCATGAGTAAAATGTTCCGGTCGTAACGGGACTACGTTCGGTTTGTTTCCTATGATCTTCATTTCTTTTGCTATCCGGTTATAAGAACTGCTTAATCTACATTTTTGAGAGTTGTTCCATAATTGTTTGGTTTAAGTTGTTATGCAAGTTTCCTTTTGTGTTGTACTGATTCACTCTTAAATAATACGTTCTTACTAAGTCATATACGTTTAGTTATTTATACTATGTGGTGTACTTGTTTTACTTGTGTTTTATGAGTATACTAATAGGTTTATCTACGTCTTTTCGTCCATTGTTTTAAGTCATAGGTAGATATTATGTTTCAGGGTTGTATAACACATATCCTCTTTACGACAACAAATCAACGATTCATTACAGGTTGAGTAAACGTTAGGGTACCTGAAAACGGACGGTCTGAGAAGACAGGTACCCTAAAGGATCCGTTCTTATGACCTCACCCAACGGTAAAGGAAAAGGTTTCCTAGGAGGACTGGGTCCCTAACTAAGACATAGAGGGAGAACCTCCGTCTATGAAGTAGTTGACTCGGTACTCCCTTCGGTACCTTCTTTACACGGAGTGATATTGTTTCCGGTATATGCTGTTCGGGTGTCGGTTTTAGTATAAGTCACTTTTCGACCTTCGAAAAGGGAATACTAGTCCTTAGTCCTATGGGTAAGAGTAGTGAAAATCAGTTATATTACTACCTTCAGGATCGGTCTCGTTAATCTGTTCTTTTTCTTTATTTTGTAAAAAACTATGTCTTTCCTTCTTCGTTGTAATAGAGACGAACAACTACTACACAACATATATCTTTTAGAAACAACTTTACTATTTACTTAATTCATATCGATACCGTATGCTTTAATTATATATTTTTGGTCAACGTAAAACTATGTCATTACTGTTTGATAGTCTTTTTCTTTAATTTTTTTGTTAAGGTGAATGTCATCGTAGTTTTTATTATTTTATGAATCTCCATTTAAATTGGTTCCTTCACTTTATAGACATGTGACTTTCATATTTTGTAACTATTTTCTTTAACTTCTTCTGTATTCATTTACCTTACGATAAGTGTAAGTATTTAATCTTTTGATTATGACAATTTCATCGATATGATGAGTTTCTTTAGATGTCTAAGTAATGTTAAGGATGGTTTTAAGATTACCTTATAAAGTATCCATCCTTTTTATTGGGATTTTAACGATATTTTAGTGTGTTTTTTATCGGGGTTGTCTTTTTTTTTTTTTTTTTTTTGTTAGGACTCTTTCTTGTTTCGACATCTGTAGTGTCAAGGAAGGGAGTTTAATATAATGTTTTGATACCATGTGTTTTATCATACCACGACTGTATTTTGGTCTGTGTTTCTAGTTACTTTGTCTTATCTCTCAGGTCTTTATTTGGGTACGTACATATCAGTAAATTAAAAATTGTTTCAGTGGTTCTTATATGTTACACCTTTCCTATCAAAGAAGTTATTTACTAAGTTCTTTTAACCTATAAGTATACGTTTTCTTCATTTGAAGTGGCAATAGAATATGTTATTTGTTTTTTGTTAAGTTTTATTTCTAAACTTGTTCCTGGACTTGAATGTTTTCAAGATCTTCTTTTGTACCCCTCATTTGAGTAACTGTAATCAGAACCATTATTAAATAACCTAGACCGTCGTTTTCGTTTTTATATGGTGACCCCGATGTATTTTGATTTCTCGAAGTCATGTCTTTTCTTTTGGTAATTGTTTTACTTTTCCGTTAGACATCTTACTCATTTTTACAAACGTTCTGTTCATAGATTATACCCCATTTATAGGTTTGATATATTCCTTGAGTATATTAGTTCTCGTTTTTTTCGTTTATTGGGTTAATTTTTTATCTGTTCCTAAATTATAAAAAGGTTTTTTCTGTATTCTTACCGGTTCGTCTTTTCACGAGTTTTAATCATTAGTGGTCTCTTTATACTAAGTTTTGGTGTTCTTCTATAGTGGAATATGAACAATCCCATAGATAATCGTTTTTACGTTGTCTATTATTTACAACGTTCTTATACCTCTTTTCCCTTGGGAACGTATAATAACAATCCTTTCATTTAACTATGTCGGTGATACCTTTTGTCATCCCTCAAAGGAGTTTTTTAATTTTTATCTCGATGGTTATACTAGGTCGTTACAGTGAAGACGTAGGTTTCCTTTGTTTAAATAATAGAGTTTCTTTATAGACATAAAGGTACAAGTCAAGTTAAGTCAAGTCAACGAGTCAGCACAGGTTGACAAACGTTGGGGTACTTAACGTCGTGCGGTCCAGAGGGACAGGTAGTGGTTGAGGACCTCAAGTGAGTCTGAGTGTAGGTAACTCAGTTACTACGATCGGTCGGTGGAGTAGGAGACAGCAGGGGAAGAGGACGGAGGTTAGGGAGGGTCGTAGTCTCAGAAAAGGTTACTCAGTTGAGAAGTGTACTCCACCGGTTTCATGACCTCAAAGTCGAAATCGTAGTGAGGAAGGTTTCTTGTGGGTCCTGACTAGAGGAAATCATACCTGACCAACCTAAAGGAACGTCAGGTTCCCTGAGAGTTCTCAGAAGAGGTTGTGGTGTGAAGTTTTCGTAGTTAAGAAGTCGTGAGTCTAAAGAATTGTCAGGTTGAGAGTGTAGGTATGTACTGATGACCTTTTTGGTATCGGAACTGATCTACCTGGAAACATCCGGTTCACTATAGAGACGAAAACTTATACGATAGATCCAACCAGTATTGAAAGGAAGGTTCCTTATTCACAGAAAATTAAAGTACCAACGTTAGTGGTAGACGTCACTAAAACCTTGGGGGGTTTTATTTCAGACTGTGACAAAGGTGACCAAGGGGTAGATAAACGGTACTTCACTACCCTGGTCTACGGTACTAGAAGTAAAAGACTTACAACTCGAAATTCGGTTGAAAAAGTGAGAGGAGAAAATGAAAGTAGTTCTCCGAAAAATCAAGGAGAAATGAAAGACGGTATTCCCACCACAGTAGACGTATAGACTCCAATAACTATAAAGAGGACCGTTAGAACTAAGGTCGAACACGAAGAAGGTCGGGTCACAAAGAGTACTACATGAGACGTATCTTCAATTTCTTCGTCCCACTGTTATATGTCGGAACTACATGAGGAAAAGGATAAACCTTGGTCAGACAACAAGGTACAGGTCAAGATTGACAACGAAGGACTGGACGTATATCCAAATAGTTCTCCGACCAGTCCACCAGACTATAAGGGTAGAGAAAGTCTTAAAAGGTGTCAAATAACACTAGGTGTGTCAGTTTCCGAAACCGTATCAGTTATTTCGTCTTTATCTACAAAAAGACCTTGAGAGAAAGAAAACACTATTAGGTTGTCTACAACCGTTAAACTAGAGATCAAGGAGACGGAAGAGATTTTGGTCGAACTTGTAGTCCTTCAAGTACCGAGTACATAACGACTTCGGACCGAACCTCTTAAAACTCGTAATGAAGTGATCGCACACTCTACTCACGTTGACACGTCATCAAACTCGTGTACAAGTGACGTAGAAATAAGTGTGATTGGTACATACCTTCGTTGGACAAACAATTACCTATTTGCTTATGTCTTTGACACCACACACATACGTATGTTACCTTAAGTCGGAATTCCTCTCTTTTGAAAGGTAATCGATACTGTATCTACTTTGAACTCCCGTAATACGATTTTCTTAATTCGGTCTCTCTCTTTCTTTTTATGACGTATCATGGTGAATATACACTTTAGAATTTTTTACAACTTGAGTCTTCGTCTCACATCTCACCACCAAAGGTATCCATCCCCCACTTCCTATACCTCTCTTAAACAATTTTCCTATGTTTGAAAGACAATATTCTACTTATTCCAGACTAACGATTATATATTATACCACTTATATCAACTATTGTGGTATAATATATTAACTCTAAACGATTCTCTTATCTTGAATTCTCAAAGGTTGTGGTGATTGTTGTTTTCCATTCTTGTTATTTTTTATTTCATAAACTTTTCATAGGGTATTTCTGGTTCACACCTATCATCCCATAATGGATTCCCACTACGGTACTTGTGTATGGACCCTTTTACCATAATAGATAAATTAAAATCAGATCAATGGGAAGGGTCGGACGTCGTCCTAGTCTGGTTTAGATATGATGAGAGTTAAAGTAGAATAAGAAATCATGTAAACCCATTGTTGGAGTCTCCTTTTAAGAGGAGGAAAAGGGGTAAATAGAGGGGAAGTGGTCGATCAGTGTCTTTAAAGTAATGGACACTAACCGCTTTACGTAACATATGGTGATGTTTGTACTTAAACTGTCCGTCCACAGGACCCTACTGTCTCCACCCGTTCACTGGTCTGGTATAACTATTAATACGGTATTAGTTTCCGAAGTAACATTACTTCGGTGACGTTAGTCCGTGAGAACGAAAGAGACACATTTTAAGTATCTAAATATGTCAGTATTTTTTAAATCTAAAACGTTACAGTGTTGTACTCTTAATCCTCTGATAATGTTCACAAAACTTTGTATCTGTTAAAAGAGTATTTATTTTTCCTTTAAATTGAGAGATAAAGTAGTCGACTTAAAAATGTTAATCTTAAAACGTACATCAGATGATCTTTTAAACCCCCCTAAAAACCAAATTGAAGAGACCCAATCCAAAGTTTATAAAGGAACTCGATTTTTAATATTAATAGTAAGAAGAAAAGTCATTTACTATATTGATCAACCCGGTGAATGATTAAATAACGGAAAGTCGAAGTTTAAGTCGGAAACAAGGGACGATACACTGTTGCAATGAGGAAACGTTACCCGTGCTGCTATTCCAAACAGTCATCTCCCGTCTCCTCTCTGTCACTTTCTCCTTCACTGAGGAACCAAAGTAACCAAAGAATCAAAAGGACATACCGAAGGTCACCGTATAAACTACCCCTGTCGGTCGTACGGGACGAGTTGACACATGGACTCCACACGTCCGGGATCCTCTTAAACTCTGTGATCGGGACCGGGTCACTAGAGATACGACTCTGAGATGGTTCTACCTGTGACACGAGGTCTGAAGTACGGTGGGTCTGTTATCCGTCCGAGGACTACGGAGTCGAACGAGACACCCGAGCGAGGAGTCACAGTCAGTTGGACATGGGATCTTCCAACAACGAGTACCGAGAACGTATGTTACACATGTCTCAGAGTGTGTCAGAACATCCATTCCTTCCGTGGTTACGGAATTAAGGTAGGTGTATCGGTAGATGGTCAGAATCGGTTAGACACGGGGTCTGTTCACAAAGGACGAACGGGTCACTACGACTTGGTCGAAACCGAATACGTAAGGTTACTTTAAGAAGTAATAGGTAGTCAACGTTGGTAAGGAAGTGGTTGTTCCAGACTTACGGTCTGAACCTCTCCTAATGGGTAGGGGGTGAAGACTCAAACAAGAAAGGAACCCGTGAAGACGAGTCGGATCCTGTAAAAAGTCAAAAGAAATTTGGAAATATCAATGTGGGGACGACGACAACAAGTCAGTGTGTCAACACAGGCGGGGACACTGGGTACCTGACGTCGTACGGTCCGAAGGGACAGGAAGTGGTGGAGGGTCTCGAACGAGTTTGAGTACAGACAACTCAACCACTACGGTGGTTTGGTAGATTAGAAGACAACAGGTGAAGAGGACGGAAGTTGGAGAGGATGGTAGTCCCAGGAAAGATTACTCAGTCAAGAAACGTGGTCCCCGGTTTCATAACCTCGAACTCGTAGTCAGGAAGGTTACTTATAAGTCCTGACTGAAGGAAATCCTAACTGATGAAACTGATCTACTTGGAGACAACCATTTCATTACTTTGTCTTCTCAAGTTTCACTTCTTGAACCCACGTTAGACTTTTTACTGTCTTACTAGAGACAAGTAAAGGTTCCGTTTGGTAAGTTGTAGTGTCATTAGGTTCAGATACGGCGTTGGTGATTACGGTTTCAACTTCGACTTAGCAAGATACATCTGGATGTTCTGGAAGTTCTTGATTGTGGTTTTTGTTTCTACAGGAAAAGTAGCATCCCCTGACTTAAGTTTTCATTTTTGAGTTCTCTATAGACCTAATTGTCCTTTCAAACCGAAACCTCATGTTTTACTTCGTCCCGTTTCGATTGTCTCAAAACGGTTCTCTTATGTGACCGGTATCGTTTGTGGGAGAAGGTTGCTGTGTTCTCTACTAAGATGTGTACTTGTAGTGGTATATCAGTTATAGTTTTAGTCTAACTAATATAAGAAACGTCGACTCCTACCTCTTCGAGATTATCAGTCGTTTTGTTTTGTTTTGTTTTGTTTTGTTTTGTTTTGTTTTGTTTTTTGGCCATCGACTGACACCGAGTCTAGTACTTAAGGAATAACGTTTTAAACCTGAATTTAACTTCTTTCGTCCCTTTTGGTGATCTGGTACGTCCATACTGGGTTTAGTTTAGGGAATACTAATATGTAACAGTTTTACCTTCACTGTTTATCTAAGGTCCCTAATAAAGACTATCTGTGTCACGGACTTCTTGATACCTATCTCTAAACACTGTAACATGTCCTCCGTCACTGGTTCTGGTAGAAGTTCTTTTGCTTTACGTTTTTCCGTTTTACCGACAGACCCCTCCGGAATGTTTATCGACTCTTTTCTTCTCTTCACTTTTCGTTTCGTCTTTTCCTTTCTATATGGGTAGACTTACGTCTCGAAGTCTCTTACCGTTCCTCTCTATTCTTTCGGAATTCACTTGTTGCGTTTCTTTATCTTCTTTTGTTATCTTACCCTCGTTATCTTGTATTGTCTTATCTTATCTCTAGTTGTTATCTTATCTCTAGAGAAGTTCTTTTAATCTCTATGGTTCCCTTATCAAGTACGTTTCTACTCGTGTTATTTCCTCTCTTTACCATACCTGGATTGTCTTCGTCTTCTATAATTCTTCGACGACGACCGTACGAACCCCGACCACGTACCCCTACTGGGTCTCTCTACAATACCCCTCCCTCCACCCTCCCCCCAAGTACAAACCCTTGCGTACATTCTTAATTTCTAAAATTTTAATTTTTTATTTTATTTTCATCGGGGGGGGGGTTTTTTTCTTCGACGACGACGATTCAGTGAAGTCAACACAGGCTGAGACACACTGGGGTATCTGTCGTCGGGTGGTCCGAGGGGGCAGGGACCCTAAGAGGTCCGTTCTTGTGACCTCACCCAACGGTAAAGGAAGAGGTTACGTATTTTCACTTTTCACTTTCACTTCAGCGAGTCAGTACAGGCTGGGCGTCGTTGGGGTACCTGACGTCGGAAGGTCCGAGGAGACAGGTACCCTAAAAGGTCCGTCCTCATGACCTCACCCCACGGTAACGGAAGAGGTCTATAATTCTTCTCCACCGTTCTTATGTGTCTTCTTGACTTTTTCTAGAATTACTGAGTCTATTGGAGTTACCGTACTAGTAAGTGGATCTCGGTCTGTAGGACCTCACACTTCAGTTCACCTGGAATCCTTCGTAGTAATGTTTGTTTCGGTCACCTCCACTATCTTAAGATCGACTCGATAAAGTTTGGGATTTTCTACTACGACACTTTCACGACGTGAGTTATACAGTCGTTTAAACCTTTTGTGTCGTCACCGGTCTCCTGACCCTTTCCAGTCAAAAGTAAGGTTAGGGTTTCTTAACCATACGTTTTCTTAGGTCAAAGTAAGGTTACGGTTTCTTACAAGTTCAATAATGTGTTAACGTGAGTAAACTGTACGATCGTTTCATTGTAAGTTTTAAGAGGTTCGATCCGAAGTTGTTATACACTTTGTTCTTCAAGGTCTACAAGTTCGACCTAAATCTTTTCCGTCTCCTTGGTCTCTAGTTTAACGATTGTAGATAACCGAGTATCTCTTTCGTTCTCTTAAGGTCTTTTTATAGATGAAAACGAAATAACTGATGTGATTTCGGAAAACTGACACACTAAGTGTTTTTCGACACCTTTTAAGAAGTTCTCTACCTTTATAATCTGGTAGAATGGACGGAGGACTCTTTGGACATACGTCCAGTTCTTCGTTGTCAATCTTGGTCTGTACCTTGTTACCTGAACAAGGTTTAACCCTTTCCTCATGCGGTTCCGACATATAACAGTGAGATGAATAAATTGAATATACGTCTCATGTAATACACTTTACGACCCGACCTACTTCGTGTTCGACCTTAGTTCTAACGACCCTTTTTATAGTTATTGGAGTCTATACGTCTACTGTGGTGGGAATACCGTCTTTCGCTTCTCTTTGATTACTCGGAGAATCACTTCCACTTTTTCCTCTCACTTTTTCGACTAAATTTTGAGTTATAAGGGTTTTCCTTGTAGTACCGTAGATTAGGGTAATGAAGTACCGTTTACCTACCCCTTTGTTACCTTTGTCACTGTCTAATAAAAGAACCCGAGGTTTTAGTGACGTCTACCATTGACGTCGGTACTTTAATTTTCCGTGATCTAGGAACCTTCTTTTCAATACTGTTTGGATCTGTCGTACAATTTTTTTTCTCTGTAATGAAACGGTTACGGGGACAATGGTCATTGTTAATGAACATAATTTTAAAAAGTACAAGTTTAATGACACACTAAAGACAGGAGACAAATCTGAGACTTACTATATATTAACCATTCCTCTCACCAGGGTCCTATGTCTGAATGTTTCTACACTAAACTACACTAAACCCCTAATCCCCACAAACACGGGAACCCGAATTCATGACACGACTTGAGAAACGGTTGTCCTTTATCCTATTGTCACTGGGTTCCATACGTCCCTATAACATTATTTAGTTTGGTAGTCGTCACAATCTAACACTGCTTCGTACGTAACGTCGTTTATGGAACTCTAGGGTTCCCCAATCAGGTACATTGCTAATGTTGTCACATTACTGTTGAAGTTCTTGAGACCACACCCGTGAACACATGTGTGTCTTTCTTGTATTCTTAGAATAAAGGGGATCATAAGTTGAGTTCAGTATCAAACTCTTTGTCTCAAAGATACTATCGGAATTTATAAGACATTGAAGAACATCGGAGTCTCAATAATAACGAATTTTAGTTTATGTTTTAAATCAACGTATCTAACAACTTAATGTTGTCAAAATAAGTCTTAGAACGTTCCGAAGTATCCACTTTCTATCTTATATTTGTATTTTATTACTCTGGGACTTAGAACCTTACTCCGATATAACAACCTAAGTCTTTTTTTTTGAACATGAAACCTGGGACCCAACAGGACTCGAAAAGAATGATCATCTTTATCGAATTAAGGAGTTACAGACTCCTTTGATCGAAATGAAACACACTTTTCGGAGATGTTTAGAGTAACCCCTTTATACAGAACAAGAGAAGTTCTGTGTGGTGTTAGTGGGTGACACAGATGGACCGGATACAACAATAAAAACAAATCAGCGATTCGGTACAGACTGACAGACTGAGAAAATGTTGCGGTACCTGACATCGGGTGGTCCGAAGAGACAGGGGTCCTAAAGGGTCCGTTCTTATGACCTCACCCAACGGTACGGGTTGAGTCCCCTATAAGGGTTGGGTCCCTAGCTTGGACTCAGAGGACACAACGACCCTTCTAAGAAATGGTGGTCCCTCCTAGTGGTCTGTATATCGGTCTCAGTTTATACTGGTCCTATATCCCCCGTCCTTGAATGATACTGGATCCTTCTCTGTAAAATGAATGGTTTTTCTTAAAATTCTGAAAGGATTATACATAATCCTTTAATTTTCTACGAACGAGAAACCTTCCTTTCGATACTGTTTGGATCTGTCGCATAATTTTTCGGCTCTGGGGTAATACGGTTGTTTCCATATACATCAACTTCAATACCAGAAAGGTCATCAGTACATGTCTACACTTTCAACCCGGTATTTCTTCCGACTGACAGATACTTAATTACGAAACCTTGACACCACGACCTCTTCTAAAAACTCTCAGGGACCCTGACGTTCTAGTTTGTTCAGTTAGGGTTTACCTTAGTTGGGACTTATAAGTAACCTTCCTGTCTACGACTTCGACTTCGAGGTTATGAAACCGGTGGACTACATTTCTCGACAGTGAAACCTTTTCTGGGACTACGACCCTTTCCAACTTCCGTTTTCCTCTTCCCCCACCGTCTCCTACTCTACCAATCTAGAATTTACCAATCGTAGTGACTGAGTTACCTGTACTCAAACTCGTTTGAGACCCTCAATCACCTGTCCCATCGGACCGTACGACGTCAGGTGTCCCAACTTCTCGACCTGTACCGAATCACTGCCCTGTTTTGTCGTTTTACACATAGTCGTCTTTCGACATCTTTTACACACCTTTACCTCAGATCCCCAGAGTGTGGTTTCTACCGTCTTATATTGAGATCTAACCATACTTGAAAAAACCTATATCATATAAATGATCTCTAAAACACAAATTACATAATCAAGTACGTCGATATTCCATCGAGATTTTCGATTAATCAACTATCCGTTTTTTAACCTAAAGTACTATTTGGAGACCAATTTCTTTAACTCTAAGGTCTCGAAGGGATAGTACAATATGTGCAATATCTTCTCTTTTAGGATTTCCGAAACCTCTCTTAGGGTTGTCATCCAACTGACACAGTACACACTCGACATGGAATGGGGGAGGGTTCATAGTTGGGACTCTTTCGGGTCTCCGTGGAGGAAGTGATTGATTTCGTAAACCCCTATATAATCACCTTCCTCGTGACCTTTACAAGGTGCAGGTGAAAGAAACCGCTGGTCATGTGGACATATTCATCCGAGGACTAAAGTTACCCCTATTCCTCCTGGGTCTCATCGTCTCCGGTTTCGTCAAGGATTAGTGGTCTCTCTTCCACCACGTAGATGGTATTCCCCGTCGTTTTTTACAGTCATTAGTCTTAACAAATCGGACGTCTCTATGAACCGTCTCCTATTGACTATTGTCACAAAGATCTTTGTTGTGATCTACTCGTCGGACAATCTCATAACGACCTATGTATTTTCTGCTTCTGCTAAAGAGTTTCGGTTTTTGGACTAGACACCTGTCTACTTTGTCCGTGTCTAACTCTTCTATAAACACGAGGTGTACTTATAGGTAATGTCATCTGTCCTAAGGTTTATTGGTCACCTATTTTACTATAAGAGTCATCTGTAGTCAGTTGGAAACCAGTATCAGTGGGTCACGAACGAGTCACCTGGGTTCACCGGTTCCACTGTCCCTACATTCGATACCTGTCCGAGTGTTTATTTACCCAAAAGGAAGTGGTTCCTTTCAGTGACGTACTGTACCGAGCACGTCACGGCTCACAGATTAAATAGTTTTCGTCAAGTGTAAGGTAAGTTTTTTCTGTGTTCGCCTCCAGGGTAGATTTGGATCAGGGAGTCGAATCTACAACTCACCTCAGTCAATATCTTTTACGAAGAGAGAGACTCCAACTTCGTCATCTTTAAAAATTCGAGAGATTCACTAAGATGAACCTTCGGTTCCTATTCTTTTTGATACAGTCATTTGAGGTCATGTTCGTATATTAGGTCAGTAAAAAAAAGAAAACCGTTTTATACTGAGAATCGTTAACTTTTTGAGATTAATAACAAAGTTTCGTTTAAATTCAGTTATATCTCGTTCTAAATTTAATTATGTCTCTAAATTTATGTGTAACTATCTAAAATGGTGATTAAGACGGAATAGTTAATGACAAATTGAACTGAAGGATGAGAATTCGTTTAAAAAAGATAAATCTTAGAAACGTCGAAACCCCGTAAGTATTTTGGTTGACTGATTGGACTCTTGGGGAATAGACACAAACGAAACATTATTTGTCCAACTCGTTTCTAAATTTCGGACCTCACCCTATGTTTCGTCGACGACCACAACACTTAAAAACTACTGAAGGAGTTCGGTCACGTTCCACTAATTCGGTGTCTCCGACGGACGGACCCACACTTAGTTTTAAGACCGGGCGAATATATCCTAGTAGAGTATCGGAACACTCCTCCTTAGTTACCGTTGGGTGAGGTCATAAGAACGGACCTCTCATGGTCCCTACCTCCTCGTACCACCCGACGACAGATCCCCCAGAGTGTCTCAGCCTGTGTTGACTGCACTGAATCGTCGTCGTCGTCGTATCGGAACACTGGGATATCTTTTGTCTAATTGGAGAGTCGGGAAGTTAAAGGAATAGTCACTTTACCCCGTACGGGACGTCACACTCAGACCAAGACACACTCCGGGACGTCTGTTCGTCGACCTACCCCATTTAAACTCGACGGAGGGACCTGTAGGTGTCGGACTGAGTGGTGAAGGGTGGGGAGGTTACATGACCGATCCCCGGTCCGAGTCGGGTATGAGTAGTCTGAACGACCCGGGTGGAGGTCCAGTCGGGAAGGAACCGAAACAGGTCGGTAGAAGTGGTACTTCGTCTCCGGTCCGACCCGGGGACCAATTCACATGTCCCAGACCGGGAACGAACGACGGGACCCGGGAGTTGAGACCCGGACAGTGAGTCCTGGTGGTACGGGGTAAGAGTCATGACGTCAGAGGAGGTGACCTTTGGTAAAGGAGAGGTTTTACGGGGGTGTAGGAAACTCTTGGAATGAGTTGGAACTCCTGGAAGATCTTGGAATGGGGGAAGCGGTGTCAGAGAGTCAGTCATCATGTCGGAACGGGTGGTCTCACAGTGTACACATAGGGGTCGTAAGGGGTACCCAGACCCAGAGTGACGCAGTGGTCTTGGGTGACAGACCGGGTGGCTTCCCTGGTTCTCTGACTGTTACCCACCCACCAGTCCACCCAAGTCACAGTGTAGATGTGGACGTTTATTATCATTATTAGAGTTTCTAAACCCCCCCCGTATTATTTACCTTATAATATCCATTTTTTCAAATTTTTTCATGGACCATGTATAATTCACGAGTGACAATAATCGAGTAATTAAGAATCTCTTAAAGAAAATTTGTGACCATATGGAAATTTAGTAAGGTGAAGGGTAGGGGATAATGAGACAATCCTTAACTCGTTGGTGATGAGTATGTGTCATTCCAGTTAAGGTTATATTACTCTTATACGTGGAATTTTTGATTCAAAATACAATCGACGGAGTACCTCATAGTCGACGTCGAACTCATCCCTTTAGTACTTTACCTCGTGTTAGATCTCCTTCCCCGTTCATTCCTTTCTAAACCTACCCTTCCTCTTTCATTCCTCTTTTCTTTCCTCTTTCATCCCTCTTTTGGTTTTTCCCTACGTCTTTCCGATTTGTGAATCAGACGAAGTCAGAAACAGGGCAGTATATACCTTCGAAAGGGAACTTTATCATTCATGTTTTCCTTCTTTATAATTGGTTTTGACTTTTTGGACACAAAGTAACTACGACATTCGAAAACCCTTCTTTGTTTGTAACGTTAGTACCGATTTCGTTTAGATTCCTTCTGTGAAGTATCTTTTATACAGATTAGTCCAGTCTCGTAAAATACGAGGTTTGTTCGTGATAGGTGATCTTGAAACTCACGACTGTATTTACAGATATTAGACACAACAGGATATACCATCGTAATCAGTACGAAACGAGAACTCGTGACCTTTATACCGATTACGACGACTCTTTCGTCAAAATTAACGTAAATTAAAGTTAATTAATTTTACGTTTACACTTATCGATGTGTACCTATTACCGATGACACAACATGTCACGTCAAGATTTGGAACTTTCTTGTGACTTCCTTTTTCGTTTTAGAGATATTTCGAAATTTTCGATACTTTCCTGAAAGGACCAACAGGTCACCAATTCTTAGACGGACAGTTACGTCCCCTGTACCTAAGTTAGGGACCAGACCCTTCTAAGGTGTACGGTGTCCCGTTGATTCAGTCTTGTGGTGTTGATGACTTGGACTCTTGACGTTTATAACTTCGGGTTTACAGATCTCGGGTACGAGGTATTGTTCTTTTCGGTGGTGCGTGACGTTGTTCTCATCAGAGATGAATGACGTTGATTTCTTTCGGACTCCCGTTGTCATTTCTGAGTCGTGTCGGTTTTTGTACATTTATTAAATTTTTGAACTTTTCCGTACTTTAATAATTATTACAAAAGAAACGGAGGAAGTTTTACCAACTCCTCCGGAATGTTTGTTGACTCTTTTATTCTCTTCGCTTTCTGTTCCCTTTTTTCCTTTCTATATGGGTAGACTAACGTCTCAAGGTTTCTTCTCGATCCTCTGTATTCTTTCGGAAGGAGTCGGATAGTTACGTTTCTTTATCTCCTTTTGTTATCTTACCCTTTCTGATTCCTAGAGAAGTTCTTTTAATCTCTATGGTTCCCTTGTAAAGTACGTTTCTACCCGTGTTATTTCCTGTCATTACCATACGTGGATTGTCTTAGTCTTCTATATTCTTCTCCACCGTTCTTATGTTTCTTCTTGATATGTTTTTTCTAGAAGTACTGGGTCTATTAGTGCTACCACACTAATGAGTAGATCTCGGTCTACAGGACCTTACACTTCAGTTCACCCGGAATTCTTCGTAGTAATGCTTGTTTCGATCACCTTCACTACTTTAAGGTCAACTCGATAAAGTTTAGGATTTTCTACTACGACACTTTCACGACGTGAGTTATACGGTCGTTCAAACCTTTCGAGTCGTCCCCGGTCTCCTGACCTTTTCCAGTGAAAAGTAAGGTCATGGTTTCTTTCCATTACGGTTTCTTACAAGTTTGATGACGTGTTAACGTGAGTAGAGTGTGTGATCGTTTCATTACTAGTTTTAAGAGTTTTGGTCCAAAGTTATCATGTACTTGGTACTTGAAGGTCTACAAGTTCCACCTAAATCTTTTCAGTCTCCTTGGTCTCTAGTTTAACGGTTGTAGGCGACCTAGTAGTTTTTTCGTTCTCTCAAGGTCTTTTTGTAGATGAAGACGAAATAACTGATGTGGTTCCGGAAACTGACACACTTAGTGTTGTTTGACATCTTTTAAGAAGTTCTCTACCCTTATGGTCTGGTGGACTGGACGGAGGACTCTTTGGACATACGTCCAGTCCTTCGTTGTCACTCTTGACCTGTACCTGTTGTCTGACCGAGGTTTATCCTTTTCCTCGTGTAGTTCCGGCATATAACAGTGGGACGAATAAATTAAATATACGTCTCATGTAGTACTCTTTGTGACCCAACCTACTTCGTCTTCGACCTTAATTCTAACGATCCTCTTTATAGTTACTGGAGTCTATACGTCTACTGTGGTGGGAATACCGTCTTTCACTACTTCTTGATTTCTCGGAGAACTACTTTCACTTTCTCCTCTCACTTTTTTGACCGAATTTTGAGTTGTAAGTCTTTGGATTCTAGTACCGTAGACCAGGGTAGTGAAGTACCGTTTATCTACCCCTTTGTTACCTTTGTCACTGTCTCAAATAAAACCCTCCGAGGTTTTAGTGACGTCTACCACTGACGACGGTACATTAATTTTCTGAGAACGAGGAACCTTCTTTTCGATATTAGTTGGGTCAACCGTATAATTTTTCGTCTCTGTGTGTACTTTTTTACGAGTTGTAGTGAGTGATCGTCTCTTTACGTTTAGTTTTGGTGATACTCCATGGTAGAGTACGGTCAGTCTTACCGACGATAGGTTTTCAGGTATTCGTTATTTACGACCTTTCCCACGCCCCTTTTTCCTTAGGAGAATGTGACAACCACCCTTACGTTTGATCATGTCGGTGACACCTCTTGCCACACCTCTAAGGAATTTTTTGACCTTTATCTTGACTGTATGTTGGGTCGTTAGGGTGACGACCCGTATGTGTGACTTCTTTGGTCTTTACTTTCTTTGTGCACATGGGGTTACAAATATTGTCGGTCCTGTACCTTCGTTGGATATACAGGTAACCGTCTACTTACCTACTCTTTCAACACCATATATATGTGTTGCTTCACAATGAGTCGACAATTTTTCTTATGAAACTTAGTCAAGATTACTCCACCTACTTTGACCTTGGATAATATGTCTCACTTCATTCGGTCTTTCCTTTTGTGGTTATGTCATATGATTACGTATATATACCTTAAATCTTTCTACTATTGCTACTGGGATGTACGCTCTGTCGGTTTCTCTGTGTCTACATTTCTTGTCTGAAAACCTGAGACACCCTCTTCCGCTCCCACCCTACTAAACTCTCTTATCGTAACTTTGTACATATAATAGTATACACTCTATCTAGCGGTCAGGTACAATCTATGTACTCCGTCCCACGAGTCCTGACCACATGAGCCTACTGGGACTCCCTACCCTACCCCTCATTCCACCATACCCCCAAGTCCTACCCCTTGTGTACATGTGGGTACCGACTAAGTACACTTACACACCGTTTTTGGTAGTGTCATGACATTTCATTAATCGGAGGTTAATTTTTTTTTTTTCGACTCTGTAATGAAACCGTTGTTTCCAGACAGATCAGTTTCGATATCTAAAAGGTCATCAGTACATACCTACACTCTCAACATGATATTTATTTCGACTTACAGTTTCTTAACTACGAAAACTTGATACAACAACCTCTTCTGAGAACTCTCAGGGAACCTACAGTTCCTCTAGGTAGATCAGGTAGGATTTCCTTTAGTCAGGACTTATAATTGACCTTCCTGACTACGACTTCAACTTTGAGGTTTTGAAACCGGTGGACTACGCTTCATGACTGGGTAAACTTTTCTGGGAATACGATCCTTTCTAACTCTCACCCTCCTCTTCCCCTACTGTCTCCTATTCTACCAACCTACCGTAGCAGCTGTGTACCTGTACTCAAACTCATCTGAGGCCCTCAACCATTACCTGTCTCTTCGGACCGTATGACGTCAGGTATCCCAACGTTTCTCAGTCTGTACTGACTCGTTGACTTGACTTGACTTGAACAGAGGAAGTTTGGCTAAGATGGGGTGAGAGTACCGTGTCGTCGGTCCCCAAACCTATCTGAACAGGAGTGAGTTCATTGAAGACAAGATAACCCTTTTAAATATGAGTCTGGTTGATTGTGTACCGTAGACTAGTACTCCTATCCAAGTCTAACAGGTCACTCACGTTTCAAGTAACTGACATCCTTCGGGGAGAGTGTTCCGAGGTGACTATGTCCGTTGGTGGAACGTCAACTCCTCCTTTGATCACAATTTCAAGTCGACTGTCTCCTCCTTTTCACCGTTCTTAATGTCTTTCCACCTCCGTACGGGAGGAGTGCGAACTTCAAGTGGGAGAGACGAAAAACGTAAAAGAGTACCATACGACAAAATTTTACAGGAAAAGCTTACCAAGGGTACAGTGGGGTAGGGAGTGGAGTATGGTCAGTTGGTTCTTACAAGAAACACACTTCTAGTTTGCATAAAAGGAAAGGAAAAAAAAGGATTGGTATATGTAACAAGTTTTGGTACGACTTAAAGTCTAAGTATGACCGAGATGTCAAAAGAACATATCAGAAAAGGAGGGGACCTCAAACTAACGACAAAAGGAACCCTCTACTATGTATATGGAAAGAGTAGTATATGGGTTTATTGGAATAAAGAATAAGTAAAACATAAAAGGATTTTATAAAAATAAAAAGAATTTCTATAAAATGAACTTAGGATGACTAAATGAATAGATTACACTACCAGTTTAACGGTTTATGATTATAATAGTTTATCAACTAAAAGTCCCTTAAAAAGAAAGGGACTACTTTCGAATTATAGACGGAAAGGGGGGACGGGTAGGACGGGGACGAAAGTGAGAATAGTAAAATATTTCTTTGTTTATTTACCCGAAGGGTAATTGGGACAAATGACCGAAAAGATAAACACACTTAAGCACAGGTAGGAACGGGACCGATACCGTCTTGACCCTACTGTTTCATAAAGTCTCGTTCTGTCTTCTTCCTTTCTCGGAGTCAGTCATCTTGTGGGGTCCCCTAACGTAAAGTTCTTGAGTATGTTAGTTTATTTCCCAGTCGTTAACCTCGTTTTATTTGTAAGGTTTTCTCCTTTAGGATTGTAAACGTTGTTGTACTTCTCCATCCCTTCTATAATCCTCCTCAAGTTGTTGAGTTTCATAAGAGAAGTTTTTTCCAAGGTCTCTTCATTAAAAAATTGTACTACGGAATAACTTTTATTGAAGAAAAACGGGAGTAAGAGGTTCGGTCCGAAGTTATTATACACTTGACACTTGAAGGTCTACAAGTTCGACCTAAATCTTTTCCGTCTCCTTGGTCTCTAGTTTAACGGTTGTAGTCGACGTAGTAGTTTTTTCGTTCCCTTAAGGTCTTCTTGTAGATAAAGACGGACTAACTGATACGGTTTAGGAAACTGATACACCTAGTGTTGTTTGACACCTTTTAAGACTCTCTCTACCCTTATTGTCTGGTGGACTGGTCAGAGAACTCTTTGGATATACGTCTAGTCCTTCATTACCACTCTTGACCTGTCTCTTGTTGTCTGACCGAGGTTTATCCTTTTCTCATGTAGTTTCGACATATAAAGTGACACGAAAAATTTGAATATACATCTCATGTAGTACTCTTTACGACACGACCTCCTTCGTGTCCGACCTTAGTTCTAAATACCGTCTTTCACTTCTCCTCGATTTCTCGTAGAACAACTTTCACTTTCTCCTCTCACTTTTTCAACCGAATTTCGAGTCGTAAGTCTTTTGATTCTAGTACCGTAGACCAGGGTAGCGAAGTACCCTTTAGCTACCCCCTTGTCACCTTTGTCACCGTCTAAAATAAAACCCCCCGATCTTTTAGTGACGTCTACCACTGACGTCGGTACTTTAATTTTCTGCGAACGAGGAATCTTCCTTTTAATACTGGGTGAATCTGTCGTATAATTTTTCGTCTCTGTAATGAAACGGTTGTTTCCAGACAGATCAGTTCCGATACCAAAAAGGTCATCAGTACATACCTACACTCTCAACCTGATATTTCTTTCGACTCGTCACTTCTTAAATACGAAAACTTGACACCACAACCTCTTCTGAGAACTCTCAGGGACCCTGAATTCCTCTATTCCCTGAAGGGACTCTGAACTTCCTGAAGTTGGTCAGGTAGGATTTCCCTTAGTCAGGACTTACAAGTGACCTTCCTGACTACAACTCCGACTTTGAGGTTACGAAACCGGTGGACTACACTTCTCGACTAAGTAAACTTTTCTGGGACTACGACCCTTTATAACTTCCACCCTCCTCTTCCCCTACTGTCTCCTACTCTACCAACCTACCGTACCAGTTGTGCTACCTGTACTCAAACTCATCCGAGACCCTCAACCATTACCTGTCTCTTCGGACCGAATGACGTAGGGTACCCCAACGTTTCTCAGTCTGTGTTGACTCGTTAACTTGACTCGACTTGACTAGGTAGATCTTTAGCCACTCTAAATCTTAATATACAAGATTTATTAAAATGAAAGTTTCAAACTTCCTGTCTTAACGACAAAAATCGAACATAAATAAGACTACTTTTTAGACTAGGTTAGACTAATTGTAAAAATCTCCAGGGTATACGGTTCTTAAAGAAATATCAGAAAACAACCGTCTGTAGAAGTACGACCGAGGACAGTGATAATCCTCAATGGTAATACCTAAATCTCTTCTCTCTCTTCTGTTTACCAATACGAGTCGGGTGAACAACTTTTGGATCGAGGAGGACTAAACGGAATTATTTCAGTCGAGGACACCAAATGTATCACATATTCTCACATATTTACAGATGTAAGTTGTTATCTAATACACTGTTACCTCCCTTTTAATCCAGTGAAACCTAGTTAGGTCAACCCAGTTAACATTTAATGTGACAGAACTCTCTTTTGGACTTCGTTTTTCCATGAATTCTTTACTCTCCTCTCAAGCACAAACGTGTTCTTTTCAATGATTCCTCTTCAACTTGACTTCGGTACGGTTTCTCATTAAAACATCACAACGACAAGACTAGTTATAAATACGGTCCGGGACCGATTCACTATTAACGTAGTACGGTGCTCCCTTTCTATTTATCTTTATTCCTTCTTCGCTTCAAACTGACATTCAATAAAGAACAAAGGATTTAATGAAGTGGGTCTATTAAACGAACTAGTCTCGAGGGTGGTCTAACTTACGTTTACTCAACATCATTTTCACTTGACCCTTTGTTTTCAGGACTCAAATGTTTTTTCGTGGACAAGACGTTATTAAACACTTGAGAGACAGTCAGGTCTGGATCACAGAGACTTAAATTTTTCTTTTTAAGGTGAAATTTTATTTTTCTCCCGTACCATAAGGGACTACATTGTAATATAGGACTCAAGATCTTTGTGAAGGGAAGATAAAAGGTCATTTTCGGGTAAATGTAACTAATTAATTTTCTCTGCAAAAGAAAACCGTTGTCATTGTGGCTAACGGGGGATAAATCACGGAATAATTATTTTTTATGACCCGTCCTCCATGTGTAATCGTCTTGTTGTAAAGTCACGATCCCGTTCCGAAAACCGGAGTACGGAAACTTACCGACCGGAAGCTTCAACATTGACACAAGGGAAGACTCTGAGTCCCTCTGAGGACTCTAAGACCACCTCAGTCATCGTTCCGTTTCTGAAAGGAAGTATCAATTTGGTAATTTTTTAATTGTTTTCCTAGACTCTTCTTTTGTGTTGTGGTCTTTGACAACCAACCCACTTTTACTGGGTAGCTGATCTTTCAATACACCCTTTTTTATTCACTCTTTCCTTTTTACTGTGGACTTTTTTCTAAAGACATCAGATACTCTTTTTGTTGCATTGATGGCTGAGGGTGTCGAAGACATTATGTTGTCGATACTCTGGGTGACTCTCCGGCCTCTTCTACCGACTACAGGGAAGAGTTTCTTTAGTTTCTTCACCGTCCCTGGAAGAGTGATCTCGACCCGTCCGGTTTTCCTTGTGTTTATGCACCCAGTGTCATATTGACATGATCCTTGATCAACCTTTGCCATTACGTATTTTCCCTATGTTGTCTTTTCTCGGAGAAGAGTAGGGGCCAGTAGAGGTAACAATGTTGTCTTCCTTATACAAAAAAACAAAACAAAACGAACAAGACTAATCCCAATATACGTTTCGTATCTGTCTATATGTATAAGTTTTCCATACTAACAGTACGGAGTTTTCTTGTAGTACGGAGAGACGAAAGGAGGGTTATAAAAATACTTTTCTCGTGATATTGAGGTAATTAATTAAAAGTAGTGACACAAGTTTTCTTTGTAATGTGTAATGTGAACTATAATAATTTACAGTGGGGTGCACTACAAAATGAATCATTTTTTTATTATTAATTTTAGTAAATGAGTAACATCTGGTAGGTGTAATTTGTACCAAATAGATGTGTTATCCCTTAAATAAAACAGAGAACTTTAATGGAAACCCCTCTTAAATATTGTACTAAGAAAATTTACTATACAATTTTTTTCCATCTAAATAAACGTATATTTCGTACTAAAGTTTATGATTATATATTTTTTCATGGTTTTACAATAACATTTTCTACCGGAAAAATTTTTGTAAAAAGAATTTAAAAGAGACGTTCGAAAATTATGAAAATTCAAATCTTTTTTTTTTAGTAAAATAGATATTGGGATCCTCAGATCGTATTTACTTTGACCAAAGTAAAACGGATAAAGAAATTATTCTCATACATAAAAATAAGTAGTTGAGACAGAAGCTTTCGTCTATTAAACCATCTAATCTTAGTAATTACAATTCACGGTCACAACTCGAGTATTACCCCACCAATCAAAGTAAGGAACAGTTACTGTACCTTAAGGAGAACTTAAGACTGATCTATAAGGTTTGTTTCTCTTTTTCGAATTTTTACATACTCCCGGTCTTTTTGGAACGGGGTAAAACAGTCATAAAAGTGGGGATATACGTCACTTCACATAATATTTGTTTTCAAAGTTATGATCTTAACTACGATATGTGTTAGTGGAACTCCTTGATTAATCATCCAAACGAAACTAGGAGGCATACTTTATATTATGTAGATTTCCGTGGTCCTACTATAAATCATGACTACAGTACCCTCCCTTCTAAATAGACTATTCTAGTACTTAGGAGACTTTGACAATTAAATGAATTTAATGAACATTTTTATTGAAACATGTTTTTGTCTTATTCATTTTCTCTTATGATTTCTTTGTACTCCCCTCCAAAAGGAAACTCATGACGAAGACAAAATATTAGTTGGTTTTCACGGGTACAGAGGTCTATAAACACCCTTGGGACCGTCCTGGTTTTATATCGGGTATCTATAAGACGTGGGTCAATGGTGTCTACCTTAACACAACGAGTCCAATCTCTCAGTATCTTCACTCTTTGGGGAATTTTTACCAGTAGACTTTAAGATGAGAGATTAAGGGTAGATCCATTTCTGTCTCGTAAGAATGAACGAAGATAATGTAAGTCAAGTCAAGTCAGTAAGTCAGCACAGACTGAGAAACGCTGGGGTACTTAACGTCGTGTGGTCCGGAGGAACAGGTAGTGGTTGAGGGTCTCAAGTGAGTTTGAGTACAGGTAGCTCAGTCACTACGGTAGGTCGGTAGAGTAGGAGACAGTAGGGGAAGAGGAGGACGGGGATTAGGGAGGGTCGTAGTCTCAGAAAAGGTTACTCAGTTGAGAAGCGTACTCCACCGGTTTCATGAAGATAATCTGAGTGAGTTAAACCCTTTAATTACCACCCATGGCAGTAATACAGTGGAGAGAGGGTTTGTTATTAGGATCTACAGTAAATCAGTTCCAACACCGAAAAACTAACTGTACTTTTTGTTAGTTTTCGGGGGTTTGGAGAAAAAAAAAGAAGTCCTTTGTGTCACAATGTGAGAATAAACCTGGTAATACCTTATCTTTCTATATTCTGTCCCTACTGTTATGTAGTAAATAACCTAACGACATTCTAAACCCCTATTTTATAGAGGTCCAAACTCTAGAAGAATGTGAAAATCTAAATTTCTGTTCAAGATTACGAAGGTAAGGAACAACATGTACTTCCCGTTTCGGTAAAAATTCAAGAACCCTTGAAGTACCTCACGATGACAGGACACAATCAAGACACAGACTCCAAGTCGAAACCTATTTAGGGGGATTAAGAAGTATAGACTATTGACAGGAGATGTGACTGAGGTAAGACTACGACGTCTTGAACTCGGGAAGTCGAGTATCCAACCGTCCTCTGGCCCCAAGCTGGGGACCCAACCCTTCTAGAAGACCTCTTCCTTTACCGTGGGGTGAGGTCATGATAACGGACCTTTTAGGGTACCTGTCTCCTCGGACCATCCGATCTCAGGTACCCCAGTGTTTCTCAGCCTGTGTTGACTCTCTAAAGTGAGTGAGTGAGTGAGTACCGGACCTTTCAAGAAACCGAGATATACAAGAAATATAACGGGAGTAAGGTAAAAAGACTGAGGACGTTTTGTCCTAGGAAACCCTTCTGTGAAGATAATCGAATAATAGGAAGGAAGGTAAACTTTCATCTGGATTGCTTGAAAGAATTACTGCGTAGCTATGGAGATTTGGTCCACATAGAAACGTTGAGACCTTCTGTGAAAGACAGTCAGAAAGGTACAGAAGAGGAGATAGCCAGAAACTTTCTCCCTTTTTCTCATCTGAATAAGTGGGTGGAAAGGTACTATACCTAATTTGGTCGGTAGGCTTTCCCGTCTTTACCACTTTCGGGTATACTCTAAATTTATTATCAGATAACCGAGGTAATATGGTTATTCGGGTAACTTTGGAACTGTCTCCAGTAGAGGGAACTCTCCTCAAGTTATTTACCACAAATACTACTGATAAAGAGAAATAGTGTGAAGTATTAGTCGTAAGACACCAATAAGAAATATTACAAAATTTGTTTTAGAGAAAGATGGTATCTCTTGTAAGATCAAGTAATGTCTGATACCAGTTGTCAACCTTTTCTGGAACTACGACCCTTTCTGACTCCCGTCCTCCTCTTCCCCCACTGTCTCCTACTCTACCAACCTATCGTAATTACTGAGCTACCTGTACTCAAACTCGTTTGAGACCCTCTATCACTTCCTGTCCCTTCGGACCATACGACGTCAGGTACCCCCGCGTTTATCAGTCTGTACTGAATCGTTTACTTGTTGTTGTTACAAGTTGTTTTTTATCTACGACGTTGTTCTTATTTAGGGAGACCTAAGATCGGGGATGTAAAATATCTAGTTCTTTTGACTTCTGGTTTTATGAAGGTTGGATGGGTTTATGTGTTCATCAACCATTGTTAGACTTATTCTCTAATCCCGAGAATCGGGTGAGATGAAACTAGACGGTTAGTTTCTGATTGTGTGTTTCCCATGAAACTTGGTTCTGGGTACTCAAGACACCAAAGAAAAGGTATTTATACAAATAATACACGGTTTCAGATAGGATAATAGGATAGATGGACGACAAATTTTTATTTAATCCAATTATATTAAACTATTTTAGATACTTAAGAGAGTAAAAAGGTCTTAGTATAACAAAACGTGTATTTAATTAATATATCCTTTTGAAATGTTAGACTATAGACATTTTACGGTCAGTTGAAACATACACTCTTCCTTTTTATTACTCCTTTTATGACTTTAATTTTTTTTTGTGTCGTATATATCTCCTATTACATCGAAGTCGAGACAAGTCAAAGAGTCAACACAGACTGAAAAACGTTGGGGTACCTGGTGTCGTGTGGTCCGAAGGGATAGGTAATGGTCGAGGATCTTGAATGAGTTTGAGTACAAACAACTCAGTCACTACGGTAGGTCGGTAGAGTAGGAGACAGTAGGGGAAGAGGAGGACGGGAGTTAGAAAGGGTCGTAGTCCCAGAAAAGTTTATTCAGTCGAGGAACGTAGTCCACCGGTTTCATAACCTCAAAGTCGAAGTCGTAGTCAGGAAGGTCAATTATAAGTCCTGACTAAAGGAAATCCTACCCGATCAACCTAGAGGAACGTCAGGTTCCCTGAGAGTTCGCAGAAGAGGTTGTGGTGTCAAGTTTTCGTAGTTAAGAAACCACGAGTTTAAGAAATATCAGGTTGAGAGTATAGGTATGTACTGATGGCCTTTTTGGTACCGAAACTGATCTACCTGCAAACAACCGTTTCATTACAGAGACCAAAGTCATACGACAGATCCAACCAATATCGAAAAGAAGGTTCCTCCTTCACAGAAAATTAAAGTACAGACGTCAGTGGTAGTCGTCACTAAAACCTCTGGGGTTTTTTATTTCAGTCAGTGACAAAGGTAACAAAGGGTCAGATAAACGATACTTCACTACCCCGACTTACGGTACTAGAATCAAAAGACTTACAACTCAAAATTAAGTCGAAAAAGCGAGAGAAGAAAGTGAAAGTAGTTCTCCGAGAAATCAAAAAGAAGTGAAAGACGGTATTCCCACCACAGTAGACGTATAGACTCCAATGACTGTAAAGTGACTTGTTAGAACTAAGGTCGAACACGTAGTGCTCCAGACCGTAAAGTGTACTATATGAGACGTATATTCAATTTATTCGTCCCACTGTTATATGTCGGAAGTACATAAGGAAAGGGATAAACCTGGTCAGACAAGGTACAGGTCAAGATTGACAACGAAGGACTGGACGTATGTCTAAAGAGTCCTCCGTCGAGTCCACCAGACCATAAAGGTAGAGAACTTCTTAAAAGGTCTCAAACAACACTAGGTGTGTCAGTTTCCGAAACCACATCAGTTATTTCGTCTTCATCTACAAAAAGACCTTGAGAGAACGAATAAGCTACTAGATCGTCTACAACCGTTAAACTAGACACCAAGGAGACGGAAAAGATTTTGGTCGAACTTGTAGACCTTAAAATACCAAGTGTATAACGACTTCGGACGCAACCTCTTAAAACTCGTAATCAAACCATTGCACACTCTAACTCACGTTAACACACCATCAAACTTGTAAGAAACCGTAACGGAAAGAAACCCGAAGGGACCACCGAGTCTACCATTTCGTAGACGGACGTTACGTCCTCTGGACCCAAGTTAGGGACCCAGTCCTTCTAGGGGACCTCTTCCTTT
Source organism: Capra ibex (assembly GCA_006410555.1). Taxonomy (NCBI): domain Eukaryota; kingdom Metazoa; phylum Chordata; class Mammalia; order Artiodactyla; family Bovidae; genus Capra; species Capra ibex. The sequence continues at coordinate 259,724 of SJYO01015487.1, read as the reverse complement.
ACCGTTGGGTGAGGTCATGAGAACGGACCTTTTAGGGTACCTGTCTCTTCGGACCATCTGATGTCAGGTACCCGAGTGTTTCTCAACCTGTGTTGACTCGCTGAAGTGAAAGAAACCATGATCTTACTATTCACTGAAAAAGATCATGACACCAACGACGACTCAAAAGGTTTAAAAAGACCGTATAACTCACGTCGTGAAAGTGTCGTAGTAAAAAATCCTAAACTTTATCGAGTTGACCTTAAGATACTGAAGGTGATCGAAACAAGCATCACTACGAAGGATTCCGGGTGAACTAAAGTGTAAGGTCCTACAGACCGAGATCCACTCACTAGTGTGGTAGTACCAATAGACCCAGTACTTCTAGGAAAAACATATCAAGACACATAAGAACGGTGAAGAAGAATGATAGAAGACGAAGACAATCCAAGTATGGTAAAGACAAGAAATAACACGGGTAGAAACGTACTTTACAAGGGAAGATTCAAAGAACTTCTCAAGAGATCAGAAAGGGTAAGATAACAAAGGACGTAACTAGTAACTCCTTCTGAAAGGATAGAGAGGAACGATCAGAAACCTTGAGACGTAAGTTTATCCATATAGAAAGGTAAAAAGGAAACGGAAAACTCAGAGAAAAGAGTTGATAAACATTCTGGAGGAGTCCGTTGGTAAAACGGAAAAACGTGAAGAAAAAGAACCCCTACCAAAACTAGGGACAGAGGATATGTTACAGTGCTTGGTGGTAGTCCGTGATCTAGAAGTCCGTGACACAGAGAGTCTAGATCAGGGAATTTAGATAAAGAGTGAAGGTGACATATTGGCATTCCCTAAACTAAATCCAGTATGAACGTACCAGATCACCAAAAGGGATGAAAGAAGTCAAATTCAGACTTAAAACGTTATTCCTCAAGTACCATACTCGATGTCAGTCGAGGGCCAGAAAAAAAACGACTGACAATCTCGAAGAGGCAGAAATAGACGTTTCTTATATTAGTTAGACTAAAGCCACAACTGGTAACCACTACAGGTACGTATCTCAGAAGAGAACACAGTAACCTTCTCCCACAAACGGTACTCGTCACGCAAGAGAACCCTTTTAAGATAATCGGAAACCGGACGAAGGAAAACATAAGGTTCCTGTTTAAAAGGAAAATGAGGGCCATAGAGAACTAAAGGATGAAAACGTAAGATAAGGAGATATTACTTTTCCTGTAGACAAAAACACAATCAAGAACTTCGAGGACATCCAGAGTATCTTGGCAAGTAGAAGTCTAAGAAGTCGTAATGACCAACCCCATGTCTGAACCTAAAGAGACTATAACTTACCAAACGGAACCTTTTCTTGTCTCTAGAAAGACAGTGAAAACTCTAACGTAGGTTCATGACGTAAAGTCTGAGAAAACAACTGATACTCCCGATGAGGAAAAGAAAATTTCCTAATAACGGGTGTCATCATCTATATTACCAGTAGACTCAATTTCCGACCACGACATTTCTTGTTATAACGTATCCTTGGACCTTACAATCCAGATACTTAGTTCTATTTGACTTTCACTAGTTTGTCCTCTAACGTCCTCACTTGTAACTGTAAAATCCTTAGTCACTTGATTTTACCTGATCTTACCCACCTAAATTGAGTCTACTATTACATCGAATACATTCTGTTAAATTATCCTCTCGTCCAGTAGACCAAAAACCGAAGTCGTCCAGTGTTTGAAATTCTTTTTCAGACAGATTCCACATCCAATATTGTAGAATGAAGTGTCATTCGTTCGTAAGTGTCCTACCTTTTTGACGGACCTTAAAGAGGTAGTATCCTCGCACGTACTCGTGAGTATCGGTGAAGACATACCGTATTTCAGGGACCCCGGTTTCCCGGAAGAACAAAGAGACCGATAAAGGATGGTTTATCACAAGGGTTCAGACCAACGGACCGGTGTGTCGAGTTAACCAAATAGAATGTAAGGAACTGATAACATTCATCTCCGAGAACCCTAGGTTAATAATGACAAAGAAGGAGGGACTATCTCAATAATCTGGACACTCGACACCCGTCGGAGATGTCCTAAGAACCCCCTACGAAGTTATGTTTCTAACCTCAAGTCGAAGGATGGGGCCCTATTCCATTTTCCTATAGTGGTCTTCTCTTTCCGAACTTGACGGATAATTTCACAGTCTTGGGGATCATAACCACTTCATTCTATAATGAGAGGTCTAAAAATGGAATCTAATAGGTGAATTTAGTTAGTAAAATGGAATGAGTAAATGAGGTCCCGATTAGAGAAAATTTTATCAAATCTACTGAAAAAAAAAATTTGGAAACTCTGTAAGAAAAAGAAAAAAAGAAAAAATACATATACTTTTTTACTTGTATAGTACCTTAACAACGAATAATCAGAGACGTACTTTCTTGTTAATTCATAAACTGGTCAGTTTTGTGTGCTACATTAGAGACTTCGACAAAGACATAGATTCCTACTGAACCTCGAACGACTGACCCGTAAGAATTCAATAATCCGATGTGAGCAAGATTCTAAATCTGAACGTACCTACACTCCTTAACCGGTATGAATTTGTAGTGTGGTTTCGTACTTAAGGTGACACACTTCACCCTGGACTCTATGACTAAGTAAAATAACAAAAATCAATTCAACAGGAGTTAAATTTAACTGATCGACCAATACACTCGAAACACGTCATAGGACCTTGAACTTAATCGAGAATCCCCAACGTTCACCCTTAAATTACTATAAGTCATTTTGTTACTGTTTTACCAGGTTAGTTCCTGAAGAACTCCGAAAACGTCTACTAACATTACGAAAAAGTCATTCTTTCCGGGACGGTCAATCAGTGGATTAATTCGTTTCACTGAACAGACTATTTAAGTTGGGAGAATTACTGCTGGTCTACGGGTGGTTTCGGTAAACTCTAAAATACTCATTACTAATAATTTTTGACAATAATAGATAAAGTGTGATCTTAAAAGAGAAGGAAGTCTCTTGATCCTAATGTAAAATTTTACTTTCCTCGTTTATCTTTATACTAAAATTTTTTGTGTCTAAACATACTACATCCTCTAGTTTTAGGGGTTTGGTCTTTGGACCACTCGTGACATACCCTACATCGACGAATCTGCGTTGTGTTCCGCTGTAGAGGTTGATAAGTATAAGTTTCAATCGGAGGTACATTATTCCATGATAAAGTTTCGTACTCAACCATATCGAGGAGNTCGGTAGGCATAAAATTTTACTTTCCTCGTTTATCTTTATACTAAAATTTTTTATGTCTAAACATACTACATCCTCTAGTTTTAGGGGTTTGGTCTTTGGACCACTCGTGACATACCCTACATCGACGAATCTGCGTTGTGTTCCGCTGTAGAGGTTGATAAGTATAAGTTTCAATCGGAGGTACATTATTCCATGATAAAGTTTCGTACTCAACCATATCGAGGAGATTACCTAAACAGTGAATTAGTCACGGAGTCAAAGGATCACCTATGTTACCTCATTATTAAGGATGTGATAAACGCTTGTAAAAAGTCTTCCTTTTTTGTAAAAACTTAAGACGTCGTGTAATCCGAAAGTACCTTTATTACGTCTTCAAATTTCTATAAAGGATTACACAGTACCCAAGGACACGGTGACTTACCTATCAAAACGTCATGTGAATCGGACTTACGGGTAGGTCTTTGGACCGTGTTAGAGACGACTTTTTTGAATTTCTCATCGTATTTGTAAGTTCACTTGACCGGTACATGAGAAACAAAAATGGACCCCCCCCTATTCTCACCCACTTCTTTTGCTAGTTGGTAATCATGGTAATGTACAGTATTGCACTTTTTGAGGTATAATTATACCGAGTGACAACACCCCCTGGGTGACGGAGAGAAGGGGTCTACTGGTAGGAGAGGAAAGTCTCGGTCAAGTCGTATCCGAGACCACTCGTGATGTACACAAGAAACAGAGAGAGAAAGACTTTATCTCGACCTAGGGTTCGAAATAGGGTTCCCCGATAAAAGAACTGAAGGTCCCATAAGATCAAGGGATTATACGCGGGTAAACCGGTATTCCTTTTGTCTGTTTAACAGAACCCGAAAGACTCTTTTCGATATAATGGGAACCGGTCGAAACTACTTCCTCCCAAAAATCATTTCGTACTAAACACTTTCCTATATTAACTGTGCAACCACTTAGAAAAAAGAGTCAAGACGTATGGGTCGAAGGGAGAAGAGGTCAGAAACGACGAACAGTGAAAGTCTACAACCGTGACCTCGGTTGGGGTATACATCTCTCTAGTTTTACAGACCCTCAAACAATTGTGGGGAGGGTGTATTGGTCACCGACACACCCTACGACCGTCGTGTTTCTGGGTCGAGGGAATTAAACTCCGGTTTGACACTACATTACATATGAGGACCCGAGGATGCTCTAAAGAGGACTTTAGTGTAGAAACGAACCGAAGGTGGGGTAGGGATCAGACGAGGGAAAACGAAGAACCAAACCAAAGAGTCCCTCGTGAAGGTATTCTTTAGTGAACGTACACTTAGGAACTAAGTCTCAGACGAAGATTCTCCTGGAATGGTTTCTCGGGTCGAGTCAAGTCAATTCAGTGAGTCAACACAGGTTGAGACACTGGGGTACTTAGCACCGTGTGGTCCGGAGGGACAGGTAGTGGTTGAGGGTCTCAAGTGAGTCTGAGTGTAGGTAGTTCAGTCACTACGGTAGGTCGGTAGAGTAGAGACAGCAGGGTAAGAGGAGGACGGAAGTTAGAAAGGGTCGTAGTCCCAGAAAGGGTTATTCTTTAGAGTCCCGACTAGTAGTCTTACCTAACCAACATAGAGGAACGTCAGGTTCCCTGGGAGTTCTCAGAAGAGGTTGTGGTGTCAAGTTTTCGCAGTTAAGAAGCCGTGAGTCGGTAGGAGTGTCAGGTTGAGAGTGTAGGTATGTACTTGTGTCCTTTTTGGTATCGGAACTGATCTGCCTGGAGTCAACCGTTTCATTACAGAGACGAAAAGTTGTACGACAGATCCAACCAGTATTGAAAAGAAGGTTACTCATTCGCAGATAATTAAACTACCGACGTCAGTGGTAGACGTCACTAAAATCTCGGGGGGGTTTTATTTCAATCGATGACAAAGGTGACAAAGGAGTAGATAAAGGGTACTTCACTACCCTGGTCTACGGTACTAGAAACGAAAGACTTACAACTCGAAATTCGGTTGAAAAAGTGAGAGGAGAGTGAAAGTAGTTCTCCGAAAAATCAAGGAGAAGTGAAAGACGGTATTCCCACCACAGTAGACGTATAGACTCCAATAACTATAAAGAGGGTCTTTAGACCTAAGGTCGAATACAAAGAAGGTCAGGTCACAAAGAGTACTACGTGATACGGATATTCAATTTATTCGTCACACCGTTATATCTCGGAACCGCATGAGGAAAAGGATAAACTTTGGTCAGACAACAGGGTACAGGTCAAGATTGACAACGAAGAACTGGACGTATGTCTAAAGAGTTCTCCGTCCAGTCCACCAGACCATAAGGGTAGAGACAGTCTTAAAAGGAGTCAAATGACACTAGATGTGTCAGCTTCCGAAACCGTATCAGTTATTTCGTCTTTATCTACAAAAAGACCTTAAGAGAACGAAAAAGGTACTAGGTCACCGACAACCGTTAAACTAGAGACCAAGGAGACGGAAAAGATTTCGGTCGAACTTGTAATCCTTCAAGTACCAAGTGTGTAACGACTTCGGACTGAACCTCTTAAAACTCGTAAAGAAATGATCGGACACTCTACTCACGTCAACACGCCATCAAACTCGTAAGAAACCATAACAGAAAGAAACCCTAACCTTACTTTTGACTGGAAAAGGTCAGGACACCGGTGACGACGCAAAAGGTTTAAACGACCGTATAACTCACGTCGTGAAAGTGTCGTAGTAGAAAATCCTAAACTTTATCGAGTTGACCTTAAGGTAGTGGAGGTGATCGAAACAAGTATCACTACGAAAGATCCCGGGTGAACTGAAGTGTAAGGTCCTACAGACCGAGATCTACTCACTAGTGTGGTAGTACTAATAGACCCAGCACTTCTAGAAAAAACATGTCAAGAAGACACATAAGAACGGTGGAGAAGAATTATAGAAGACGAAGACAATCCAGGTATATTAAAGACAGGAAATAACTCGGGTAGGAACGTACTTTATAAGGGAACCATAGAGATTTAAAAAACTTCTCTAGAGATCAGAAAGGGTAAGACAACAAAAGGAGATAAAACGCAACTAGTGACTTCTTCCGAAAGAATAGAGAAGAACGATAAGGTACCTTGAGACGTAAGTCTACGAATATAGAAAGGAAAAAAGAAAACAAAAAGTGGAGAGAAGAAAAGTGTCGATAAACATTCCGGAGAGGTCTGTGGGTAAAACGAAAAAACGTAAAGAAAAGGTACCCCTACCAGAACTAGGGACAGAGGACATGTTACAGTACTTGGAGTAAGGTATCAAGTAGTCC